>CM035434.1:11195894-11795894 GCA_020310875.1 Ceratopteris richardii
CCTCGTCCATAGTTTCCCTTTGTATGCGTCTTTAAACATTTTTTATCCACCATCCTATAGGTTGGAGAATTCTTTGACTCCGGGAGTATCCAGGCTTACACTTGTATATTCTAATATTATTCCAGAACCCCGTCACGGTTATCAACTGCCGATGATTCCCGGTGCTTTGAGCAATTCATCAAGCCTAATGGATGAAATCACAATCTTTCTGCCTGGCATGTGTTGAAGACGACTATAAACGTAGACCACCATGCATTAATCTATGATGAATTTATGGAAACTCTCACGAATGTAGCGATGCAATATCTCTTATTATGAGAGCATTACGACAATGCTAACAATGGTCAAGATATTCTGAAGCATTTCATTGTCAATTTTGTTATTCCTCTCGTCTCCACTGTGGTCCAAGCGGACCTCTTGTACTGCTAGAGAGCACCATGACTATACCATCTCATGAACATGAGTCGTCTATCGACCCTCAATATTCAGTGGAGGGTGAGCAAATGCAGATCAAGGTCAACTGAGTTTAAATCTGAACCTGATATAAAGACATAACATTCACTTTATCCATCACTATGCTTAGTCTAAGTTATTCTATGTATTTCATGTTCGTAGTGCATTGTGCATGTACTCCCAGATTTGGTGAATAGATCTTAATCTGCTCCCTATGTGGCCATCCCATCTATGTGTGCACACTATTGAGGCAGAGTACCCGTACCATGTAAACGTGTACTAACATGGGAATAGTCATGACACATCTATTTATGTAATGCGACCCTCTCAGGTAATCCGACAATAGTTTTATATTTCTGCTATGCTACTTCGTCAGAAAGAACCATGCGCTTGCTTGCCTTCACATTCCCGTTATGCGATTCTAACAGCCACAACCCAACTCTTAAACATGTGTACATGCATCAATTATGTGCCCATGCGTGTATATGTTAGAACGCATTGACATTATTGCATTACGGGGTGAGGCTCGTCGTGCTAGGTATTTCTGTCCTTCCATGTTTCTGTGTCACAAGTTTGTGCTCAACTTTACCACCTCACCAAGTAACCACGCTACCTAATGGTCTACCTCATGTGTACATTCGATTTTTCCATTCTACCATCGTTGTTGGTGCTCGAGCTTTCACGACCATCTCTAAGTACTTTACGTTGTTGTGCTGCGCGAAAGCATGGAAGGGGGACTGCTCACAGTCGAGGCTTTTTTGCTTTTATGCAGTGTTATAGCAAGCCATTATATTTGACGATTATAAGGATTTTATCCATTGTCCTTGAAACTTAGATCTCCTTCACATAAGGCGGATGATGGAAAGAGAACTGGGAGAATGGCAATCATAAATTTAGGTGTGTATATAACTATTCAAGCGGGAACGCCGGCACACTACTCAATTTGATTCACATCACGAAAGTGAAAATGTAAAAGTTTGTTATATACTAGTCATCGACAAGAAAATAACCTAAGATTGTTAAACATATGAGATATTAAATACCTTCAAAGGATGATATCGAATAAAATAGTACCAAAGGAAAATTAAGGGAGAGTCCACCGGTCCTTCCACACTCCATGAGAGAGGAGCAGATTATGGAGTTTATATCTCAAGCGCCTCTTTCTTATATTGCTAGAGTGTCACAATACTAGATTGCTCATGGTAGCACTCCCTGTGGCCTCAGTGCCACCGACAACACTCGCTGCCAGCACCCCTCCCTTTGGTGGGACTCCTCCCGCGAGCGTCATTCCCTTTGGTGGAACTACTTCCACCAAAGGTACTCTTTGCTTTATGACTCCACCATGATCATCCTCTAAGCCATCCCCTAGTGGCTTTAGCAGTCAAGATATGCGTTAGACACCATAGTTCGATATAGGTGCTGGCCCATCTGGTGCATCCCCTCGATCGAGGTCACTTTCTAGAGAAGCAGGTTCTAGAGATGGATCTACAAGTGGCTTTGGAGGAGGCAGCTGTTGTGGAGGCATTCCAACAGACATTGTGTCTCCCAGTTCTACTCCTAGAGTGAGTACCTTAGATGCACGTATACCTCATAGTACACCACGTACACGTTGGGGTGCTCATGACCATACAAAAGGTTTATGAAGAAAGCGATGGGAATTCCTAGTTCTTAATGGGAGGATGAAAATGCAACTAAAAGAATAATCTTGATTGTGAATAAAGTACCCATAGTATCTCTATATAATTCCACACCATATGTAGCTTTGTATCAAAGGAAAACGAGGTATTACATACATAAAAACATTGTGATGTACATGTTATGTTTCCAAGTGATCGTTAAAGTAAATTGGATTATAGGGTAGAAAATTTTGTATTGATAGGATATGGACGTGAACAAAAAACCAATAAATGTTACAAACGTATATCCAAGGAGATAAAGGTATCAAGTAACTCAGCAAAGTGTGGAACAAGTCCTATATAAAGCTAAACAAGTGATGGCAAACATAAATGTAAAGCAACCATTAAGAAAACTGAATTTAATTATGTTATATACATACATGGGTTACAAATTAGTTGAAAAAATGTTAAACCAAGAACATTTATCCAAGATCATGATAAAATATACTCAAGAAATGATGTTCATCCCCAAAAATTAAGATGAAAGAAACTCTAAGCAATGAAATTGTCTAATAGAAATGTGCATTTATGAATCATTTAAGGCTACACGTTCTGTACATGATGAATGTAGTGGATTATTAAGAGGGTACATGCTTTTCAAATGTCAAAAAGTGTAGGGAATGGCGAGAAGAAATGTAGGAGGAAATGAGGTCCTCGGAGAAAAACCAAACATGGAGTTTATTCCAAAGAATGAAGGAAAGAAAGTGATAAGAAACAATTGTGTCTTGAATGTTATAAGAAAAGGAATTAATGGAAGCATACATAGGTATAGAGCTAGACTTGTGGCTAAGGTATTTGCATATAGTTATGGAATATGGTTTTAGAAGACATTTAGTCTTTTTGCAATGATGGCTACCATCATGGAATTTTTGGTATTCGTAGCAACGATCTCTTGAATCCTATTCCGATTTTATGTGAAGAATGGTTTACTTAGTGTAGAGTTGGAGGAGGTTGTGTACATGGAGACTACAACATATGAGGGGCATACCAACGTCCATACTGACGATCATGCCTCAGCGTCCATATGACTGTTGAAAATGCTTGAAAAACCACGGACGCAATACAGACGGTATTTAATTGTTGGTGTAGTCCTTGAAAATAAATAGTCCGTATCCACATCAAAAAGTAGCAGCATCGGTATGCACATCGGTATGCGCATTGGTATGAGCTTCGGTACAAGCATCAGTAATTTACTGGAATTAACTGATGCTCATACCAATGCTCATACCGACACCCATACTGGCGCTCATACCGACACAATGTTTTAACCGGACCAGAGAGCAACACTTCGACATTTGCTCACATTTTGAACCAAAGTCTGCTACTATCGAGTTTGCGCATGTGAACTACATTTTGAGCATATTTTTTACACACATCTCTCTCTCTCTCTCTCCCTCTTTCTCTACAGACACCTCTCTATTTCCCCAGATCTGAAATTTTGGTAAGTATCGCACATACTGTAGCACCCTTTTCTCTTTCTTTGTGTTTTCTCTTTTCTAGTTTCTCTTCTCTTTACTTTTGCAAAAGCTTTTTGGTGTCACGTCTTTGGAATTCGACGAAGGGCAACATTAAGTGGACTTTGATGACAACGATCCAAACAATTACATAGATGTAGAGTGATTGCTTTGTTTCCGATTGACATAGAGTGAGAAAGAGAAAGAGAGAGAGAGAGGGGGGAGAGAGAGATAGAGAGAGAGAGAGATGAAAGAAAGAGAGAGATCTAGAGAAACATAAAGAGAGAGAGAGAGATACATATACATACACAATCACATATGTATACACACACATATGTGCATACACACATGCATATGCATACATACATACACACACATATGCATGTACACACACACATACATACATACGCACATGCATATTACATACACATGCACAATGCATAAACAAATGCACACATACATAGAGAAAACGCACATGCATATTACATACACATGCACAATGCATAAACAAATGCACACATACATAGAGAAACATAAAGACAGAGAGAGAGAGAGAGAGAAAGAGAGAGACATATACATATACATACACACTCACATATGTATACACACACATGTGCATACACACATGCATATGCATACATAAATACACACACATATGCATGTACACACACACATACATACATACACACATGCATATTACATCCACATGCTCAATGCATAAACAAATGCACACATACATACATGCACAATGCATAAACAAAGGCACACATACATATACACGCACACATACATACACACACAAATGCATAAACAAATAAACACATATAGATGTATACATACACACATGCATATGCATACATACGTACACACACATTTGCATGTACACACACCCACATACCTACATACACACATCCATATTACATACACACGCACATATACATACACACTAAGATATGTATACACTCACATATGTGCATACACATGCATATGCATACATACAGACACACACATATGCATGTACACACACACACATATGCATGTACACACACACATACATATATACACACATGCATATTACATACACACGCACATGCATACATACATATACACACATATGCATAAACACATAAAGACACACACATGTATACATACACATGCATATGCATACGTACATACACACACATTTGCATGTACACACACACATTTACATACACACGCACATATAGATACACACTCACATATGTATACACACACATGCATATGCATACATACATACACACAAATATGCATATACATACACACATGCATATACATACACACATGCATATGCATATACGTACATACATACATACACATGCACATACATATGTTAAAAGTCAAGCTTCAAGCTAAAAATTCGTGGGGAATCTTTTATGGACATGTGGAGCAATCAAAGGAAGCCAAAAGCCACGAGATTCCATCAAGAAAAGTCACTCAACCACTCCCCAAGTCATCTCAACTAATTCCTCCAAGTTAGGAGGCTGATTTGGAAAGGTAGTTCCTAGATTTTAGGGGCACACCTCTCACTATAAAAGGAGCATGTATCCCGACTTCTTTTGGGCCATCTTCTTGGAGTTTTAGCTCATGTAAAGTGAGCACTAAGTGCTGGAGTTGTGATAAGCAAGCCCCTTGCTTAAGCAACCCCCTTGCTTGCTTGTTTGTTTTAATTTTAGTAGGCATATCTATGTGTGTGCGCAGGCAGTGTTGCAACTCTCTACCCCTGAGTTGTTAGCATTGGTTCTCCCTCATATGGTATCCATTTGATGTAATTCTTGTCTCATTGGATAGCTATAAGAGTCTATTTTATGCTTACCAATTCTCTGGAGCATTCTCTGAGTAAGCTGGGAGCAACATTCATTTTAGTGAAGTTGTGTGATTGATATCTCTCTCTTTGTGTAGGCTCTGTTGGAAATATTTTGCTCTCTGTTGTAAGGGCTGGTTCTCCTTCTCTATGTATCCATTTGCTATGATTTTTGTGTCATTGGGTAGCTATTAGAGTGCTCTAAAGTTGACTCAAGTTTGAGATTCATTATCTGTATAATCTCTGAGAAACGTTTGCTGGAGTGAAGTGAGGTCTCTGCTTGACTAGCAGTTGTGAGCATTCAACTAGCTCATGTTGTAGACATTGTTTCTCTTTGTGTAAGCATCCATTTCAAGTGAAATTTGTTTTGTTGGAAAGCCCTTGGTGTCTACTACAGGTCTACAAAAGCTCACTGGAGTTCTCTGCATAAGCTCTGAGTAAGAGCATTTTTGGTGTGCAGAGGTCAAAGAAGGATACCTGTGGAGGTCATTCGCGCTTCATCGTTGCCTAGGGTTTAAGATACTTACCCCATCAGTGGTATCATAGCATTTGGGCATCTTGGAGGTATCACATACAAGCAAGAAGACCTCTTGGAGTTGGTGGTTGAAGAGTTGCATCAACAAAAGCTTCTTGGAGGTAGCTCACATCAAGGGGGAGCTATTCTACTCAAATTTGCAAGAGCACAAGGTGTCCATCTAAGGAAAGCTTTGGATTGAGGTAACCTCAGAGCCTCATTTTCATTTTACACACATTGGAGCATTAGCCAAGGGCTAGGTCAAGTATCAAAGACTAGATATGGGAGACTTCAACACTCAAATTGAAAAGCTAGACAAAGGTAACTATCAACCATGGAGATTTAGGGTCTCCAACTATCTTATGGGCAAGGGCCTTTGGGGGTTGATTAGTGGAAGTGAACCAAGACCTAGGTTGGATGAGAATCCAACCAATGACCAGAGAAGGGCCTTTAGGGAATGGAATGAAAGAGACAAGAGGGTTATCTTTATTCTTTCCCAACACATTAGCAATAGCATGATCGGCCATATCCAAGACCTGGATTCAAGCATGAAGGTATGGGAGACACTTGAAAGGCTTTATTCAACAAGCACCAAAGCAAGGAAGATCCAACTCAAGAATGAGCTCAACAACCTTAGGAAGAGCTCAGGGAGTAGCATAAATGACTACATACTTAAGGTCAAGGAGTTATCAGATGCATTGGGATCCATTGGAAGCCACGTAGACGATGACGATCTTGTGGCTTATACTCTCAATGGTTTGAGAGATGATGAGAAGTGGGAACCCTTTACCACTTCAGTTTATGTAAGGGATAATCTTCCAGATTTTGAGCAATTGGTTGCTCTCAGGGTCACCGAAGAAATGAACATAGGTGGAAGTTCAACTAAAAGCAAAGATGCACAAGTTTTCTATGCAGGTAATCAAAGGGGCAAAGGAAGACAAGGACAAGGAAGGGGCAAAGGAAGGTTTGGAGGAAGGCAAGGCCACTCAAGAAATCAAGGACATGACCAAGGCACCTCAATCACAAAGAGGGAGAGGAAGATCAAGAGGAAGAGGAGGACGACATCAACAAAACAGGAATCAAGATGGCGAAGGATGTTACATATGTGGCAAGTTTGGCCACTATGCTAGAGATTGCTACCAAGGAGGAAACCAAAGGAACTATAATCAAGGTTCTTCATACAAAGGCCAAGGTAATTATGCTTCTACAAGTTCAGAAAATGACAATCTCTTGATGATGCACATGAATGGGAATTCAAGCAAAGTAGATAACACTTGGTATATTGATAGTGGATGTAGCAACCATATGAGTTGCAATGCTTCTTGGTTTACTAATCTACATGTTCCCAAAGGTAAAGGACATGTAGAAACAGGTGATGATACAGCCCATGAGATCTCCCATGTTGGAGATGTAGCTTTGGATGACAAGGAGGAAGGAAGATGTCTCAAGGATGTCTTGCATGTACCTACCATCACAAAGAACTTGGTGTCCGTTGGGCAAATGGTTGAAAGAGGCTATCAAGTAAGGTTCAACAAAGGTGGATGCTTTGTGGAGAACCCTAAGCAAGGTTACAAGGTCATAGCAAGAGGAAAGAAGCAAGGGAGACTCTTCACTTTGGAGGTAAATTCTCATTCTACTCAACATGTCTACTTCACATATGGAAACAAGAGGATTTCGGAGTTGGACTTGTGGCACAAGAGGATAGGTCACATCAACATACAAAGAATGAAGGAAATGCAATTCAAGAGGCTGGTTGAAGGTCTTCCCAACTTCCAAGGACAAGGTATGAAGCATTTATGTGAATCTTGTCAACTAGGGAAGCAAGCGAGACTTCCATTCAAGAAGAGTGGCTACATAAGCCAACATCCATTGGAGTTGATACATATAGATGTGTGGGGGCCAACAAAAGAGCAATCCATTGGAGGTAACAAGTACTTTGTCACTTTTATAGATGATTGCACAAGGATGGTTTGGGTTTATTTCATCAAAAACAAATCAGATGTGTTTACATGTTTCAAAGCATTCAAGGCAATGGTAGAGAAGGAAACAGGTACATATATCAAGAAGCTAAGGTCCGATGGAGGGGGAGAATATTTCTCAAATGAGTTTTCTGATTTTTTAATGGATCAAGGCATCAAGAGGCAAGTAACATGCAGGTACAAACCCCAACAAAATTGAGTAGCAGAGAGAAAGAATAGATACATTGCCGAGATCGCTAGAGCAATGCTTAATGAGATGAATGTACCTAACATGTTTTGGAGTGATGCAGCAAATACCGCCGTGTATCTAATGAATAGGGCTCCTACCTCAGGGATCCATGGCTTGACACCATATCAAGCCTATTATGGTAAGAAACCTGATCTTTCCCACTTGAAGATATTTGGATGTACTTGTTATGTACATGTGCCAAGTGAATTGAGGCACAAGCTACAACCAAAGGCAGAAAAGTGTGTGTTTCTAGGATATTCAAATGATCATAAAGGTTACACGTGCTTCAACCCAAACACAAAGGACTTGAGGATATCAAGGGATGTAGCATTTGATGAGCTACTCCATTGGTATAAGAAGTATGATTGTATGCAGGACTATGAAGAAGAAAAGCATGGACATGATGAAGAACAAATCGACCTAGAGCTAAGCGGCCCAAGGTGTTCCATCAATGAAGATAGTTCAAGCATGAACTCACCATGGAGGGGGAGATCTTCATCAAGCTATGAAGCACAATCAATCGACAAAGGCAAAGCAACATTGGTGGAGTTGGATGAAGAAGGTAATGAAGTTGAAGATGATGAAGGACACATGATGGAGAAAGAAGCCACGTCAAAGAAAGAGATCAAGTTCCCAAGGCAAAGGAGGTTTATTCCTCCAAAAGGTGAAGAAAGGAAGTCTTCTAGAGTTAGGTATCCAACTCAAAGGTTTACTTATGATTCATACATGGCAACACATTATGCATATATGAACAAAGTAGTAGAAGATCATGAGCCCGATTGCTATGAAGATGCAAGCAGGTACACCGAATGGAAAGAGGCAATGCAAGAAGAGATCGACGCACTTGAGGAAAATCAAACATGGACTCTAGTGCCCAAGAAGGAGAACATGAAGGTAATAGGTAATAAGTGGGTGTATAAAGTAAAGAGGAATTCAGATGGATCTATTTCTAGGTTCAAAGCAAGATTAGTGGCCAAGGGTTTTGCACAAACCTATGGAGTGGACTTTGAAGAGACATTCAGCCCCGTGGCAAAGATGAGCACCATTAGGACACTCATTGCAATGGCTGCTAGCAAAGGATGGAAGCTCTTCCAATTGGATATCAAGAATGCCTTTCTCAATGGAGACTTGGAAGAAGAGGTATACATGGAGCAACCACTAGGTTTTGTTCATAAAGAGTTTCCACATCATGTTTGTAGGTTGAAGAAGGCACTTTATGGCCTAAAGCAAGCTCCAAGGGCTTGGAACCAAAGATTGGTGGACTATTTGATCAAATGTGGTTACAATCAATGCAAGGCGGATCCATCTCTCTTCATCAAACAAAGAGGAGAACTTGTGGTCTACATGTGTGTGTATGTAGATGATCTTATCATTACAGGTAATGATACAAAGGGCATTGAGGAGATCAAGGCAAAGCTTGGAAAGGAGTTTAGGATCTCTGATCTTGGAGATCTTAGGTATTTTCTTGGCATTGAAGTTGTATACAAAGAAGAAGGTATTATGCTCATACAAAGGAAGTATATTCTAGACCTACTTGAGAGGTTTGGGATGCTACATTGCAAGCCTATTTCAAATCCCATGGAAGTTAATGTAAAGCTAAGCTCCATTGATGGAGAGCCATTAGAGGATGTAACTTTGTATCGATCTATTGTAGGCTCTTTCAATTATGCCACAATAACCAGGCCCGACATAGCATATGGAGTTGGAGTGTTGTCACAATTTATGCATAGTCCAAGGACTACACACTTGCAAGCTACAAGAAGAATGTTGCGATATCTCAAAGCCACTATAAATGAAGGATTGTTCTACTCATTTGATGATGATATGCAGGTCAAAGCTTATTCCGATGCCGATTGGGCCGGTTTGAAGGAAGATAGAAGGAGTACAAGTGGTTACCTAGTCATGCTAGGTAGCAAGATCATCTCATGGATTTCAAAGAAGCAACCCACGGTGGCATTATCTTCCACCGAGGCTGAGTATAGAGCTTTGGCTCAAGTCACATGTGAGCTAATGTGGATTAAGAAGTTATTTATGGAGCTTAATTTGCAGGTTGACACATATCCAATTTTTTGTGACAACATGAGTAGCATTCATCTAGCATCGAACCCTGTCTATCATGCTAGAACCAAGCATATTGAAGTGCACTATCACTTCATAAGGGAAAAGGTGATATCCAAGGAAGTTTCAGTACATCATATTGGTACCAAGGACCAAGTTGCGGACATGTTTACAAAGGCTTTGGATGGGATGAAGATTTCAAAATTCAAGCAATGCATTAACATGAAGGAGCTTGGATGAGGATGAAGAATTGAAGCTTGAGGGGGAGTGTTAAAAGTCAAGCTTCAAGCTAAAAATTCGTGGGGAATCTTTTATGGACATGTGGAGCAATCAAAGGAAGCCAAAAGCCACGAGATTCCATCAAGAAAAGTCACTCAACCACTCCCCAAGTCATCTCAACTAATTCCTCCAAGTTAGGAGGCTGATTTGGAAAGGTAGTTCCTAGATTTTAGGGGCACACCTCTCACTATAAAAGGAGCATGTATCCCGACTTCTTTTGGGCCATCTTCTTGGAGTTTTAGCTCATGTAAAGTGAGCACTAAGTGCTGGAGTTGTGATAAGCAATCCCCTTGCTTAAGCAACCCCCTTGCTTGCTTGTTTGTTTTCTTTTAGTAGGCATATCTATGTGTGTGCGCAGGCAGTGTTGCAACTCTCTACCCCTGAGTTGTTAGCATTGGTTCTCCCTCATATGGTATCCATTTGATGTAATTCTTGTCTCATTGGATAGCTATAAGAGTCTATTTTATGCTTACAAAGTGTCTGGAGCATTCTCTGAGTAAGCTGGGAGCAACATTCATTTTAGTGAAGTTGTGTGATTGATATCTCTCTCTTTGTGTAGGATCTGTTGGAAATATTTTGCTCTCTGTTGTAAGGGCTGGTTCTCCTTCTCTATGTATCCATTTGATATGATTTTGGTGTCATTGGGTAGCTATTAGAGTGCTCTAAAGTTGACTCAAGTTTGAGATTCATTCTCTGTATAATCTCTGAGAAAAGTTTGCTGGAGTGAAGTGAGGTCTCTGCTTGACTAGCAGTTGTGAGCATTCAACTAGCTCATGTTGTAGACATTGTTTCTCTTTGTGTAAGCATCCATTTCAAGTGAAATTTGTTTTGTTGGAAAGCCCTTGGTGTCTACTACAGGTCTACAAAAGGTCACTGGAGTTCTCTGCATAAGCTCTGAGTAAGAGCATTTTTGGTGTGCAGAGGTCAAAGAAGGATACCTGTGGAGGTCATTCGCGCTTCATCGTTGCTTAGGGGTTGAGATACTTCCCCCATCAACATACACACATGCATATGCATACATACATACACACACATTTGCATGTACACATGCATATACATACACACATGCATATGTATACATACAAACATGCATGTACACACACATGCATATTACATACACACATATACACTCACATATGTATACACACACATATGTGCATACACACATTCATATGCATACATACATACACACACATATGTATGTACACACACACATACATATGTACACACATGCATACTACATACACACACATACATACATACATATATACATGCATACATACATACATACATACATACACACATGCATATGCATATACATACATACACACAGACATACCTACATATGCATATTACATACATACACACATGCATATGCATATAAACACACATACATATATACATGCATATTACATAGACACAAACATGCATACATACATAAACAAACATATGCATAAACACATAAACACACACACATGTATACATACATGCATGCATATGCATACATACATACATACATACACACACATTTGCATGCACACATGCATATACATACACACATGCATATACATACACATATGTGCATACACACATACATATGCATACATACATACACACATATATGCATACATACATATACACACAAACACACATGCATATGCATACATACATACACACACCTATACATACACACATATACATACACACACATACACACACACATGCATACATACATACACACACATGTGCATAAACACATAAATGCACACACATACATACATACACACACATTTGCATGTACACACACATACATACATACATGAATATTACATACACATCCACATATATGTATACACTCACATATATATACACACACATATGTGGGTACACACATGCATATGCATACATACATACACACATGCATATGCATGTACATACACACATACATATGTACACACATGCATATTACATACACACACACATGCATACATACATACATACATACATACACACATGCATACATAGATACACACACATGCATAAACACATAAACACACACACATGAATATGCATGCATACATACACACACATTTGCATGTACACACACACACACACATACATACATACATGCATATTAGATACACACACACATGCATACATACAATACACACACATGCATACATACATACACACATATGCATAAACACATAAAGACACACACATGTATACATACACACATGCACACATACACACACACATACATACACACACATGTATACATACACACACATGTATACATACACACATGCATATGCATACATACATACACACATATGCATACACCCATACATACACACATACATATACATACAAACACATACATACACACATACACACACATACATACACACATATGCACATATACATACACACACATCATAAATAAAGTTTTAGGATTAATATTAGTTTATACAATGAAATATATGTAAAAATATCTAGAAAATAGATCTATAGATTTTTTAGGGTTTATATATATATCCTAACATCTCCACATGGGATCAGATGGGATCTCCATGTACACCTTGGGGAGCTTATGAACATGATGAATCCAAGATATATCGCAAACATGATGGAGCTTCGGTGATGGATGGGGCCCAAAAGTCCATGCGTCAATGCATTCAACAGCTTTGCTCCATACAGTTGGGACATTCTCTCATGTTAAAATGGAGCGAACAGGATAAAGATTCCAAAAATTATATCACAAAGTCCATATATGATGAGTACCGGCCAGCACCTGGGCATCCTATTGTGAGCTTAGAATGGATTCAGCACATGACACATGAGGTGATGTCTCATCAACGGTGCGAGGCTCGTAATGGTTTCAGAGCAGGCATAACAAAGCCTGTATGGTTAGATATTGAAGAGTGGGAATCGATTCGCGATGATCACCAACATACTCTTGATTGATATGGTAAGCAGCAAGATGGGGTGGCCACATGTTTAGATATGGTTGGAACATCAAATTTGGGTAGCGACAGATATGACAGTATGCATTACCAATTTGTAAGTATCATTTTAATTATTGAATTTGTTTGTGGTAAGCACAACATGTATGTTCATCTAACATTTTGCATATTTATCATAGGAGTTGGCAGTGGGCCATCCTCCGACACGAACCTAAGAAGCTTATGGATATCATCATGGATTGGCTGCATTGTTTCACGTTTTTAGAGGGATGTGATGTGATCATTTCATGGGAGAACCTATGATGAGGTAATCGTATAGATTGTTTTGGTATTTTTAGCTGTTGTTTATAAATATCATGTAATTTTGTCTAATTTTACGCATATCCTTTGTTGCAAGATTGTAGGTGTAAAGGTTTTGATTCCCTTGAGCATATGTATGGTAGTGCTTTGCCATAATTTTGTATTACATCATATGTGGCAATGGTGCATCATAGTTTTGTATTCGGTTCCTATATGGAAGTGCTTTGTCACATTTTGTATTTGGCTCATATATGGCAGTGGTCTTCCACACTCTTGTACATGCTACATTTATGGAATATATATCTTTTTTGTACATGATTCATGGTTCATTTTGCTCATCTCTTTTGTGTCTGATAGTATTTTGCTATATGAAATCATGTTTTGGTTGCCATTACAGTACACATCATATGCACTTGATTTTCTTTCGGCAGAGTGTATTGCTTTTTCTACATAACATTATGGTAATGTTGTTACAGCAAGACACAACACACTCTTCCCAAAAAAGTAAATCTTGACATATGGTCGTCAGTATGCCCACCGGTATTCCCTGTAGGACGTTGGTATATGTGATGGTACACCCAACAGGTCACCAGTATTGGCATCGGTATAAGCATCGGTAATACCGATGCTAATACCGGCGCTCATATACCAACACCTCTACTGGCAACTATACCAACGCTTTGCTATCGAAGCTTATACTGGCTTATACACCGACATCGGGAAAAAAATGCACCTGTTCAATTTCCTCAGCAGAAGCCTCGGTATAACCCTCATATGTTGTAGTGGGATCAACCTCTAGGTTTTGTAGATGAATCGAAGGTAAATTGTACATGTAGGTTATAGAGCTCCCTATATGGTCTCAAACAAGCATCAAAATCAAGAAATTATATCTTCATTGAGAGCCTCCTCAATTTTAAATATCAACAAGGAATCTTAAACTCCTTACTATTCATAAGAAGGGTAAATGACACATATCTAATTATTTTTGTATGTAGATGCTTTGATAATCAAATATTATAATGAAGCATGGATAGAGGACATGAACTAATATTGGGAAGGGTATTAAGGTCTCATAATTAGGAGATCTAAGGCATCTATAGGAATGGAAGTAACATACAAAAGCAACCATAAATGGAATTATAGAATGTAGTCATTTCAGGAATATAACGAAGGATGTTATGAACCTTAAATCAATGCAGTCTTATGATTTAAAGGTTGTGTTTTGTTATACTTCAATAGTTGGATGGAATTCTATGAAACAACTAGAATGCTTGATTTAGAATATGAAACTTTCCTACTCTCTCAGTTCATGGATGTTTAAGTTACAAAGGAAGATAGAAGGGGCAAAAATGTATATGCATTAGTTATGGAAAAGAATGTTATACCTTTTCTATCAAATAAGAGCCTTATAATGTCTTTATCTTGAGAGGAATCTCAGTACATAGCATGAGCATAAATAACTTGTGAATTAATTTTGCTCAAGAAGTGAGTGGTTGACCAAAATCTGCACGTTCAACAAGTTTCTATACATAGTAAGAACATGAGTATTGTTTACATTCTTTTCTAACCTTATTTTCCTTGAGAATAGCAAACACCTAGAGACATACTACTAATCCATCAAATATAAGGTTCTAGCTAAACAAGTAAAAGTGAAATGGAACTGCCAAGGATCATTGTGCATATATGTTTACTAAAGCTTGGACACTACCAAGTCAAAAACATTCACGAAAGACATTGGAATGGTGAATCTAAGGCAAACTTTGAAGATTGAGGAATCTAAGTTAACTTTTTAATTAAGTGAAATTTGGTGACTATCTACATACAAAGGGTGTAAATATAAGTTTCCTATCTTTTAGGCGATGGTTCTATAAATCTAAATGAGCATTACAAGTGAAATATGTTAATCTATCAAGCTCAACATGTGATGATCAAGGATGACACATATTATTTTTGGTTTCTCTCACATATATAGTGGTTATGCCAATATATGTCAAGGATACTTCATTGAGATTTACTAGATTTATCTATGAAGAGTGATGGTACATTTTCTTCTTGCCAGCTCACTCATTCACCGACATTTAGTGTTTCCTTATTTACTTTTCTTTATATATTGTAGTCGTTAGATTGTTTTATTAGGTCATTCTTGTATATTTCCTTTATTTAATCGAAGAAAAAGAACAAGATCATTCTTCCTTGCCTCAACTTGTGTGTGCTTCTATCCTTGTGTGTGAGATTGTGTGAGACCTCTCTTCCTTATCTCCTTTCTCTTGACATGGTATTGGAGCATATATCTTGTGGAGAAAACTGACACTGAAGAGTATGAGAGAAGGCATGGAGAATACGCACTTGAAAAATGTCCTTAGATTGATACAAAATCAATTATGAAGGTAGAAAGCATCAGATTGCTTAGATGTCATTTTTGGAGCCATCTCAATATTTTTTTCAAGCCAACAAGGTGGGATGCATAAAAATCTCTAACTTTTGTTTTGTTTGAAAATGCTCAAACACTCTAGATCTAGAATTTCAAGTTATTCCATGTGCTATTGATATATAAAAGCTCTATTTTTCTAAGATCTAACTATTTAGACATAATGTGATAGTGTTCAAGTAAAGGTAGTATTACTTCTAGTCTTTTTGTAGTGCTCAAAATTTCTATAGAGATGGAAATTGCTAATGGAATGAGTCAAATTATGAGCAGTACATTAGAAAAGAAAAACTTTCATGGTTGGAGACTCCAAACAAGGAATTTCTTGATAGGAAAATGCCATTGAAATTACACGAAAGGAGACAAAAAAAATGCTTCACAATTATCAGAGAGGAACCAGATTTTGGACTAGTTAAAAAATATGAAGAGTTGAATCATGAAGCACTGAAGTTAATGTATTGGGTATCTATTAGCATATAGGATAGCATGATCGGGCACATACAAGATGCCCTAACTCTGGAAGAGGCTTGGAATGCTTTGGTCACTTTGTATGAGACCAATACAGAGGCAGGATAATCACAACTTAGGAATGAGCTACATGAATTGAAGAGAAAGATCATGTCGGTAAGTGACTACACTGTGAAAATCAAAAGAATACGTGAGTTCCTTGCATCTATGGGCATCAATATAGATGATGATGATAAGGTGGAAGTGTGTGTGCATGGTTTAGAAAATGCATATAAGAAGCTCAAAATTTCTATTTAGTCTAGGGAGAATATTCCAAATTTTGATGATTTGGTGTCCATGATGATAATTCAGGAAAAGAACCTTGATGGAGACTCAAACCTTAAAGAAAATTTGGTTCTAAGTAGGTATTCTACTGTCATACAGGAAGAGGTCAAGCACAGGGCTTCAAAAGTGGAAGAAGAAACAACAACCAAGACCAAGGTCCAAAACAGAATCATGTAGGAGGTAGAGGGCATTCTCAAGGCAAGGGAGGCCAAAGAGGCTTCAAAAATTTCCAAAGAGGCTTAAGGTAATGTGAGTAAAGGATTCCATAATGGTGCTAAACCTAATCACTTTTAACATGATTGCAGGTTGAAGAATCAAAATACCAAAAGGCAACAAAACAATGATGCATCAACAATTATAGATGATTTAGAGAAGCTATTCATGGTCCAACATCACATGATGGATATAAAATCAATTTATGTTTTAGAATCAAATTATAACTTCTAGTATGTTGATTTAGGTGCTTCAAATCACATGACCAATCATGCATAATAATGTAGTAGTTTCTGAAAATTAATAGATCTTGGATATATTCAAATAGGTAATGATACATCATACAGGAAACATAGCACTATCCATGGAGGATAGGAAGGTAAAAAATCTTGCCAATGTACTGCGTGTTGCAAATATAACAAAGAATCTACTTTCTATTGGACAAATGGTTGACAAAGTATTACAATTCAAGTTCTCGTAGAATGGAGGATTGATCTCCAAACAAAACAAAGCACGTGAGATGTTCACCTTAAATTTTGAAATTCCTCAAATGAATGTAGCCATGCTTGCAAAACATGCAGGTGTTATTGTTGACATAGATATTTGACACAACTGAATTGGACATGCAAATTTGTAGAGGTTTCAGTTGATGCAATCAAAGAAGATTATCAATGGATCACCAAATTCCAAGGTTGCATAGATGCAAAAGGTATGTGAAGCATGTCAATTTGGTAAATGTTCAAGGTCATCATTTATGCATGACAAGCGTGTTAGTAAGAATGTGCTAGAAATAGTACATACAAATGTTTGGCATGTTGCAAAGACCACATATATTGGAGGATGCAGGTTTGTATGTCACTTTCATTGATGACCATACACTAAAAGTATGGTTATACTCGTTCGTGAAGGAGAAGAGTAAGGTGTGAACTCACTTGCAAAATTTTAAGGATATGGTGGAAAAGAAAACAAGGATGTATATTCAGACATTGAGACCTAATGGAGGATATCAAATGAGTTTCATAACTTTCTAAAAAGTCATGGAATTCTATGGAAATTTGCATGCAGGTACACACCACAACAAAATGGTGTTGATGAATGAAAAAATAGGCATATTGCAAAAATAGCAAGAGCCTTGATGATAGGGAAAAATATGCCTCACTGTGATTAGGCAAAAGTTATGCATACTCTAGTATACATCATGAATAGAACTCCAATTCCTCTTGTGCATCAAGTTACACCTAAAGAGGAGTTTACAAGTAAAAAGCAAAATTTATCACATATGAAAGTATTGGGCTGTATTGCATATGTACATGTTCCCAATAATTTGAGGATGAAGCTTCATCCAAAAGCAAAAAAAAAGTATCTTCATTGGTTACTCCCTTGAGCAGAAGGGATATAAATGCCACAATCCACTCACACAATGAGTGAAGGTAAGCGGAGATGTGATGTTAGATGAAATGTCAATATTCTATGGAGATGTCAAAGAACGAATTAATCTTCAGTAAAATGACAAAGGAAATGTTGAAAACTCAAGTGTATAATCTCAAGTCTTAAGTGGACCTGATGTGTCACCAAGAAATAGTTCCAACTCAAATCCACCGAGTGGAAGATTTTGCAAAAAAATTACTTTAGCAAACTCATCGACTAACTCCAAGAAATGTGATGAAAAGCTTTTTACTAGTAATAAAACATCTACAAGTTTTGAAGCCATTCATGGAGATTCAAGGAGTTCAAAAAATTTGACTTCATGAGCAACATGTATTGCCCTCTATGAAGATTCGAGGAGTAAGAAAGGCATATGAAAATGACACAACAAAGAATTGATCTAGGTCCAAGAGGATTTGGGAAGATGCCAAATTTAGTTTAGTGTTTGACATATGATATTTACATGGCTCGTCATTGTGCCTACATGACCAAGGTAATACAAGATGCTCAAGCTTCTTGTTTTCAAGATACAATTGGAAATGTAGATTGGAAGAAATCTATGGATGAGCGGATGGCTTCACTTTATGGAAATGAAACTCGGAAGCTAGCCCCATTGCCATGAGGAAAGAACTCCATAGGTTGCAAGTGGGTTTACAAGGTAAAGAACAATGTTCATGGTAGCATAAGAATGTGAAAAGGACACTTGATACCAAAAGAATATGCGTAGAAATATGGCATTGATTGTGAGGAAACTTTTAGCCTTATCGATAAAATGTCTACTCTTAGAGCACTTGATGCACTAACTACAACAAAAGGATGGATTTTGCATCAGATGAATGTGAAGAATGCTTTCAGACATGGTGAGTTCCAAGAAAGGCTATACATGGACAAGCCACAAGGACATGAGGATTCAAAGCACCCAAAATATGTTTGCACATTGCCAAAGGCTCTATATGGGCTTAAACAAGACCCTCGTGCTTTGCATGCAAGGATTGCAGATTATTTAACCTTCTTTGGATCTTAAATGTGTAATGCAGATCATTCATTATATGCAAGGAAGAGTGATGATGGCATAATGATTATGTATTTTGAGTATGGGAAGCTTTCCAGAAGTTGGGGAAACTTTTTACGATTTTTTTTTTTGGGATTTTTTTTGGAGTTTGTTTAGATTGTTTACCAATACTTTGGAATTTTCCCAATAGAAAAAAAACCTCCCTAACCATGAAAAGGCTCCCCCTCCCCTTTTGCCCCACTCCTCCCCCTGCCTCCTCTATGCCCTTGTCTCCCCCCTCCCCTGACTCTCCCCTGTGCCCCCCACACAGGTCTACCCCATATCATTCCAATTTCACTTGCCCACCATCATCACCCTACATCAATCCCTATGCATACACTTTGGGGTCATCCACTTGCCCCCACATTTCAATACCCCTCACTTTCACGTTCTTTCTTTTATAGGCCTAGTGTACCACCTTCTAGACTCCCTACCGCGTCCATAGCTCAAGCTCATTCTCATGGTTCCTATGCTTGCCCGACACATAGCTCTGACAATCACTCATTTTTGATAGCCCCAGCCCTCCTTTGGCATCAATAGTGGATCATAGGGATTCATCATCATTAGTAGCCCTCCGCCTCCATTTAACCTTACCACATGTTGCCTCATGGATCTTTTTCTTGAGGATAGCCTTCCCGCACCTAGTCTTTGGCATTTGACCTCCATCCTTTGGTCAGACCCTAAGGGCGCTCAAAGGTTACCTATAGAGCCCCCCATTTCTTGTATTTTTGGTTATCATATGAAACGAGAATTGCTTATTTCTAGCATACTTTTACTAGTGATGTAGTTCTCTTCGCTCGACTTGTAGCCATATTTCAATCTTTCATATTTCATTTTCTTTTTCACAGCCCATCATCTTCCCAGCCCTTCTATTATATTTGCATAGCTAACCCTTTGTATTGTTTCATCCACAACTGCCCCTATCTATATGCTTCATTTGTTTGGCTCATTCACCCTATGATTCTAGTGTTACCTCATAGCCACTACTCATGGCATCCGGTCGTTCTTTGTTTACTTAGCACCCATGCTGGCATGGCTCTATCACAAGATACAATATCAGGTAGAAGCAACGTACATAAGTGGAATTGACACTCACAACAAAGCATGAGCATTCTTGGAGATAGACTAAGCAATACAGAGCATAGTCTAAATGAGAGAGAGAGGGAGGGAGAAGAGCAAGAGACACATTGAACTAGTGGGAGAAAAAAAAAAGCAAAGTTAGAGACAAGTGTGGAAGGAAGGTGATCACGTTTGTAGGGAGAGAGAGTGTGTGGAGAGACATTGAGGAAGGCAATCAAAGTGGAAAAAGGTACTAATGAGGAGGTGTTGCACGTAGATAGAAGATGGCACTTCCTTCAACCCTATTGGAAGCTTGAGTGCAACGTTTGCACAAGAGCAAGCTATTGGAAAGAAGGTTGACTGCACAAGGAATTTTGGTACCTTGTATCCTTATGTGTGTGTGCTTTTTGGGTTTAAGCACTCTGCGTAGACAACATTTTGTCTTTTTCTAGATACATCCATTGTTTTTCATTGTAATCAAGATACAAAAGCTTTCAGTGCAACTCTCTCACTTCCTCATCTTATTATTTCTCCTACAAATACTCAAGTACCTTTCAGCTAAAGAATCCCCAAGCAGCTTAGTATTGAATTAAACCATTTAATGAAATGTTATCATATCCCAAAAAGTTTTAATCATTTTTAGAAGTAGGCTATTGCCGAACTTCCTTTCAAGAAAAAACAAGTTTTAATCATGTAGGATTTTTGAACCACATTGATGCGAAGTCATAACATTTTTTATTAAAAACTATTGAATCCAAAAGTCTCATCATAAAAGAAATGTTTAGATTGGAAACGCACTCTAAAAGAAAATCGTTTCAATCAATAGAACATTATTGATCTCTTTTTCTTCTATTTAGTTATTATTCCTATAAATATACATATTCTATTCACAAACTATTTCATATTCGCTGATTAATTTTCTACCAACTACATACAAGACAAAACGATTAATTAATTAATTAATTAATTAATTAATTAATTAATTAATTATATATATATATATATATATATATATATATATATATATATATATATATATATATATATATATATATATATATATATATATATATATATATATATATATATACAGAGAGAGAGAGAGAGAGTTTATATGTGTTCTTATTCATATTCTATTGTGTCAGCTTTCTCTATAGATATTTATTTGTTTATCTATTTATGATTCCATCTAGAATTTATCTACTTACGTATCTTTAACTAGTAACTATTTAGATTTCTTTTCTTAATGAATTTTTTTTGTATTCATGAACTGCCAATTATCGTTTTCCATATATTCTATTGACTCATTCCTATCATTATCAAGGTATAGATTGTAACTCATCGGTTTCAGTTTTACACATTATGGTTAGTTCTAAATTCATATATGATGTTTTTTAGGTCATTAAGGAGGATGGTTAAACTAATTTATCCAATGTGAAGCATAAATGACCTCATAAGTAAACTATCTCACACTACTATTTATTTATTTTTGATAGTTTCATTTGAACGAGCCAAACATCTTTGATGCACTCAAATGAAACCCAAAGAGGAAAACAATGTAGGTTATATTTTCAAGAGAAAGGAGATAAGGAATAGAGCTTCCACACACTCTCACACACAAAGATAGAAGCATACATAGATTGAGGGAAGGAAGAATGATCTTCTTCTTCTTCTTCTTCTTTTATTACATAAATAGAATATACGAGAATGACCTAATACAAAAATACAACCAATACAATATTCAAAGAAAACTACATAAGGAAAAACTTAATGTCCGTGAATGAGTGAGTTGAAGAGAAAGAAATGTGCAATCACTCTTGATCGATAAATCTAGTAACGCTCAATGAAGTATCCATGACATATATCGGCATAATCACTATACATCTCACAGAAATGAAAAGTGATATGTGTCATAATCTATCATCACATGTTCATCTTGACATCTCAACACTCCCCCTTGAGCTCAACATCATTTCTTGTAATCCCAACATCATTCAAATCTTCTTGAGCATCTCTACTCCAAGTTATTTAGTGAAAATACACAAAACTTGACTATTGTAGCATCTCTATAGTAAAACTCTATACTCCACAAAGCAATAGTGGGTTGCTTCTTACTACTTCATGTAACTACTAGACTCCCAAGACAGAATAGAAGGGCACTAGTAGATGTTCTATCTAGAATACTACCAGCCCAATCTACATTGTTGTATCCAAGAACCTATCATCTACAACTAGCTTCATAACACAATGCATAATCCAAAGTAGTATTCAAATAATGTAGATTTTATTTCAAAGTATCTAAATTTGGTTTCCTTATATCTTGCATAAATTGAATTTGAAGTCCAACAGTGTAGCTTAGATCAAGTCTCTTGTAATTGTGTGATATATCAAACTTCACAGAATCTTCCTATACATACCATACTTTTGTGGCTCACTCAAGGCATATTGCCTTTGTGACATCCATATACCTATTTCTGTACATATAAACACGATGCCTAGGAAATAACACTACACACCAAGATCTTTCATGTCAAATTCTTGCATAAGGAGTATTGTTTCCTCTTTAATGCTTTCTTCATTATCATTGCCTAGTTTTTCTTTTTTTTTTTTAACAACATAAATAGCATTGAAAAAATTAAATAAAAAATCCCAAAAAAATAAAAAATCTAAAAATTCCAAAAAAACTCTTAAAGATTTCCAACAAGGTGTTTATGAATTGGGGTATGAAATGGCTTCTAAATTTCATGAAAAACTTAAAGGAAATCCATGAAAATTGATAAAAAATAATAAAAGTAAGCAAAAAAAAGGACGAGAAGGCTATGTACAACCTCGACAGAAGTTACAAGTTGATCTAGAAAGCATCACTTTCAATGATGGTAGACCTTCAACCTAGATATGTTTACGAGTGGTAGAACCTAGCATTTTTTTAATCCTGTAGGGGCTTTCCCAATGAGAGAGTCACTTGCAAAGTACTTGTGCCTAGAGCTGCGGTTTATGTAAAAGAACTAACATGCCCTTTTTTAAGTTAATACTCCATAGATTTTGATCATGAGCCACATTCCTCTTCATTTGATTCTGTTCCAATTGTTCTCCAACATGTAGGCAAATCTCTTTCACTTTTTTCAATGTAGCAAGTCTCAGAGAGACACTAGAATCTTTCCCTCCCTACACAGAAGCAATGCTACGTGAACCATGTAGAAATTAAAAGGGTTCAATTGGTACTACCCCATAGACCAAGTGCAATGGGGATTATCCTAAGGCCCATAGAGTACGTAGATAAGCCATGCCCCATGTAGTGGGCTACAACATACATTCTTTCTTCACATAGCAATCAACACTTTATTAGTTGATTCTACTTGTCCATTAGCTCTTGTCTAGTAGGCGTAGGAAGTCCTATGTAAAACCTTGTACCTGTTAAAAATTTCATACAAGACCTTGTTCACAAAATTAGTTCCTTGATGTCTGGAAATTTCAAGAGGACACCTAATTCTACAAGTTATGTTACTATATAGGAAATCTGAAAGTGTTTCTCTTGTGCAATTAGGAGAAGGAAAATCAACGAATACTTCTCTTTTCTCGGGAATGATGTAGGGTAGATGGCCCCTACCAAATCTAGTCCCCCACATCGCAAATGGTTTCCGTGATGTCAAAAAACCCAAAGATTTGATGGCATTCATTACAGGAGAAGAAGAAAAGCCTGAGTTTGAAGATCCTAGTATTCCAACTAGGGAAGAGCTTGCAGATTTGAAGAATTGGATGAGGAAGGATGCTCAAGCTAAGAGCATCATTTACATGGTTGTAAATGATTATCTTCTACCTCACATTAGAGAATTAGGAAGTGAAACAGATGTGTGGAATGCTTTGGAAGAGCATTTCCAAAACACAACCAAGTCAAGGAAGTCATCATTATGGGCAGAGTTCACAACTTTCAAAAATAAGAGCTCACAATCAATTTTTGATTATGTAGCAAGGATGAAGGATATTGCAGATAGCTTTGGAGCAGTAGATGAAGACATTGAAGAGGATAAGCTGGTAAGGCAAATACTTACATGACTAAGAGGAGATGAGAAGTGAAAGCCTTTCATATTGTCCATAGAGTTTTCATTAGATCATTTTACTCCTGATCTTAATCAATTGCTAGGACACATGCTAACTTTTGAGCAGGACATTAAGGGAGATAATGATAGGAGTGCAAGTCAAGCTATGTATTCCAAGGACAAGAAAAAGAATGGCAAAGGGAAGCAGTCAACTGATGATGAAGGAACTTCAAGTCAAGCTAATTTCACAAAAGGAAAGATGAACTATAGAGGTAAAGGAAGAGGAGGTAAGACCAAAGACAATGCTAAAGCTTGTTTGATTTGTGGTAGAACTGATCATTTGGCAAATGATTGTTGGTATAACAATCAAAATGGTGGAAGTAATAACGAGAGCTTCAATCAAAGAAGTAGAGGAGGCAGAAATCAAAGAGGCAACTTCAGAGGAAGAGGTGGTAGGACATCATATACTAGAGGAGGTGGAAGAAGTTTTCAATCTTAGTCCTACAACAACAATTATTATAATTATGCATGAGATTTTAAAGATGAAATGACTCTCATCTTGAATGCAACACATGAAGGAGTAGGAGAAGATCAAAGGGTATTCTATATTGACTAGGATGTAGTTATCATATAAGTGGCAATATATCATTGATGACTGATACGGAAGCAAAGGTTAATGGACATACAGTTCAAACAGGAGATAACACCAAGCATAAAGTGGAAAGCATTGGATTAGTGAAGACAAAGAGTGGAAGCACACTCTTAAGTAAGGTACTTTATGTGCCTACTATTCCTAAAAACTTGATAAGTGTAGGACAAATTGTGGAGAAGGGATATGAAGTCAGATTCACAAATGATGGTGTTTATGTGCAAGATCCAAATGAGGGATATAGAAATATCATTGCAGGTAAAAAGGAAGGAAGGTTGTTTAATCTCAAGGTCCAAGGTAATGTGGGACATGCATTATTTACTTTTGGAAGTCAAAAGATGTCTGAGTTAGACCTATGGCATAAAAGGCTAGGTCATTTCAATAAGAGAGCCATAAAGGAAATGTCGAAGAATGATGTAGTGCTTGGGTTGCCAAATGTTGAAGGTCAACACATGGTGTACAAGTGTGAAGCTTGCCAATTAGGTAAAGCACACAAAAGTTCATACAATAAATCAGGGTACAAGTATTCAAATATGCTTGAGTTCGTTCATACAGATGTGTGGAGTCCTTCAAGGGACTATAGTATAAATGGATCCAGATATTATGTGTTGTTTGTTGATGATGCAACCAGATGGATTACTTTATATGTAATCAAGGACAAATCAGAAGTGTTCAAGACATTCAAGCATTATCATGCTTACACAGAAAGGATTACATGACAAAAGTGCAAGAGGTTGAGATCAGATGGAGGGGGAGAGTATTTTTCTAAAGAGTTTGATGATTATTTGTGGAATGCAGGTATAAAAAGAGAAGTAACTTGCAGGTACTCCCCTCAACAAAATGAAGCTGTAGAAAGAAGAAATAGAACTCTTGTAGAATTTGCAAGAGCAGTGATGAAGGGGAAGAATTGTCCAAACTACTTATGGGCAGAAGCCATCAACACTGCAACATACCTTGTGAATGGGCTACCTTGTAAAGCTTTGGATGGAAGAACATTTATAAAAAATAAATTTCAGGACAATGTTGAAGATGGGCCAAGATTTGATCTAGAATCAAATGTGGCTGAGACTTCAAGAAGTGCAGAGGTCAGAAGATCTTTGAGAGAAAGAAAAGAACCTATCAGGTATAGCTATGATACATCTTTCTTAACAACAAAAGATTATGCTTACATTGTGAAGATAGAAGAAGATCCAATCACATGTGAAGAAGCTAAAGGTAAACAGAATTGGGAGAAGGCAATGCAAGAAGAGTATGATGCTCTACTTGAAAATGAAACATGGGAATTGGTGCCAAGACCAAAGAATCAAAAGGTTATTGGATGTAAGTGGGTGTGTAAAACAAAAAGATTTGCAGATGGGAAAGTGTCTAGATACAAGGCTAGACTTGTGGTTAAAGGTTATGCCCAAACTTATGGGGTAAACTATGATGAAACCTTTAGTCCAGTTGCTAAGATGTCTACAATTAGATCTCTAATTGCTATTGGTTCTTGTAAAGGATGGAAGTTATGACAATTAGATGTGAAGAATGCATTTTTGAATGGATACATTGCAGATGAAGTGTACATGGAGCAACCAGAGGGTTTCATGGATTCAATTGGATCAGATTATGTGTGTAAGCTCAAGAGGGCTTTGTATGGTTTGAAGCAGACTCCAAGGGCATGGAATTATAGGCTGATAAGTTCTTGAATGAATCTGGATATCAAGCTTCAAAGGCACATAGTAGCTTGCTAGTGAAGGCAAGTAAAAATGGGTATATATACATGTGTATTTATGTTGATATTGTCACAGGTATAGATGCTCAAGGAATCAAGGAGCTTAAGAAACAAATAGAGAAAGAGTTTAAGATAACTGATTTGGGAAATTTACCTTATTTCATAGGAATGCAGATTGTGTATAGTCCTGGAAGATTGGAAGCCTTCAACCACACTACTGGAGGTAAATCATAAATTGAGCAGGTATGGAGGTGAAGAATTTAATGATATGAAGAAATATGAGAGTTTGGTAGGTATTTTAATTTATGCTACCTTGACAAGGCTAGACCTATCATATGCAGTAGGTGTGTTCTCATAATTTATGCATTGTCCAAAGAAGACTCATTGGATTGCAGCTCAAAGGGTACTTAGATATATCAAGGGAACTCTGAGTGAAGTTTTGTATTATGGATTTACTTCTGATACAAGAATCAAAGTGTTTAGCGATGCAAATTGGGCAGGTGATTCAGATGATAGAAGGTCTACTCATGGGTATCTCTGTTATATCGGAGATAAATTGGTTTCTTGGTGCTCAAAGAAGCAACATACAATTGCCTTGTCATCCACAAAAGCTGAGTATAAAGGAATGATAGAGGCTGCAAAAGAAGTGATATGGTCAAAGACTTTGTTGAAGAGTTTTGGAACTGATCAGAGTACTCTAATTATTTTTGGAGACAATATGAGTTCATTATATTTGGCAGCTAACCCTGTTTTTCATTAGAGATTCAGTATCATTTCTTGAGATAAAAGGTAATTGATGAAGAAATTGAAGTATTGGATACTCCAACAAAAGAGCAAGTTGCAGATATGTTGACAAAAAGCTTAGATGTACCTAAGCTACAAAAGTTCAAAGAGATGGCAGGAGTAAAGAAGAATGGAATAATCACAATTAGTGATTGAGGGGGAGCTGTTGGAACAAAGCAATCACAAATTGATGATTACAAAGAGCTTGAAGCAATTCAATGATCATATTGAAGTTCAAGAATTCATTTGAGAAAGTGAAGAGATCTCAGAAGTGAAGCTTGTATACATATGTACATTACAGATGGAAATTCTTGTACTATGAGTATAGATGATCCTTAGGATGGTAAGGAGTAATGTAATAGATGTGGGACAAGTCTAGAATCATATGTATATAAGTCAATGATGTAAAGAAATATTTGTGAGTGTCATTAGAAGCCAAGTGTCATTGAGGTAGATGTGTAGAGAGTCATCTTCAAAAATTAGCGACGCATATTTCTCTGATTTCTCTCACGCTGATCATGTGGATTATGAATTTTTTTGAACACATCTAACCTAGAAGCTAATGAAGCTATGTTAAAAGTTTCATGGCCTAATTCCTTTCATGCTGTGAGTATGATCAATAGGAACATGTGTATGTAAAGTCTGCAAGTAGATCTCTCAGAGTCGTGCACTTTTTTGTGTCAATGGTTTGCTTGGATCTCAGTGCATAATGTAAAGTTTTTGATGAGTGAGCATTCAAAATCTAAGTTAGAAGGTAAGGAAGCTATGGCTAAAATCATTTAGCAAAATGGAATCTCTGCTATGAGAAATCAACCTTAGAAGTTAGCTATGTCAAAGTCGCTTGTTCAGGAAGACAGTTTCTGACATACTTTTGATCTCAAGGATCAAATTAAAATTTTAATGACTCTTTTGAAGAACTAATGGTTGATATGATTGTGCAAAGGTAGCATGGAGATATGTGCATCATTAGTTTGAAGAAATCTGAAGATATGCATAGATAATGAAGTCAATCTTGGAAGCAGAAATTTTGAAGAAGGAAGATTTTCACTCAGAGAAGTGATAATGAAAGATTTGATAAATGAAGGTAACATTTGTGTAAAGTTTGATCTATAACTGATATAGAGGTGCTCTTAAATTAGTATAGATCAAGTCTTTGGAGATTTAGAGGTCTCCAACACACTTGGTCCTTCATGTACAAATAACAAATTTGCCTTGCCTCCTCTTCTTCCATGGACTTCCTAAGATGATTGTCGTTACCATATCTATACAATTTTCCTTAAATGAATGTAAGTGTTTTGATCTTAATTCATTTAAGCTAATTGAACCTTCAAGAGGAAACATTATCAACCAATCTTTAGGAAATGAGAAAATTCCTAAAGAAATGAATCGACCTATGAACGTTTCATTTAGGAATATAAAGTTCCAAGATATGGATCTCCAATCAATGAAATTTTCCTAAAAAAGTTATAAAGTTCAAAGTTAAATGTGCATAGTAGTATTACTATTGAATCAATCATCAAAATATGCTTGTACTTTATATATAATCTTGATTGCCTAAATATGTTTAAAGTACTCTAGTAACATCTAAAGATTGTCAAATAATAATGAGTCTCGTATCAAACTCAAGAACAAGAATCAATATCACATAAATCAAAGTTCAAGTCAAGATTTCATAGTGGAATGAGAAACCATATCCTAAAGGTGATATTTATCGTCTAGTTTGATATTTGGGAAATGAACACAACTGAATCAGAAAACTTTCTAGATATTGTTTGAAAGTCTAAACATTTATATCAAATATCCTTTTAGCATTGAAAAAGATTCCAAGATGAAACATTTGTTTAGGTTATTTGATTCCCTAGAATGAATCTAAAGTCCTTGAAGAATAGCATTCTCCGAAGTAGTGAGAATGAAATTCTTCAAACTCATTAGACAACAAGTAGTTCCCCAAAAGTCCTAAACTACTAGAAGTGGTACTGGAAGTCCCATGGTTTATATCACCTTGAGGTGTATCAAAGATTCTTAGCTTTAGAATCTAAAATTATTGAGTACATGCTTGGACTTAATTATGGGAAAGATCTCTAAAATCCCATGGGTAACCAAAGAAGCTTTCGATAATTCAAGAGATCTTAAAGATAAAGAATAAGTCTTTATTTTTGTTGCGAGATCATTATTTTTGGGCAGGTTTGTCCAAGAAAATTGGGATTGGAACTATTATGACATGTTCCCAAGTATTGGCAATCAAATTCTTTTTGGGAGTTTCTCACTCAAGCTCCATTTATCCAATGGAAAAGTGTGAAAAAAGTAAGCTGTTCCAAGTTTTTCTAATTCTGAAAGTGTTTGATCCTTGTAATTGTATAAAGCAATGTTCTTTGTGTCCTCTAGCTCAAAAGTAAACAATCTACCTGATTTTTCTCCCTTGGCTATCCTTCTGAATCCATGTCTTGGGTCCTCTACATATGCTCCATGTTGATTGAAGCTGACCTGTAAACCTTTCTCCACAATCTGACCAACACTCATTAGGTTCTTGGTGATAGTTGGGACATAAAGTACTATGCTCAATAAGTTCTGATTACCATCACTAGTCTTTACATTACCAATCTTTACAACAGAATGTTTAGTATCATCACCTGTATGTACCTGATGTTTGCCCTTGGGTTCTTCCAAATCAGACAGTAGTGCCACATTACCAACTACATGGTTAGAACACCTTGAATCAATATAAAATAAATGATCATCATTTGTACCTGCCTTGGAGGTCATATTCATGATCAATAGGGAGTCATCTTGCTCCTCTGTGTAGTTGTTGTAATCCCTTCTATTTCTCAATCCACCTTGGTAGCTACCATTGTGGTTGTGGTTGTAATTGTTATTGTACTGATTGTTGTATCCATTGTAGCCTTGTTGTTGGTTGAATCTGCCTCTACCTTGAGAGTATCCACCTCTTTGATGGCCTCTTCCTCTCTCATTTTTGTAGTTTCTGTAGCACTCATCTGTGGTGTGGTTAGACAATCCACAAATATTGCATGGTGATGAATTGTAGGGTCTCCCCCTACCTTGCTTACCTCCTGTACCTCTACCTCTTGAAGATCTACCTCTCCCTGCATAGTTGGCTTGGGAGGTAGAGCCTTCTTCATCAACCTTCTTACTTTTACCTTTGTCTTTAACCTTCTTATCAGTGTATAAAGCAGAGGGGATGTTACCTTTTGATTGCTCTCCATTCCTTGTAAGCTTTGCTTCATGTGTGAAGAGTTGACCAATCAGAGTTGTTAGATCAGGAGCATGTATGTCCATGTATAGGTCCATTGCTGTGGTAAAGCTCTCCCATTTGTCATCAGCTTTTAGTCCATTGATTACCTGCCTTACTATTTGCTCCTCTTCAATCTCTTCTCCAATACTTGCAAGCTGGTCTGCAATGTCTTTGACCCTAGTGACAAAGTCTGAAACTGATTGCTTTGATTGCTTCCTAAGAGTAGTGAATTCAATCCATAGTTGATTCTTTCTGGCCCTTGTACTTGATGAAAAATATGTTGACAAGGTTTCCCAAGTTTCTTGGGAAGTCTTGCAATTCCTTATGTGAGGTAAAAGGAAATCAGATATAGAGTTAAGAAGGTAAGACCTTGCCAATGCATCTTTTGCACACCATGTGTTGAGCCTTTCTTGTTCATCCTTGGTGGGTAGTCCTCTTGCTTTAAATGAGGGCAATTCCTCATCTCCTGAGATGAATCCAAATAAGCTTCTTCCTTGTAGATAGGTCTTCATCCTTAGAGACCAAGCTTGGTAATTGTTCCTGTCCAATTTGTCAATGAATGAAGGAAAACCATCTCCCATGTTACCTTATTTGCTCTGATACCACTGTTGGGAGAGGATGGTTGGATGCACTCAGAGATTGAGTAGGTGCTGCTAAACCTGCTTCACACCAGCCCTCTTTGACTCCAGGAATGCTTAGTACACTTGATTAGCTTCCAAATGATACCAAGAAAGCATATATGTACTTTGCAAATGATATGTGTAATGATCAAATCAAAACAGACTACTTGAGACTTCAAAAATCCAAGAAAACTTGCTATTTTGGTAATGACACCTGCTCAGTCTTTCACTCAGTATGACCAGCACACTTACAATTGATCAAATTCCTTCTGGACATATTAAATTAGCTTAACAAGCTACCATTTGCAAGTGGAATGAGAGTAAATGATGAACTATACTCTGAGAAATTACTTTAGCAAAATAAAGTTTACCCCCGATATTTTAGGAGCTCTGCAGACACAGACCAGTGAGCACTTCGACTGCGATTTCTCTGCAATGGCTGAACCAATTGACTTCAAAATTTGTAGGCGTGTAGAAGACTTTGAGCTGAATCCAATGTGCTTTGAATCACGTGGTTTGGATAAGTAGATCCTGAGATATGCCTTGTTGAAGTTGACAGACTTGGAGGTAGACAACTCAGAGAACACAGAAGTAATGAATGTAACTCTTTCTATTAATTCACATGAATGTACAAACTCATTGGCTTGATAGATGTAGCCTAATGAGTTGGAGATGTGTAGGCTATAGTGTAGCACTCACACACTCAATGATCACAGATGTTAGCCTCGGGAATGTGAAAAAGTAAACGCGACTTTTTCCTTGTAGCTTTTATAGGAGTTGAGTGTAGATTTGAATTAGAATTCAAATCAATCTCCTTGAATCTTTCACCTAAAAGTTGATTGAGATATTCCTTCAATCAATCAACAACCTTTTTCCACGACTTTCAATCAATTAGGTGTGATTACATAATATGCAAAGTCACTAAGACTTTTAAAAGAGGTAAAAATGGTAATAGTTCATAAGCATAAGTTCCTATGACTCTTGCTTCATGTAGAGATATCCTTCAAGGGTTCCAAGCCAAAGGTGAAGGCTTTAATTGCACCAACAAGAATTGGAACAAAGAGGCGTAAATCACGAGATAAATAGCAGAAACGAAAGTCTCACAACTAGCTCTAGAAATGTTTCTTGTTGATGGGACAAAAGCTTCCAAATGAAATGCACATTAGCGGTATGAGTGGGGTTCTTCTTGAGCCATTGAAGGAAATTTTAATAGTCATGGAAGATTTCAATACATATATTGGAAAATGCTACACTAGATTTTTTTTTTTAGAAGACATGCCTAGATAGCCCCTCATTATTGAGAATTTGAGACTTCCATTATCATTGTCGCCCCATGAGCCTCTATCGGGTAGAAGGGGACAAAAGTGTATGTTAGAATACGAAAATTACAAGAGAGTGTCTTGAAGCACTCATGCTCGGGTTCATTTACAATGTTAATGGAAATAGATACACTTTACACCATGTGGTCTCGTTGGCAATAAATGAACCTCTTGATGAATTCTAAAGGATCACTTGTTGATGGGAGAATGTACACCTTCTCTATGTAGCCTTTAGGCTTAGATAGCCTTTTAAGCACACTCACACATACCACGATTCACTCAAATGCATTATTCCCTAAACTCTTGATGAAAAAACACAACATCTTTTCCACAGACAAATAAACCTCTAAGAGCTTGCTAATGCAATTTATCTTACTTAAACTTCTTACTCCTACTATAAAAAAAATTCCTCCAAGACAAGCTAGTTGTAGCCTTCTTTAAGCATGCACATAGATACCCATGTTGAGTGTGGAACAATTTCTCTCAGAATATGTAGAGTCTCTACATAATCTTTAAGAAAACTTTAGGAGACAATTACATCTTTTTTACAAACCAACGATGACAAGAATTAGTAAAATTTGATAAGGAATCTTTGCCTAGCAGTCAGAGCTACCAAGCTCCTACACACAAAATCTATGAGCTTAATATGGCTACTCAAAGTCTACAAAAATCACTCAAGCAAGCACGGGGCTCGCTAAGCAAGGGTTGTAATACCTTACCTAAATCCTATAAGAGCTTACACAAACATGGGATATAAAATTCAAAGTACATTGTGTGTCTATGTAATCTTGAAAAACAATCCCTAGATGATAAATAACATTTTCCTACACAATAGGTTTCTTTCAAACCCTATTGTAATAAGAAATTGAGTGTTTTGAAGAGGCATTCGAATTCAAATTCTGAACAGAACATCCCGTGGCTAATGGCTTGCTTCTTATTGTTTTAACTAACATCTATCCAAGGTGTCAAAAGTCTTTTAGGTAAAGGCTTTGCACAAACATATGATGTACAAAATAAAGACACATTTAATATTGTGGATAACATGACTACCATTAGAATAGTCATTGCAATTGCAAAAAGAAAGCATTGGAAGATGCACTTACATGATGTGAAGAATGCATTTATGAATGAAGAGCATGAGGAGGTAGTATACATGGAACAACCTTTGGGGTTTGAAGATAAAATCAAATAAGTTAAGGTCGGCACATTAAATAAAGCATTATATGGTCTTAAGCAAAAGGTCCAAGGGCATGGAATCAAAGTCTCATAGATTATTTTTTAGTTGTGGATACAATAAAAAAAGGAAGATTCATCATTGTTCTACAAGAGAGAAGGTGAAGCATCCACCTACTTATGTTTCTATGTAGATGACTTGATTATTACATGTTATCATCAAGGAGGCATCAATGATGTCAAAGAGAATCTTGGGAAGGATTTCAAGATCTCACACCTTGAAGATTGCATATACTTTTTAGGTGTTGAATTCATATACAAGGATACTAGTATTTGTCCTATGCCAAGAAAGTATATCTTAGATGTATTGAAGATTTATTGACTCAAAGGGTGCAAGCAATTCAAAAAGCCAATGGAAGTAAATATGAGGTTCACTTCTGATGCTTTCGTTCCACAATTGTAATGATTATTCTAATGGTATTCATGTTTGTCACAAGGCGAAATGCCTCTTCATAGTCTACTTCATATGTTTGAGCAAAGCCTTTACCTAAAAGCCTTGCTTTATACCTTACATACTACCGTATGAATGCTTCTTTACCTTAGATACAAAACTAGTGTCAAAGTTTCATTCTCTTCCCAAGCTTTGATCTCCTTTTGCATAGATTCTTCCCATTCCTTGCATGTGTTTTATTCTTCAAAGCATGTGGGTTCTTCAAAAACCCTGCTCATACATGCATAGTTTCTATCCATAAATGAATCACAAGTAATTCTTTCAACTGAATAACATACTCTACCAAACCTTCTTATCTCCCCATTCCATTGATTTGGATATATTTAATTTAGACGTTTAGCGCTTCCCCTTCTTTGCATGATGGTATACATGTTAGTATATGATCAATGTCTGCCCCTCGTGATTGTATGCACATTTTGTAAGGGCCCCATTATGAGGAGAAGCCAAGCGTGCATTACCCTATTGATGGGAATCCTAGCTTGCATGTTGGATGGTCATATTGGACCATGTAAGGTATTGTAAGGAAAGGGAGTTACTAGGGTCCCCAATTGTGGGGTCCGATAAAGCGAATATTCCCTATCGGAGTCAAAAATCATTTACATTTGTTAGGGTGGTTCAACCGGCCTAAGCTGTGTATGGCAATTACGAGCGCAGTGGCTGCCCATGTATAGCCGTCCACGGAAGGCCACCCATGATCCTATATATACATGACTTTTGCACTACCTAAGACATCCAATCGAGGTGGCATACCTCTACCTTGTATCTCCCTATCTAGAGTTGTCTAGATCACCATTTAAGCTCTACCTTGAGAGCGCACGAGTGGACAATGCCATCATCTTTGTACTTGTTGTTAGTGGAAATCTGTTGAGATTCTCCTATGTATGTTATCTTCTCTGCTACTAATCATGTGTTATATTGTGTAACTATTGTCTTACATGGTATCACAGTTGTAAGGTTCGAATAGATTGAGAAGTATCACTATTTTAGCCTACTAGTAGACTAGAATTTGAAGGGGATGACTCCTCAAGAAGCATATTCTAGTATAAAGCCTTCAGTTTTGGATTTCAAAATTTTTGGTTGTTTTTGTTATGCACATATTCCTGATTCAACAAGATCAAACTTGGATTCAACAAGCAAAAAGTGCGTCTTCCTAAGATATAGTGAAGAGTCTAAAGCATACAGGTTGTGGGATCCTGAAGCAAGGAAGATTTTTGTCAGCCGAGATATGGTGTTTGATGAATGACCACACTTAGTAGAAGATTAAGTTAAATCCACTGTCTCATCAAACGAACAAATATCTCACCTTGTGCCTTTCAAAAGAGAGTATAAAGTTGAGGAGGAAAAATCTGATGGAGAAATTTCCTCAGTAAAAAGCCTACCAGTTATAGCTGCACATTGTAAGCCACTATCGAAGTGGGCAGATCAACAACTCTTTGATGATCACAATCCACACATAGATGTACCATAATCATCATCGGAAGGATTACAAAGATCAAAGAGAATAGAGGAGCAAAGAAGATCCTCATAAAACATTGTTAACATGGCTCTAATGGCAGATATCAAGGACTCGATAAAGGAACCTACCACAATTGAAGAAGCCCTTGATGATCCAGGTTGGAGAGTGGCAATGCAGTCTGAGTATGATAGTACACTCAAAAATGATACATGAGATCTAGTCGACTTGCCGCCAAAGAAGAAGGTAATAGGTACAAAATGGATTTCGAAAGCTAAGTATAGAGTAGATGGAACATTAGAAAAGTATAGGCAAGATTAGTTGCACAGGGTTCTTCACAGATCAAAGGATTTCATGTTCAAGAAATGTTTGAACCAACAACATGCATGACAACTATTCGGACAGTACTTGTAGTAGCTGCACAGAAGGCCTAGCCTATTTTCTAGTATGGATGTCAAATCTACATTTTTGAATGGTAACATCAAGGAGGAGGTATACGTATCTCAACCACCTAGTTTTGAGGTTCCCAATTCAGAAAATAAAGTTTGTAGGTTGAAGAAAGCTTTGTATGGACTTAAGCAAGCTCCACGGGGTTGGTATCAAGGAATAGATAGTTTAAAAAAAAATATGGGTTTTGAAAGAAGTACATCTGATGCTAACTTGTATGTGATGAAATGGGATAACAAGATACTTATTGTCATTGTATATGTAGATGATTTGATCATTACAGGAGATCATTAGGAACTCATCAATCAAACTCGGATCAACTTGGGAATTGAGTTTGGAATGACAGACTTAGGTCTCCTCCATTTTTTTTTTGGGGAATTGAAGTATGGCAAAGGAAGGATGACATTTTCATCTCACAACAAAAATATGCCAAAGAAATTCTCAAGGCATTTGGAATGATGGACTGCAAACCAACTAGCACACCTATGGAGGTAAATCATAAGCTATGTATGGATGATAACATGCTTTATATAGATGCTAAGAAGTATAGGAAGCTTGTTGGAAGTCTTATTTTTTTGTGCAACACTAGACCAGACATTTGCTATGTCGTTGGAGTGTTAAGCAAGTTTGCAACAGACCTAGGGAGAGTCATTGGAATGCTGGAATGCAAATTCTAAGGTACATTGCAGGAACCTTGGATTTTGGTATTTTTTATACCATAGTTCATACACTTCAAGGATATTGTGATTCACATTGGGCTGGAGATTGTGGTTCTAGAACATCAATTTCTGGATACTGTTTCTCACTTGGTTCAAGAATATTTTCTTGGGTAAGTAGGTAGCAACCAAATCTTGCACTCTCCTCCACTGAAGCAGAGTACAAAGCAGCTTGTTTTGCTTCTTGTGAGGCAGTTTTGTTAAGGAGAATTCTTGTAGATCTAGGATTCCCATCAAATATGGCGACTGTAATCACGTGTGATAATCAATGTTGTATGGCCATTGCAAAGAACCCAGTATTTCATGCTCGCACCAAGCATATAGAAGTACAGTAGCATTATGTTCGTGAGATAATTGAAGATGAAATTGTGGAGCTAGAATATTTCCCAACAAAGGCGAATTGTGTTGACATATTCACTAAAGCACTTGGAAGAGAGCAGCTCAATATGCATCTTCAACAAATGAGCATAAGACCAAGACCTACTTGATTTATCATTCAGTAAACATTGAGGGGGGTGTTAGTATATGATCAGTGTCTACCCCTCATGATTGTATGCACATTTTGTAAGGCCCCCATTGTGAGAAGAAGCCAAGCAGGCATTACCCTATTGATGGGAATCCTCATTCATGTTGGATGAAGGTCATATTGGACCATCTAAGGTATTGTAAGGAAAGGGAGTTACTAGGGTCCCTAATTGTGGGGTCTAGTAAAGCAAATATTCCATGGAATATTCGCTCTTGGAGTCAGACATCATTTATATTTGTTAGGTTGGTTCAACTAGCCTAATCCGTGTATGGTAGTTATGCAGGTAGTGGCTGCCCACGCTCTACCGCCCATGTATAGCCATCCACAGAAGGCCACCCATGATCCTATATATGCATGACTTCTGCACTACATGAGACATCGAATTGATCCAGCATACCTCCACCTTGTATCTCCCTATTTAAAGTTTTCTAGATCACCATTTAGGCTCTACCTTGAGAGCTCACAAGTGGACATCACCATCATCTTTGTACTTCTTGTTAGTAGAAAATTGTTGAGAATCCCCTATATCTGTTATCTTCTCTATTATTGCTCCTATGTTATATTGTGTAACTATTGTCTTACAATACATTTAGCTCAATCCATAAGTCTTCTTGTTCTCATATTTTTGTGATCTTAGCCTTGCATTTGCTCCTTACATCACTAATTTTGATGGATGTAGGATTACTGAATTCCACGATGGGTTATTGCTCGAATCCCTTGGTCCACTTAGGATTATACTCTTTGATTCTTGACTTCAGGTCTTCCTTTCTTCATCTTTGTTTCCCTACATATATACATTAGAAGCATATCAAGGTAAAATCTTATCAAATGTGACATCACTTGATTCATTTGGCTCCTTTCTTGTGGTCTTATGTCGTCTATAACCCTTTTTCTCACCTAAATACCATATAAAGACTCATCTGTCTGAACTTTAATAAATTTTTCGGCTTATATCACTTGCAATCAACACATAGGATGTACATCCAATAACTCTAAATTATATACCAAGCTTTATATGGTGTTCTAGCATGTCTACCCAATGTTGGATGATGTATCATCCCAATAACCATTAGGCATACACATATCCTTCATCATGGCCTGAACACATTCTGCAATGCACCTATTCTTTCTTTCTACCACACCATTTTGTTGTGGTGTGTATCTACATGTAATTTGTCTTTTGATGCCATTTGAATCCATGAAATGAGAGAACTCATGGGAGAAATACCCCCCCCCCCCCACACTTAACCCGAATCATTTTATATAGCTATCACATTTCGTCTCTCCAATAGCTTTGAACTTTCTGAAGAAATAGAAAAGGTATTATTTTTGCTTCATAAAATGGAGCTAGGTCAACTATGAATGAAATTTAAAAAGTACCTATTACCTTCAATTGAGCTCTCATTTGTTGGTCCCCAAACATCTATATGGACTAGGTCAATTGGAGGCTAGCTCCTATAATTGGTTTCCTTGAAAGGAAACCTAATTTGCTTACCTAATTGTCATAATTCAGATGAATTCTTAAGGTTTTGACTCTAGAGCTTTGATAATCCTAGCGCTAACCACTGCCTTATCATAACCTTTAGTCTTTGAGTATTGATATGTCCATAGCTTTTGTGACATAGGTCCAATTCTACTACCTCTTCCATGTGTGAAGTACGTTATGTGGTTGGAATCGGGCTGCACATAGAGAGTGATCAGCCATCCCTTCTTCCTACCTCTGGCTATCAATATGCACCCTTCTTTAGGGTTTTCCATAAAAAATCCTTTTCATTCAACTTGACCTGCAATCCTCTCTCAACCAGTTGACCCACACAATCAAGATTATTTTGGATTGTGGGAACATGAAGGAAATCCTTCAAACACTTAGCCTTTTGAGAGCCATCCTACCTAACATCAGCTATATGTGTGATAGCAATGATTATAGCTTTGCTTGAAGTGCAGTAAAGTCTCTATAGGGTTTCCCATACCTTCATGGAGGTATCTAAATCTTGTACATGCCTTATCATGGAATTACTAATGTGATAAGATAATATGAAGATGAATCTCTCTCATTTGACTCCTTGAAGTTCCTTAACTAATCCAGACTCGAATTCTCACCAAACTTAGTTCTAGAAATGGTGCCACTAATGACACCCATAAGCCTTTTTCGATCTGGAAGCTATACAACCTAAAACTCCATGGATGAGATTTTCTATTTTTGATTTCTATAATCTTGCATGATGTACTCTAATGCCTAGATCCATATAATGCAAGAATAGTGAGAAATAACATTATCTTTTACCTCTTTACTTCACAAGTACCAAAGAGATGGAGTAGATGCTCTTCTTCTTCACAAGTAGACTCCACTTGAGTTGCTTTATGTGCTATTAAGCTTGAATGAGTAGCTCTCTTTCATTCAGTTCCTTCAATGGATTCTCTTGGTCGTCCTTGAGTGTATTTGTATGTCAAAATATAACGACTCCATTTTTGGGAGAATATAGACCTTGCCTATGTAGCCTTGCAGCAAAGATGGCCTCATAAATACCTTTTTTCTCTTAGATGGATGATTTGATGAGGCCTTGAACAATGAAATTGATAGCTTTCACACACACAAAATACATTCTAAGACCTTGTCAGTGCAAGTTATCTATATTAAAAATTCTCACTCTTTATATGAGAGCCAATTACTTCAAGAGATTCTTGTTGTTGCCTCCACTTAGCACACACAAATACACATTTCTTCACTCTTGGAGCAATTTCTCTCATAATATGCTGACTTTGGACATGAGCATCAATAAAAATTTAAGAGAATGATATATTTATAATAAACAAAAGGTTAAAATAAATCAGTAGAATTTGATAAGGATGCTTTGCTCAATATTCTGATCTATCTAGCTCGTACACACACAAAAACTATGAGCTAGATAAGTCTACTCAAAATATTGAGAAGTTAATCAAGAAAGTAGCAGGCTGGCTAAGAAAGGGGTCTTCAAGCTAATTGAGATCCTATAAGGGCTTACATTCACAAGTGATATGAAGTTTGAAGTACAATTTGAGTATATGTAATCTTGAAAAATCTCTTGGATCATAGAGATTACTTTTCCTATGTTATTGGCTTTATCAAACCCAAGTGTGATAGTTACATTTTTATTCAAGAAACATGGGAATTATTCATGATTTTGATACAATTCTTTGTTTCCAAAAAATTTTCCTTTTTGAGAAATTTCATATAGTACATCATGGTATTGTCACTTGATTGGATTATTAAATCAAAACTTTAACATTAAGCCTAATGGTCTTATAAGTGGAGTATCAAGGCTAGGCTAAAAATTAAGAAGTTATCATAGTAACTATTATCAATGGGACTTGAATATTTCCCAGAATTCATGAATCACCCTTAGTTGGTAATTCACTATTATGAAGAGGCATTCGAATTCAGATTTTGAACATGAGGTCTTGTAGTTAATGGTTCTCTTCTTATTTCTATAAGTGGAATCCATCCAAGGTGTTCAAAGGTATTAAGGTTGCTAGATAGCGCTCATGAAATCACACATGATTTGAAACTAACTAATTTGCAAATTACATTCAACCATGAGCTTGTTGAGCTAGAGAAGCTCACATGTCACTTGTGCTAAGGATTTGTATTTAGCATCTCCATAAGATAGAGAAACTATAGGTTGCCTCTTTGCATCAAAGAGATGACCTTCTTGCTAAGCATCACTACATATCCAATTGTACTTCTCCTATTTAATTTGGATCGAGAAAACCACCTTCTGTATTTACTTTCATCCGCAAACATCTTGAAAAGAATAGAAAAGATCCTCATTTAAGGTACCCTTGATATTTTTTAGTACACATTAGCTACAAGCAGATGTGGAACACATGCATCATATGAAATTCAAAGTACAATGTGTGTATATGTAACCTTTAAAATGTTTCCTAGATGATACGGAGCCCTATTCCTACATTATAGGCTTTATCACACCCAATCTAGATAGATGCTAATTGAATTTTATAAAGAGGCATTTGAATTCAAATTTTTAACACAAGGTCTCTTGGTTAATGTCTTGCTTGTTATTGCTACAAGTGGCATCCATCCAAGGTGTCCAAAGGTATGAAGTTTGAAGCTTGAAGTTCAACACTTCCTACAATGATGAGAAAATTATTGAGATGGATTGGAAAAAGGTAGGGGTGCATTTCACCATATTTTCCATACAATCATTGAATTCATCATCATAAAATTTCATATTTTGTTTGATTTTATAGGCCTATTAACATAGAAAAATCATAGTCTAGCATTGGAAGCTATCGTGGAGAGAGGGTGTTATACTTTATGGATTAATGGTAGGTCATATATATTTTAATATCTTGGGGTTTTTAATGTGATTTGTCTTTTGATTTAGCAAGTCAAGACTCACGAGGGTGTGAATGCATGTGGACTTTATCAGATAATTTTAAAGATAGTTAAAGATAGTATTTTAGATATTTTTTGTAAATAATAGATCACTTTAGAAAGCGACATTTATGTAAATATAGTAAATCACTTTAAATGTGATGATTTTGTAAATAAACTAGATTTTCAAAAATGTACAGTTTTCAAAGTGCCATCCTCACGTATCTTCTACTCAAGACGTAATGAAAAATACCTATAAATGCGACTGCTTTGATAGACCTGTTCATGAGAGTATATGGGGGGGGAGGGGAAATTTTACCCAATCTTCTATTCCATCTCTTGTGTCTAGCTATGCTATTTATGCTTTTGTGAGATCTCCTTTCTATACTATGTTTGTGTACATGCATCTCCAAGATCCAGACAAGAGTGTTATGAGAGCCATGGTGTATCTGTAGAGGTGCTTTCTTGACATCTAGTTGTGATTTGTGGCATCCATTTTTTATTTAGCATCCATTTTGATCATCTAGTCCAGCCCTAGCTTTTGGTTCTATATAAGGCCGTGGACCCTACTCATAATATAGAGGAGTTTGGTACATCATCCCTGCTCGGGGTACCAATTGAGTAACAATTAGAGCTTTTGCACCAAGAACCCCAACATGATCAAAATGAGATTGATTAATGTGATGTTGCACTCCAACAAATGCACAATGATGTTAACAACTTAGTTAGGGTGGTGACTGCTCAAGAACAAGGCATGCAGTCAGACATTGGTGCCAAAAACTTCCCATTTTCTTAAAATTATAGGCGAAATGATGAATAATTTATTCTTTCATGGCTTTCTCAATTTGATGACTTTTATTCTAACAAATAATATTCTTAAATTGAGAAAATAAAATTTGTTACTTATTATTTGGTGGGTAAGGCCCAATTATGGTGGAATGTTTTATGGCATAGCACTGATCGCCCCACCACATGGACCACATTTCAAGAAAATATGAGGATTGTTTCCTTCCTCCCTAGTTCCACTTACATGCTCATCAATCATGGAGAAATTTTGGATGGAAAGGAGATATTGTGTCTACCTATACTCAACATTTTTTGCAATGGCTACTACTTATTCGTTCACTTGAAATGATTCCTAAAGATACCTTGCGATGAAATTGTGAAAATGGTTTGGAGATGGGAATTCAAGCTAAGATCAACAAACTATGTCCTATGACCCGCTATGAAGCTATATATTTTGGACATGATGTTGAGAAGGAGCTTCTCCATCACAAAGTCCATTCTCTTAAAACAAACGCATCAACGACAACAACCAATCAAGTCCAATTTTCCTTTTAAGCATCCTTTCACTACTTTCCAGTGGCCACCTACTTTTAAATGCTCTCCTCAATCCAATTTCACACTACTACCCCGGTAAATGCCCTTACACCCTACCAAACCACCAATCCTTCAAACTATGATGATGGATGCTCAACAAAAGAGGCCTTGTATCATTTTCTTGCATTGTGGTAAGTTTACTGATACTAAAGCTAAATGTAGGTTCCAAACTAATGGCATGAAGCCTGTTGGAGCTCAAGTACACAACATGGAGTTGTTTCATGAAGGCACTCAATGTTATTATACCAAAGAATCACTAGAAAAAGATCTAAGTACCTTGGGTAATGCAATTTCTATTCATTCTTTACTTTGCATGCAAGGTAATATTAATGGTAAAGTTGTTACTATTTTACATGATGATGGTAGTTCTCATGATTTAATATCTTACACATTAGTGCAAGATCTTGAATTACATCCACTTCCTTCTATGTATAAAATTAGGGCTACATTTTAAGGAAATTGATTAATGTTACAAGTGAAGTACATAACACTCAAATTTGTATAGGTTCATACATAGATGAATACCCATTCTTGATTGCTCATTTGTAGTCCTATGATGTTATACTTGGTATGTCTTTTCATCATCATTATAATCCATGCATTGATTATCATAGACACACAATGAGTTTTAAGTTTAGCAATCAAGATATTTCTTTGTCTACAATGCATGAACTCAAACCATTCCATTAATTAGTCATACTAGAGTAAAACATGCATTTAGGAAAGGCTATAATTCATGTATTGTATTTTTCAATAACAAAGTTGATTATACACATACACTTCCTAGTGCACATAAATCATATATGGATTCCTATTAGGATTGCACATAAAACATTCCTATTAGGTCTACCACCTTCTAGGGGATCTGTTGACCACAATGTAGACTTAATTCTTGGTAGTTATCCTCCCCATAAATCACCTTATAGGCATGGATCTTTACATAAAAACGAAATAGCTGATCAAGTTAAGGATCTACCCCACAAAGGACTTCCGAGCACCTCTTCGCTTAGTGGAGAAGAAGAAGAAGACTTATACGATGTGCATTGACTATAGGGCACTCAATAAGATCACAATTAAAAACAAATATCCCATTCCTAGGATAGATGATTTTCTAGATAAACTTTGTCGAGCACGTGCCTTGATCAAAATTGATCTTAAATCTAGTTATCATTAGATAAGAAAGAAACAAACAACATTTATAAGATTGGCTTATCAATGCACCTATTTCATTTGCATGTAGGATGAATAGTTTTTTTTATTACCAAGATTTTGTTCTTGTTTTCTTTGATGATATACTTTTCTATAGTGAGAATGACAATGACCATGAAAATCATTGAGCAACTAACTTTAATTTGTTATGCAAAAAAAAATTATGCCAATCATGGAAAGATTTATTTCTTCCAAAATGAATTAGAGTATTTAGGCCATATTGTTTCTAGTCAAGGCATTCATGTACATCCAAAGAAAATTTAAGCAATTGAAGAACGTTATGTACCTCAATCTGTGAATAATGTATGCTCTTTTCTAGGATTAGCTATTTTTTATAGAAAGTTTGTAAAAGGTTTTCTTATTTAGCACTTCCACTCACCATATTATTGAAGAAAAAGTTAAAATTTTCATGGGGATTAGCCCAACAACATTCTTTTGAAAATATCAAACATGCACTTTTTCATGCATGTATTTGCAGTTACCAAATTTTGCACAACCTTTCCATGTAGTTATAGATAATAGAAGTTTAGGTATAGATGTTGTATTAATGAAAAATGATCATCCCATTGCATTTGAAAGTAGGAAACTTTAACCTTTTGAAAAGCATTATAGTACATATGATAAGGAACTTTTGGAATTCTTTAGAAATTTGGAAACATTACCTTATGGTTTCTGATGTTCTAATCAAAACATACCAATAGGCTATCAAGAATTTATTAAATCAACCATTGATTTCAGATAGACACATAAAATGGGCTTTAATCATATAAAGCGTAGGATTCAATATCAACCTCGCAAAGCTAATGTTGTAGCTGATGCCCTTAGTTGTTTCCCAATCCCACAAACAAATATTGTTTCAATCAATCATATTTCTTCTGTTCATATTCATTCATTTCATGACATGATTCCTACTTATGTATCTGATTTATATTTTTCACAAGCATGGAATTCTATCAATAATTCTACACCATCTAACAAGGATCACTACACATTTCATAATGGATTCTTGTATTTCGAACACAAATTATGAATCACACAATGCTTTAAAGAATTTTTTATGAAAGACATGCATGAACCACTACATATGGGTCATAGGGGCATACAAAGCACTATTTCTACATGTAAATAATTTTTCTTTTGGCCAAATATGGAAAAGGATATGGTAGAGTATGTTTCTCATTCCATATTGTGTCAACATGTGAAATGACATCATGGTAAAGGATTTGGATTATTAATGCCACTTCTCATACCGAATGGACCATGTGAACTAATTTCTATGGATTTTATTAGTGTCCTTCCTACAACTTCATCTCATAATGAAATGATTTGGCCAATTGTTGATAGTTTTAGTGAACAAAAGTATTTCATTCCTTGTGAAGATGTTCATTTTTGTAATCAATTTTGGGTTGCACTATTTCAAAATTTAGGCTCCAAAATAGACTTTAGATGTGCATTTCATCCTTAAAGTAATGTGCAAAGTGAAGTTACAAACAATAACTTTTTAGATCTATTACGTTCTTATTCTCTAGATAATCTAAGTAATTGGGATGAGGAAACTCATTTAATATAGTTTGCATATTAATAACACAACACATACTACTACTCGATGTGTATTATATGAAATTGTTTATTGTAAAAATCTTCCCACTCCAATGACTCTCACTCAAAGTAATATACCTATGGCTGGTTCTTTTGCACAAAATCATGTTTCTACACTTCATGAGGTTCATGAGCACATTAAGAAGAGTCAAGAATGTAACAGGCATAATGTTAATAAGAAACGAGTAACTAAACAGTTTAATGAAAATCAATTTGTATGTTACGAATAATCAAAAGACATTTCAGAAATATTTCACAACATCCTAAGGTTAAACTTGCAGGTCACATATCTTCTCATTGGAATGTACATAAGTTTTTTCATATTAGTTTATTGAAAACATTTAAAAGAAATTTACCACTCACTCCTATTTTAGATGATCCTCCTTTACCTGAAGAGGATGTTGAAATTTTAGTTCTAGAGAAACTACTTGATTCTGATGTTACTACTACATGCATTGGTAAGAAATATCATAGATATTTAGTTAAATATAAAAATCACTCACTTGAAGAATCGCAATTGATTCGTAAAAAATCACTTACTTCATAATGATAGTTTGATTTTTCTGCATATCATTCATAGTCACACTAAATTCTAGTTTCACAATTCCATGCATTTGTTTCTACATGGAACATGCTTCTAATTTTTTAGTGATGGGACATATGATTGGCGATCCATGTCTATTTTATTCTTATCAACTAAGGCCAGTTGCTTGTCAACTGGGAGGTATGTTATACTTTAGGGAATAATTGAATGTTATATGGATTTTAATGTCTTCAGGTTTTTAATGTGTTTTATGTTTAGATTTAGTAGGTGAAGACTTATGAGGGTGTGAACGTGTCTGGACTTATTTAGATATTTTTGAAGATAGTTAAAAGATAATATTTTAATTTTTTGTAAAAATAATACATTACTTTACAAAGTGATATTTTTTAAAAAATAGTGCTTAAGAAGCAATGATTTTGTAAATTTTCATAAAGGCACACTTTTCAAAGCACCTCCCTCATATATCTTCTATTCAAGATGTGATGAAAAATACCTATAAATACACATGCTTTGATAGACACATCCATCACAGTATGTGCGGTGAGATTGTACCCAATCTGGTGTCCAGTCTCTTGTATCTATCTATTCTGTTTATGCTTTTATGAGATGTCATTTTTGTACTATCTCTCCACACGTGGGTCTCCAAGACCTCGGCAACAAAAGAGATGATTTCTCTCCTACTTAGGTAGAGAGGATGAGGAGATGAGAGAGAAAAAATAAAGAGGGTGATAAGGAAGAGAGACAAGATTCTCTCTCCATACATGTAGCCTCACAAAACTAAGATAAAGATGTTCCTTCATTCCATTGAAAAATATGTACACATATATGAAGTGGTTTCTCCTTATGGCATTAACTTTGATCCACTAGCTAGGTCATTGCAAATAGTTTCGTACACATCCCTCAAAAATGGTCTCTAACAAAAGTGTCAATGGGAAAAGAGGTTACAAGGTCATGTGTATAAACATTGATATTCAAAATACAACAATCATATAACCCAATGTGCATAAATAGCAATGTTCATATTTGCAGGTGCTTCTGTGATTCCCGTTGTTACCTATTCCAACAAAATTTTCTTGGGATGGCATAGCTGTACGAGAAAATGCGTTGATATTTTACCTATCAAACACGGTATCATCCCTTACATTAAGTTTTTCAAAACAAAAGAATATATTTGTGATACTCTTACAATAGTATACCATGCAATAAATTAGGCTCATGTTGCCTACCTCAAAGAACAGTTTGAGAACGAGCATATGAATGAAGAAGTTTGAATGGACACTGCCTTCACAAAGATCAAAGATTTGAAAGATATTTTGATTTTTGCTGATAAAATCTTGCTAGATAGTATTGTTGTTAATGGTATTTCATATTTTATCAAATTATTTCTTTTACTTTTTGGTTGATAATTAAAATCAATCCAAAATCTTGGAGGAGTTTATCTCTATTTTCGTATAGGAAGATTATTCTAGGAAGAACACACCAATTATGCATGTTGGATATAAGCGTTCACAAAATGTAGATTGATGTTATCTAGTAGTAAGAAGAAATATGCTAATGTTGCAAGGTGAAAGAAGGAAGACGAAGATGAGAAGAAGATGGAAAAGCACAAGCAAAATAAAGGAAATGAGTTTACAGAATGCACCTATCCTTTCAAATTTTAAATGACCAAACCTTGTTAGACTGCACACTAAGGTTTGCCTCTACATAGAACTTAATTTCCTCGAATTGATATGACCAATTCTTTTGTGCCACAACTCAGCTATATCAAAGTGCAAATTGTTCTTGGAATACATATTCTCATAAAGAGATGTCCCTATATCAAATTTGAGAAATCTATCCATTTTCTTTCCATCTCCAAGCAATTAACCTCTTTTGCCATACTTGAAATTATGTATGAAACTACCATGCTTATTAAACATCACTTCTATATCTTGATCTGCAAGCTGACCAACTAGAACTAAGTTCTTTGTAATGCTAGAAACATGTAAAACATCACTCAATATCTTTTGGATACCATTCTTTTGTACTATTGGTACATTTTCAATATTATTAATTAGGTGAAAGTATCATAATCCATTGCCTCATACTCTTTAGTCTTCAACCTCTCTTTTGATTGAAATGATTCTTGTATGCTTGTCATATGATTTTTGCAACCAGATTCTATGTACCAATTCCTATCATTTTGAGGTTTAAACATGCTACTTAACACATGCTCCATTATTTCAATATTATCTCTATCATAATCTCTATATGAACTTTCCGCTGAAAAGTTGCCATGTGATGCATAATTCCCTCTACTTCTTCCTCTTTGTATACTTTCCTTATGAGAGCAATCCTTCTCAAAATGGCAATATTATTCGCAATGGTAATAATTTCAAGGTCTCTGAGATCTTCCCTTCATGAATTTGATCTACCTCTTCCTCTTTTCATCTCCAAAGTTTTTAAATTTCTAGACCATGGCTAGAGCTTCAATTTAATGTACCTCTTTCTCTATATTGAAAGAATGCATGATCTCTTCAGTTCCTACTTCATGATGCATTCAAACCAAGCTTCACTTCTTTTGTCAAATGAAGTCCCTCTAGCTCATCAAAATGAGGCATAGTGCCTCTTACCAAAATCAAAGTGTGTAAGCTCATATATTGTGGTCATTGACCATTGATCAGCATAAAGGATACCACATCATCATCTTTACCTTGCAAGTTATGGATGATAAATTTTCAATAATCTCTCTAATGTTTTCCACATAGTCAGTGATGGATCTATTGCCAGGCCAGACACTATGTAGTTTCTTTTTCAAGTTCATTTTCCTAGCCTTTGTTGATGTACCATAGACTTGAGGAATAATATTCCAAGCTACTTTTGGCATTCTAGATTTCATGTTGTGCGGGATAAGGCTCTTAGAAATGCACAAAGATAATCAATGAAGAATATTTCTAGACTTCTCTATCCAAGTTTTATATTATTTTTGCTCATCTACATTCTGGTTATGTGGCAATTCAAGAAACAAATATTCTTTATTTACTAATCCCCAAAGTCTTTTTCCCATAGAGAAATTATGCATCCCATAAATCATACATGGTAATTGTCTATGTTAAGCTTGTCCCCCACTATTTGAGCAATATTGTCACCCATTCTTGCAACTTAAGCACTTCTCTATGCTATGTCAATTTTATGGTGAGAGATAGAAACAATTCGGCAAAAGTTCAGTTGTGTTTCTTGATATATAAACCAATAAACTCAATGCTTGCAAGTAATCTCATGGTTCCTCTTCTTCTATGTACTCCCTGTGTCCTTATGCTCTAGGGTTCTCACTTATGAAATCTTTGAAAAAAAATATTAGGTAGAGGCTCTTTTGTCGAATGTGTATGTGAGCCAAATCAACCATAATAAAACCATTCAAAAACCCGAACTCTAGGTGAAAGAGTAAAATTCAACACATAATATATGCAAATTTTCTCTAATGGGAGGCCACAATTTCATACATTCATCCCATTATTGTTACACAAGGTCTTTGAATTGTCTTCACGTTGATCTTCCACTTAAACCCTAATCCTAATCCTAAAAACCTAAAACCCTATGTTATATATATATTTATATATATGTGTATGTGTATGTATGTGTAAATAGCGTAGAAACCCTAATCCTATTTTTATATATTTGATGTAAGAAAAACTACAAAATAAAAAATTTATATATTTTTTGTATGCATGTGTGTGTATCTATGCATGTGTGTACATGTGTGTGTGTATATGTATGCATGTGTGTATATGTGTATGTGTGTGTATGTATGCATGCATGTGTATATGTGTATGTGTGGGTATGTATGCATGCATGTGTGTACATGTGTATGTGTGTTTATGTATGCATGCATGTAAATATGTATGTGTGTATGTATGCATGTGTAAATGTGTAGATATGTGTGTGTGTATGTGTGTGTGTATGTGTGTGTATATGTGTGTGTATATATGCTTTATTTTCCTATGTGTATGTATGCATATGTGTATATGTGTATGTGTGTATATGTATGCATGCATGTGTGTATATGTGTATGTGTGTGTATGTATGCATGCATGTGTGTATGTATGTGTGTGTATGAATGCATGTGTGTATATGTGTATGTATGTAAGCATGCATGTGTGTATATGTGTGTGTATGTAAGCATGCATGTATGTATGCTCTATTTCCCTATGTGTATATATGCATGTGTGTATATGTGTATGTGTGTGTTTGTATGCATGCATGTGTGTATATGTGTATGTGTGTGTATGTATGTGTGTGTATGAATGCATGTGTGTGTATGTAAGCATGCATGTGTGTATATGTGTGTGTATGTATGCATGCATGTGTGTATATGTGTATGTGTGTGTATGTATGCATGCATGTGTGTATATGTGTGTATGTATGTGTGTATACATATGTGTATATGTGTGTGTATGTATGTGTGTATGCATGTGTGTGTGTATGTATGCATGTGTGTATATGTGTATATGTGTATATGTGTGTATGCATGCATGTGTGTATATGTGTGTGTATGTATGCATGCATGCGTGTATATGTGTGTATGTATGTGTGTGTATGTATGTGTGTATATGTGTGTGTAGGTATATGTATGCATGTGTATATATGTGTGTGTATTTGTATGTGTGTGTGTATGCATGTGTGTATATTTGTATGTGTGTGTATGCATGCATGTATGTATATGTGTCTGTATGTAAGCATGCATGTGTGTATATGTGTGTGTATGTAAGCATGCATGTGTGTACATGTATGTGTGTATGTATGCATGTGTAAATGTGTAGATGTGTGTGTGTGTATGTGTGTGTGTATGTATGCTCTATTTTCCTATCTCTATCTTCCTTTCTTTCATCATTCTTTATCTCTCATTCTCTCTCTCTTTATCTCTCTCTCTCTCTTTCTCTCTCTCTCTCTCTCTATCTCTCTCTCTCTCTTTCTTTCTGTCTCTCTCTCAACTCTCTCTCTCTCTCTCTCTCTTCTCTCTCTCTTTCTCTCTCTATCTCTCTCTCATCTCTCTCTCTCTCTCTCTTTCTTTCTCTCTTTCTCTCTCTATCAATAGACAATAAAGCAATCACTTACAAATATGCCCCTCTTTTGGATCCTTGTCGTCAAAGGGTAATGTATGTCGTCTATCGTCTAATTCCAAACAATCGACGCCAAAGAACTTCTGCAAAATCAAAGAGAAGAGAAATTATAAGACCTAAAGCAAAGAGAAAGACAAAGGCTAACAGTACGCTCACCACTTACCAAGATGTGAGATCTAAACCAAGACAGTGTGTGTGTGTGTGTAGAGAGAGAGATCTCTGTGTGTGTGTGCACAAGACAATGCAGTTCGCAATTCGCTTCGCGCGATCAAGTTTGAAAGAAGACAAACAATACTCAAATACATGAAAAAATGTGAAGTTTTGCTCTCGAGTCCCTGGTATGTTTAAAACTCAGCCTCAGTATGGGCGTCAGTAACTTCCAGTAAATTATCGATGCTTATACTGATGCCCATACCGGCGCTTATACCGATGGCTGCGGGACACACCGATGATCCATTTAAAATGGTCATACCGACGGTCACTTGACCGTCGGTATCTTTAAGTGACCCTTTCCAACATTTATACCGACGTTGTGGAGGTGATCACAATCCGGGTGGATCGGGTCCAGTCGTGGCACACACAGGGTGTATGAAGCAATGAATGTTGAAAGGTTTAAGGACATGAAAGTGTAATTAATGTTGAGTATGGAGAAGAGAGAGATGTTGAAATGATTATGGGAATGGGATTGTAGGAGTGCAAGTTAGATTTATGAACATGACTGATAAGAAAGAAAGAGAACCATACACACGAATCAAATTTGGAAGGAAGAATGGTCCATTGAAGGAGCTTCTTAAACACTTCCTAATTCTAATCCATATGCATAGTCTTCTTTGGATGAAATGTATGCATGACGAGAATAGATGGAATCCTTACACATAAATCAGTTTCGAAAGGAAGAATGGTCCAATATTGGAGCTTCTTATACACTTTAAGAAACTAATCAATATGTATGGGTATGTATGGATTATATGCATGAAAGTGTATTATGATGATAGAGTTTACTCACAAGCTCAATGAAACATCCTCACTGGTTCAACGCAATATTGCGGAGCCTTCTAACACATAGAAGAAAATAGAAGACATGTAAAAATACTTGAGAGACTGAGAGACGAGACAAGAGACAAGTGACACGTGACATGAATTAAAAAGATTTGAATTAAGATACATGTATAAGATCATCATGGTACGTCAAGCTAAGCAGTCTATTGATCAAAGGCGGTTCCGACCTTCAAACCATGAGAGTTCAACCGAATGTCACACGTAAGAAGGCGAGTTTCACTTCATCGACCCTATGTATGTCTAGGCTCGTAACGTCTAACTAAAGAAGTCTAAGACTCATTAAAACCAGCTCTAACTCACTCACACGCTCCATCGAGGGTGAGTCAAGATAGAGATGCTCGTTTCAAGGGCCTATCCTAGATTGGAGTTCTAACTTAAATTTGAAACTAGGTACTATACTCATACTAGCCGACCTTGGATCCTCACTCGCTCAACCCAGGGTGATCGTCTCAAGGAAACCGTACGCTAGCATGAGCCCTATGGATGCCTAACAATGATGCTCTAGGAGTTTGGAGGAGGGTTTATATAGTTTTTTGAATGAATTTGGGCCCTTGGATCTAGAGAAATCAACTCTCAACTCTAGGATCACTACTTTCGATTACAACCATTTCATTAATCAAATCAATGGCTTGGAATTGTTCTTTCTATCAAATCTAGTGTAAAGGAGTGAAATTTAGGCGCCTTCATTCTCCACCATTGGATCTGGGGATGATCTGGACCGTCGGATCAGTGCTGACATCAATTCGGATAAGATAAGCCACTACTTTTGCAGAAACTTTGCATTATTGATCTTTAACTGTCAAAAAAGTCTTCTTTGATGAAAAAATTCGTGGATCCTCCTTCCTTTATGCTTTAGTGCCTCTCCACCCTTGAATATGAGCTCATCTTGACCATACAACATGGTTCAATCATATTTTGACATGTGGTAGCCCTTCAAGCCTTCAATTTTCTTATTCTAGAAAACTGTGGTGACCTTGAAAACTAGAGTTTGTGCTCTTTGACCCTCCAAAAAGGCTTTGATAACGATGAAACTTTATAGGAATATGTTTCCAAAGATCTCCTTCAGGAACATGTAGAAAAAACTCCCATCTGAATCTCCCTTGTACAAGTTTGACTACATTTGGAAGCTTGCAGGGTGGCATTAAGGTGTCTAGGAAGCTCTGATAGCCTTGAAACTTTGTACAAATATGTAGGCTCATATGGTCTTTATACATGCCAAACCATATGGCTTACATAAATTTCTATACAAGAATTTGTAGGGTCAAACTAGAAAAATTACATTTTTACAAAATGAACATAGCATATCAATGTGCTACAAAATCCATTTTCTACTGAAATTTGGGCTATAGACTGCCTTTGACAATCTTTACAAGTATACGAATTTTCATCTAATTTGATGACAATGAAATTTTTACCCTAATTTCCTAACTTTGACCAGCTTTGACTGCTACCATGGACTTTCTTGATTTCTTTGAAACTTTGTATGTGAGCTTCCTTTGACATCCTTGATGCATCTTGGACTTCTCGGGGAATTCCGGCTACCTTCACCAAATATGTTTTTTGTAGGCCTTCACAAGTGAGAGAGGAGAGAAAATCTCGACGACATTCGCCCCCACTAAACCTGCGGTTCCTCCGGAAGCACCACTCTAGTGTTCCTAAAAAACATAAGTTTCAAGCATCGTATTCTTTTAAAGGAAAATAGGCAATAGGAAGGAGAGATTGATGATATGCATGAATGAGAAGGCAACATGATATGAAGCAACATATGTATGAAAGGAAAAATTAAAACAGGCAACATGAATATGCATAAATAAATAGGTAACATTTCTATAAATGAACATGCAACATTGTTATGAATGAGTAGGCAACGTGACATGAAGCAAAATTTGCATGAAAGAAAGAATTGAAACATGCAACATAAATATGCATGAACAAATAGGCAACATATATGCAAATGAACAAGCAATATTGACAACAAGAAAGAAAACAAACAAGCATCAATATGAAGTGGAAGTGGATGTATTGAGTCATTTTATGCATCAGTTCCTCTCATCTTGAAGAAAAATTTGTACCTTTCTCATAAAGCAATCTACCTTAAATACGATTATAAACAAAGATTTACGATTTTCAAGAGACATCTTTCATCTTTAGCTTATTTTAGATCAATTCCTTTCCTACATAAATATGAATGTGCTCTTTCTCTAATAACATGCAAGGAAATCTAACTAAACTCCACTAATGCATAAATCTGCCTATATAGCCCGTGATTTATTCTACTATGCCTCTTTATCCTCCTTTGGCTTGCTCGTTTTTTTTTATGATGATGATGATGATGATGATTCAGCAACTTTATGGTTACGATCACTTTTTTGGGGTGGAAAAAAGTGTAAACTTCTTGGTAACATGTAGCAACTTTTTTTTTTGTTGATGACAGGGAAAAATTAAACCCCGATACAGGGTACAACCATTTTTTATGACAGAGAATAGTCGTTTAAACTCTGATACAAGTGCTGTGAGGTGGGCTAAGGATGTAGAAACATGCAGTAGCAGGAGCTAGGACTTCAACAATTACGCTTTCGATACAGGATACATATGCCAATTTATATATGAAAGTCATGTCACCAAAATAAACCTCCAAATCTACATGCCCTATCTTTCCACAATCCTAGATTATAATCAATTTCTTAGTAGATAAGTTACTACTTAAGATAAAATTTTACACAAGTAGAGAAATCATCATTTGCTCTTTTTGACTCAAGTGATGGGGATATGCAATGCAATGCAAAGGCTGAAAAAAAACATGAATGAAATAAGCATGGAAAAAAATAAAAAAAAATAAAAAAAATAGAATGAACTTGAAAAAAACAAAGCAACATGAACTTGAAAAATTAATGATATTTTTGTATGTTTTTTATTTTTTTCCTTTTTTTATTTTTATTTTTATTTTTTATAACATGGATACTCCTGTTTATGAATCGGCCTCATTGTTGTCATCTTCTTCAATGTCCTCATCCAAAATGTACTCGTCATTATCACACTTCTTGAATAACTTTATCCTTTTACCTACAATCAAAGTTTTTAGTGTAACACTATTTAATTCACAAAGAGCATACGTACCATTGTTGTTGACTTTTGATACTTTGTATGGCCCAAACCACCATTGAGTGAGCTTTTTACGTGCATCATATTGAGAGTCAAATGTACTATCATAAATGAGCACCCAATCTCCTACTTCAATTGGCTTAGGACGCAATCGATGAATTTTATCAAAATAATGCTTATTCTTCATTCTAGATTCTCTAAATTTTTCAACAACATCATCAAGTCTTAATTTACCTTGTTCTAACTGTTTAATACGCAAACTCAAAAAGTCATCAGTAGACATGTTTTCAAACCAAGGCAAATTTGACCATGCAGAAATATGAGACTGAATTGGAAACAATGGTTTTTGACAGTACATGAGTTGAGCAGGCATATACCCAGTAGTACGTGTGCATGTCATTCTATCTGCCCAAAGTGCAAAAGGTAAGAATCTAGGCCATTGTTTGATGTCACCATTACATGCTTTAGATATGGCTTTCACAATAGGTGGATGCCCTCTCTCTATTTTACCATTGGCCTCTGGGTTATATGCAGTAGTGAGAGACAAACGAATATTGTGATGCTCAAAGAACTCTTTAGCTTCTCTCTCATTTAACTCTCCACGATCGGCAACTACTTTCTCTATGTACCAAAGCGACTTATGACATCTTCAAGCAAGAATTTGCAAACATTGTAAGTGGTCTTAGATCGTAGTGCACGTCCCTCTACATGATTAGTTAAGTCTTCTCTTGCAAGTACAATGTAACACATTTTGTCAATACCTTTAGGCATAGTTACAAGTTCTACTACCCACTTGTAGTGAATACAAGGTGGATAAGTAGGATGCAATGGATCTCTATGTTTGACTGATGAATGAAGTTGACAAGTAGAACATGTAGAAACATAGCTACTAATGTCAACATACATCCTAGGCCAATAATAGGTACTTCTAATTTTTTCATATGTTCCAAAAAATCCTTAATGACCTGCCCATAATGTCTCATGCATTTCCTTCATTACTTGCAATTGAAGACCTCGTTTTCCTAGGACTCCTTGTGGATTCTTAACCTTACCCTTAGCATGTCTCCAAAGATAACCATTACATAGGAAAAAGTTATAAGCTCGTTTCCTAATGTTACGGAATCTATTTGTAGTCCAGTTAGGTAATGGTTGTAGTGTACTTAGATACTTTCCTATGTCTCTCCATTCATTTTCATACTCAGATTCATGAAATTGCTCATACTCGTATATATGTGGAACATAGTCAATTAAGTTCACATTCCTTATTAGATCACTTTCAAGATCATCAAATCTAGCTCTCGATAACATATCAACAACTGAATTTGACTTACCTGAAATATGAACTAACTCAGGATTTATGAACTTAATATATGAGATCCATCTAAGCATGGCTATATCAGGAGATGAACAATTGGCTATCATTCCAATGAGAGGCAAACAATCAGTCTCAACTTCGACATTTGCACCAATGAAATATTCTTTGTCTGTTTTCAAAGCTGTTACCATACCCCATAGTTCTCGTTTGATCTGTGGATATTTTCGTTGTGTTTCATGTAGAATTTTGGCACCAAACCTAATTGCATATCTATTCCCTTCACTATCATCTTGACTTACGACCCAACCTATACCAATAGGACTAGTATCAACAGTCAATATAATAGGTTTGTTAGCAGAATAGTCTACACGCTTAAGGATGGGAGCTTCAAGCAATAATTTCTTCAATTTATGCATAGCTTGAGTTTGTTTGTCAGTCCAAATAAACTTTCGTGTCTTCCTCAACAAGTAATAGAGACAATCAGCAACATGAGCAAAGTGTGGGATCCAAATAACATAAAAGATGCAAGCACCAAGAAATCTACGTACCTCACTCACGTTGTTACATGTTTCAAATATCTTGCTAATGGCATCAACTTTTTGTGGGTATGGCTTTCGACCATAATGGCCACATAAATGTCCAACAATAAGAACCTCGTTGACACCAAAAATAGATTTTTCTATGGAAAATGTGAGACCTACCTCTTCAAATCGTTGAAATATTCTTTCACAATCAGAGATATGGTCAAGAACAATTTTACGACATCCAGATGAATCTAAAGTAATGTCATTTACACATTCCTCACTCCCTTTTATTGGAATATCGTCAATGAATGGCATAGTTATATCAGGGATAAATCATGTAAGACCATATTCATAGCACTCATCATATGAGCCACAGAATTAGTCGCTCCTTGAGGTAAAGTACACATTCGCACTAAGCCTAAAGGAGTTTTCATTGTGGTAATGTCACGACTATCAATTGCTAATTGAAATTGGTCATATCCAGAATATAAATCACCCATTGAATAGATAGAATGTCCTGAAAATGATTCAGCAAACTCATCTACAATGGGTCCTGTTCCTACATTCCTTATGGTGACTTTATTGATAGGTTGGAGATCTTGAATAAAATGTAGTTTCCCATTCTTTTTAGGCACAGTGAACCATCTATTTGAGTAAGGTGCAAAAGATGGCTCTAAAATTCTCATGTTTATCTTCTCCTTAAGTAGTTTCATTAGCTCAGGTAAGTGAGCCTTTGGAACTGGTATAGGACGAAGATTCCATGGAATATGTGGAATAGTAAAGATTATCATGGGTGCAACTAGCTTAGGATCTACACAACCAATCTCATGAGGATACATAGTAAAGGCTTTTCCATGGCTACGTATGACTCCCTCAAATTTATCTCTCTCTGCTGGCAAAAGAAAGTCATCATCTCTACCAATTTTCACCTGTTTGATTGTCTCATCCGTGAATGTATGTCCTATGTTTTTCTTATCCCAAAGAATTGGATCATTTTTCACATCAATAATTTTTTCATTACTTCCTTGAGGTAATGGTTGAGCTATGGGTTTGATTTTTTTATCTACAGTTTTGTACTTTGTTTCAACTAAGGCATCATCTGTTTGGTTAAATTTTGAGCACTTGTCAACATTGAGAGTATACTCTTGGATTAGAGCATACTCATCAAGGGGAGAAAGAAGAATAATATGGGAATTAGAATTTTGTTGAAGACATAACTCTAACTCCTCAAGAGTAGAGAAACAATGGGATGTTTCAATCACATGCTCAATGTTCTCATCGTGTTCCATGATTTTGTTGTTTTTATAATTTTTTTTGGTTTTTGGATAAAAGACTTGGACAATTGACTCTTATGAAGAAAATCTAATCTAGAGTGTGGAAAACAAAGTGACAAACTATTGTACATGTTGGTTGGATGCAAGATGTCAAACCAATATCCACTGTTGTCCTGCTCAACAATGGATTCTATCCGAAATTTTGATCATATGTAGCTCCAAACATGAATCGAGGTGCACAATCACTACAAGCATGCTCATGACTCTGAGTAACAATAGGTTTCTTTCTAATTGACAATCGATTCCTAGGATGATTCACTCCTACTCTCATGACTTGAAGTGATTGCATTCCATCCTTAGACTTAAATCTAGCATAGGTAGACCCATCATCCATGGCTTTAGTTTCCATACGACTCTCACAAATAAAGGGTTGACCTAAGAGAACTTCATAGGAGCAATTATCTTGAATAAAAAAGTGAAACTCTTCTGTGATCCCTCCTATTATGGGCACACTAGCACAAGCTCCATACAGGGTACCTAGACCATTATCTGTAGTTCACATAGGCCATCCAAAATCTTTATCTATGGGCCATCGAAACTTATCATAGACTTCTCTTGAAATCACATTGATTTTGTAGCCGGAATCTACTAATGCATTTACAACGATAGTGTTCTTATCATTTCCTATTTTAACATGCATCTCTGATGTACCTCTAGACCAAAATGTTCTTTTAAAGTGACTTTCAAGATTGTTTTCATGATTTTCATGGTCAGGTTGAATAGGTCCTAAGAAATTTTTATTAACATTTACTTCATCATCATCAAAGTCCTCTTCTTCAGATTCATCAAAGTTTAAGGCTTCATTCATAGCTTGATCTTGATCTAGAGAATCTTGCATCTCAGTATCTAGATTAAGCGGAAACCTCTTCCTTTTAATTAGGCCGATAAAGTTATCTTTAAAAACAGGCTTTGCAATAGAGAAAACTTGTTCTAAAGACATAGTTACTTGACTCTTTAGCAAAATGTCATCTAAAATCTCCATAGGATCTATTTTTCTCTCAATTTCTGAAATCAAGATGGCTTTAGGTTTTCTCTTTGGTTTCTTTTGTTTTTGCTCAGGGTCTTGTTTTTGTTCATGTTCTCGTGTTTGGTCTTCAGTTTGTTTTGATTGTTCTTGTTTATCTAAAGGCTTTGGTTCTGTTTTTCTTTGCTTTGTTTTCTTCCCTTTTTGTTTCTCCTCTTGTTTTTGTTCATTGGGTTGTGATTCTTGTTTTTTATCTTTGGATTGTGCTGTTTCTCCCTGCTCTATGATTGTTTCTATTCCCTCTGAGGTTTGTTTTCGTGTTACTCTTCTTTCACTAGGCTCAGCTTCATCTCTTTTTTTTTTTCTTCTACATTGGATATGTGAGAAATAAGAGATTGATCTTCTATCGGTGACTCCCAAGCCGTTATTCTCCTAATCTCATCTCGTGCTCTTACTAAAGCCTCTATGGAAAAGCCACCTTCCTTTGTGGGTTTACTTGATTCTACTTGTTGTTCATCAAGAGCTTCTAGTTTCACTCCTCTAGTTCCTACATTCGTTATGGTTATATTTTCAAAATGTTTTTTCATTCCTCCCTTACCATAATTTCCTTGCAAAGGTAGCCTAGATCAATAGTCACAGATTTTCTTGTCTATGTCTATTACTAGTCATTGCTCCTTAGCAGCCTTCAATAGTTCACAATCTCTCAAAAACTGCTCTAACAAATCACACGAAGGACATCTACGAGAGCCACGCACAAAACCATTTTGATTTTGAGGATTTTGATTCACTTGTGGTGGGAAATTTTGAAATTGAGGATTTTGTTGATAAGGTATTGCTGGAACAGGATAATTAGGATTTTGATAAGGCAATTGATGTATTTGAGGAGCTTGGGAAGCAACATATGGAACTTGAGGTGCAAGAGGAGCTTCCATATTATACGGTTTATGATTTTGAAAATTTTGATTTTGAGGATTTTCAAAAGCTATTTGAGAAGCTTGAGGATACATGTTTCGATATGTTTGAGTATTTTGCACATGAGGATGAGGATTTTGCATTGAAGGATTATGCATTGGAGGAACTTGATATGCTTGAGTAGGAGCTACTTGTGGATTTTGATTGGTAGCTATAACATGTTGATTAGGCTCTTGAAAAGACATTGGGTTCATTTGATTTTGGAAAGTTTTGGTGTAATTAGATTGTAAAGCATCTATAGTCTTGGCCAAATTGGATTGTGTAGCAATAAGACTTTCCATTTGCTTAGTGAGAATTTCCACTTGAGATTGTTCAACTACACTTTTATTTGGCTCTACTTTAAAACCTTGAGTAGGATCCATCATTTGAGGAATAGGAGTAGAGTCAAAAATCAGAGCATGGGATTGTTCTCTAACTTGCTCCTTAGTTTGTGGAAGGCTAGCTTGAGGAAGACTAGTTTGCTCATAAAGCATGGATTGCCTTTGATGTCTATGGGCTACAGCCTCTACTACTTTACGAACTTTTTGCCAATTGTCAATAATACCATAGCGCTTATCCGGCTTTTCTAATCGCCGTTCAACTTCCCTACGAGTTTCAGGATGAAGAAGCTGAAGAAAATTGATCACAAGATCATTCCAAAGTTATCTTATCCTCATCAGGAAGTTGCTCATAGCATCTAATATACTCATTTTTTAAGTGATTAATAGAGCTACTAGGCTTTGGGGAATTGACCCATCGTAAGAATCCATCCCGATTATGTTGGCTATAATCTTCAAGATAGAATTCTTTGAGCATCTCCTTTCTAAAATCACTCCAAGGAAGACTATCATATTGAGTGACACGGTTTATGATAGAGCTATCAATAATTCGTTCAAAGAATGATATCAAAAGATCTTCGGGAAGACCAGAAATCATAGCTTGCTCTTCAAACAAATCTAAGTAGCTTGTGATGTTGATGCCATTGAATTTTCCCTTCTCTCTCAACATAGAAGAGACTATTCTTTGGCCTTGTTTCTCAACAATAAGGGATTTGAATCCTTCCTCCATCTTATGTGAATAAGCAAGTGATGCACGATGCTCTAGACCTCTCACAAATGCGTTTACTTCAGGACAAAGCTGTGCACGATACTGTGAGAAATCCAGTGCAACACTCAAGACTGATGATGATGAAATGATGAGGATGAAAAATATGAAACAAAGGATATGGATCACAACCTCCCAACAAGATCAGAAGCAAATGCCACGAAGCGTTTCAGGTCGGGTTCAAATGTGGAGGTGATCGCAATGCGGGTGGATCGGGTCCGGTCGTTGCACACACAGGGTGTATGAAGCTAATGAATGTTGGAAGGTTTAAGGACATGAAAGTGTAATTAATGTTGAGTATGGAGAAGAGAGAGATGATGAAATGATTATGGGAATGGGATTGTAGGAGTGCAAGTTAGATTTATGAACATGACTGATAAGAAAGAAAGAGAACCATACACACGAATCCAATTTGGAAGGAAGAATGGTCCATTGAAGGAGCTTCTTAAACACTTCCTAATTCTAATCCATATGCATAGTCTTCTTTGGATGATATGTATGCATGACGAGAATAGATGGAATCCTTACACATAAATCAGTTTCGAAAGGAAGAATGGTCCAATATTGGAGCTTCTTATACACTTCCAGAAACTAATCAATATGTATGAGTATGTATGGATTATACGCATGAAAGTGTATTATGATGATAGAGTTTACTCACAAGCTCAATGAAACATCCTTACTAGTTCAACGCAATACTGCGGAGCCTTCTTACACATAGAAGAAAGTAGAAGACATGTAAAAATACTTGAGACTTAGAGATGAGACAAGAGACAAGTGACACATGACATGAAATAAAAGGATTTGAATTAAGATACATGTATAAGATCGTCATGGTACGTCAAGCTAAGCAGTCTATTGATCAAAGGCACTTCCGACCTTCAAACCATGACAGTTCAACCGAATGTCACACGTAAGAAGGCGAGTTCCACTTCATTGACCCTATGTATGTCTAGGCTCGTAACGTCTAACTAAAGAAGTCTAAGACTCATTAAAACCAGCTCTAACTCACTCACACGCTCCATCGAGGGTGAGTCAAGATAGAGATGCTGGTTTCAAGGGCCTATCCTAGATTAGAGTTCTAACTTAAATTTGAAACTAGGTACTATACTCATACTAGCCCACCTTGGATCCTCACTCGCTCAACTGAGGGTGATCGTCTCAAGGAAACCGTAAGCTAGGATGAGCCCTATGGATGCCTAACAATGATGCTCTAGGAGTTTGGAGGGGGGTTTATATAGTTTTTTGAATGAATTTGGGCCCTTGGATCTAGAGAAATCAACTCTCAACTCTAGGATCACTACTTTCGATTACAACCATTTCATTAATCAAATCAATGGCTTGGAATTGTTCTTTCTATCAAATCTAGTGTAAAGGAGTGAAATTTAGGCGCCTTCATTCTCCACCATTGGATCTGGGGATGATCTGGACTGTCAGATCAGTGCTGAAATCAATTCGGATAAGATAAACCAATATTTTTGGAGAAACTTTGCATTTTTTATCTTTAACTGTCAAAAGAGTCTTCTTTGATGAAAAAATTCGTGGATCCTCCTTCCTTTATGCTTTAGTGCATCTCCACCCTTGAATATGAGCTCATCTTGACCATACAACATGGTTCAATCATATTTTGACATGTGGCAGTCCTTCAAGCCTTCAATTTTCTTATTCTAGAAAACTACGGTGACCTTGAAAACTGGAGTTTGTGCTCTTTCACCCTCCAAAAAGGCTTTGATGAAGATGAAACTTTGTAGGACTATGTTTCCAAAGATCTCCTTGAGGAACATGCAGAAAGAACTCCCATCTGAATCTCCCTTGTACAAGTTTGACTACATTTGGAAGCTTGCAGGGTGGCATTAAGGTTTCTAGGAAGCTCTGATAGCCTTGAAACTTTTGTAGAAATATGTAGGCTCATATGATCTTTATACATGCCAAACCATATGGCTAACATAAATTTCTATACAAGAATTTGTAGGGTCAAACTAGAAAAATTACATTTTTACAAAATGAACATAGCATATCAATGTGCTATAAAATCCATTTTCTGCTGAAATTTGGGCTATAGACTGCCTTTGACAATCTTTAAAAGTATATGATTTTTCATCTAATTTGGTGACAATGAAATTTTTGCCCTAATTTCCTAACTTTGACCAGCTTTGACTGCTACCATGGACTTTCTTGATTTCTTTGAAACTTTGTATGCGAGCTTCCTTTGAAATCCTTGATGCATCTTGGACTTCTCGGGGAATTCCGGCTACCTTCACCAAATATGTGTTTTGTAGGCCTTCACAAGTGAGAGAGGAGAGAAAATCTCGACGACAACGTTGAGAGTGACCGTCGGTATAAGCAGCGTCGGTATGCCCCTCATATGTTGTAGTGGTATAAAGATATAATATCAAATTATCCACCACTGACCTTAGTTTAAGTAATTCTATGCATCTCATGTTTGTAGTGCATTGTGCATGTACTCCAAGATTTTATGAATAGATCTTAGTCTTCTCCTTATGTGTTCATCCCATCTTAAGGGGGAGTGTTGAAACTATTAAGGAAAAAACAATGTACCATGTGAACACGTGTAATAAGATGCAAACAATCATGAAAAATCTATATATGTAATCAATCCCTCTCGAGGAGTCACATGCATAATGTAATATTCCTAGATATTCTTCCCTAAAGTGAAAAGCATGCAATGTGAAATTCTACATTAAGTAATGAGTATGTGTTTCTTATTAATGAAGTAAATATAACATAGGTGGTTGATTAGTGCGGAAATTCAGTGCCTATAGCACTCCAACTACTGGAGTCAACGTATGGATGGTCTTTATGAAGGGTTCATTGAGCTTGCTATTCTCTCATTCTTGCTACAACAATACATACCTTTGATATTCTTATAGCTCCATCGAGTTCTTAAGACTTCCATATTTGCATGTAACCTCTTGAGTATTGTTTTATAAGCGCATCCATTTGTTTCTTGTTCTTTGTCCCTACGATAATGCATATCGTGTTCTTCTCATTGTTCCGTTGTTATTTCTTCTTCATCTTCTATCTGGTGGTGTTTCCTCATCTGCTTGATTGGTTCTAGTGTGTCCCTCTTCATGATCTGTTTGAGGGTGAGGATAGCTTGGTCTTTCATACTCTTGTGAGACATATCAGATATCCGAATACTAAAACTCTACAAGGTGGTTCAAAGTCAAAGATCATAGTGTCCTATACTTATATTGTTTTATCTATAAATGGGAAGATAAAATTAGAGCCAATGGGTGGTGTTGGCCCTTCCACTAGTATGTTTCCTATTGTTTTTGCTTTCTCTTGTGTTGTAGGTTGCAGTGTTTGTGGAGTCCCTCTCGTAAGCTAGATTTTATTATCAAAGAGTGATGAATGGATGAATGGAAGGCTCATGTCTCAGGGTGATTGTTTTGGTATGACTTCGGTATCAATAAGCTAAAGGCAAGGAATGTTGTCATGCATTATTTTCCTTGAATGTCCTTAGGATGATCTCTGCCACTTGACTGCTTTTAATTTATTCCTTGTGAGGGCTCTATCAATTGGAATTTCATATACCAAGCACAAGAAAAGATTCCTATCAACGGCCACTCACCCCTTTAACACTTGCTTTCTAGGCCACCTATGTTTGGATGCATAAACATGATTGACAATACAATGCATAAAGTTGAGTCTATCTTTCCTTGAAAATGAAAAATTTTTCATACACTTGTAGAGTAGAGTAGATATGTGCACTGTGTTTCTCCATATGTCTCAAGGTATCAAAACATCAATCCTCTTCATTTCCTTAGGGTATATTGCTTCTTTGTAAGTAAGTATTTGTGATCCTTCCATCTACAAAGATTCTCTCACTAGTTTATGTGATAGTGTAAATTTTTTAGGTGGTTGGTCAGAGACCAAGGGGACAAGAAAGACCATTTTCTAGGACAACCTTGTTGACATTATAGTGTAGAGTATGAACAAGCAAATAACACCTCAGAAAGTCTCACTTTGGGATAGGGATACCAAAAAATGCATCCAATATTGTCCACTCATAGGTGGGCCTCAATTCCTTTGCATTCATTAACATCTCAAAATCTTTGTGAGAAGAATTGGAATCTATGCCACTCATTATTGACATTCAATTTGGACTCCCAAATATAAGCGGGAACACTTAATAATCTGACCACTCGAAACAAGTGGGATTTAGCATCCTCTCTCTCTCTCTCCCTTCTATCTACACTTGGATATTTAATGGGCATGTGATCTTGAAAAACTTCCAATTTTGGTGGTGGTAGTAGGGGTAGGGATCCACAGGTAAGGATTTCTAATCAATTAGTCTATGACTTTGACCTGTTGCTGAATAACCTAATGTATGCATGTTATGGAGTCTGGAACATTTGATTATTCCCCTTTCTACACCAAAACCTAGCTCATGCATGGGATATCTTGCTTTCTACAATGGTTGGACTTCAAGGTTGTAGGTGACCATCACTTCTTATGGTCCTTTTCTGATTGTTTCCTATTCTTCTACACATGGGTAGTTGTTAATACATTTTTCTTTGGAAAAGAAGAAGTCCCCATCACTTTCATGACTTATATATCAGGAGATGAGGAATTTCTCACAATAGACCTAGAAGTACATGAATAATGAGAGGACTTATCACCAGACAATAGCAGAGTCTCTAGTTGCACTACAAATCGAAAACTACAAGACCCAAGAGTCCCCAATGTCTCTATGGATAGAGAACTAAAAGATTTGACAACCTTATGATATATTTTCTTATTTAGGGTTGCAAGATTCCAGTGCCCCCAACTGATACGAAGATTTTTTCTTCTCCCATTAGTGATATCAAAGATTTTAGACATAGAAATGCATTCATGGAGGACCACTTGAAGAGATTGAAGGAGCTTCAAGGAAGGAAAGTTGTTGGATCAAGTTCAAAAGCACACAAGAAGCAAAGGTGAGTTTACTAATGAAGAAGAAGAGGATCATTCTCAACTATTGGGAACTTCTGAAGTACATAGGTTAACACTATTGCTAGTTCTCACTTTCTATACATCAAAGATATCAAGCAGAGTGCACTAGAGTTCATTGTGTCAAAGTATAGAACTCAATTTGAGAACTTGGATAAGGATACCTATCAACCATGGGGGTTTTGAGTATCTAGCTAGCACATGGGGAAAGTCTTATGGGGTCTCCTTAGTAGCAGAGATTCTGAACTAAGGTTAGGAGAGAATCCAACTCTTGATCAATTAAGGAATTTTGGAGAGTGGACTGAGAGATATAAGAGATTCATCTTCATATTATTTCAACACATTAGTAATTCAATGATAGGGCATATGAAAGATCTAACATTTGTATGAAGGTATCAAAATCCTAGAAAGACATTAATCCACTTCAATCAAAGGGAAAAATATTCTTTTGAAGAATGAACTTAAAAACTTGAGGGAAACACCTAGTAGCAATATAAATGATTACATTCTAGAAATCAAAGAGGTTCGTGATGAATTGGGTTACATAGGTTGTCACATAGATTATGATGAACTAACTGCATACACCTTGAATGAGCTTGGCGATGACCAGAAGTGGAAGGATTTGAAAAGAGTTGTGTATGTTAAAGACACTTTTCTAGACCCTGAGCAGTTGGTGGCCTTGATATTCACTCAGGAGATGAATATTCGAGGATCAAAGACAAAGGGAAATGAAGTCCAAGATTTCTATGCAAGTAAAGGGAGAGGAAAAGGAACGAAAAAAGGAAGAGGCAGAGGCAGAGGTAGTCGAGGAATCTTAAATAAAAATAGAGACAAAGAAAGCTCAGAAGGTATTTCTTTTGTGGCAAGTATGACCACTATGCAAGGGAGAAGGTGAATTCAACCTACTAAGCTCAAGGTAATTATGCATCCACTTCAATTGAAAATGCAAGCATGCTAAATATGATGCACATTAGTGACTACAAGACAAAAGGTTCAACCACACGGTACCTTAGATAGTGGATGTATCAATGACATGAGTTGCAAGAAGGAGTCCTAAAACATGTAGGTGCCATCAACAAAAGAGCATGTGGAATCATGTGATGAAACTCCTCACACTATTACATATATACGTGATGTTATGTTGGATGGGTCTCACAAAGCCAAGTGCTTGAAAGATATACTTTTTCTATGTGGGAAAAATGGTTGAGCGAGGATTTCAAGTCAAATTCAACTAGAAGGGATGTTCTGTGGATATCCTTAAAGAGGAGTATAGATTGATAACCAAAGGTGAGAAGAAGGGAAGGCTATTCACTATGGATATGAAGCATAACTTCAAAAGCACAACGTGCTTCACATTTGGAATCAAGAAGGGAACATACCTGATCCTAGGGCACAAAATGTATGCACATATCAACTCATAGATCGAAGAACATTTAGAGGAAGAGATTAGTGAAACGATTATCTAATATCTATAATCAAAATCGTAAGAATTTATGTGAATCTTTCAATTGGGAAACATACTATTTTTTTATTCAAGAAGAGAAATTATGTGAGCCATCTTCCACTTGATCTCATCCATACAAATGTTTGGGGATTATCAAAGAAGAATTGAATTAGAGATAATAGGTACATTATAACTTTTGTTGATGATTGCACAAGGATGATTTGGCTCTATTGTATGAAGCATCAACTCGATGCCTCTCATTAATTCAAGAAGTTCAAAGCTATGATTCAAAGGGAGTGTGATAGATATATCAAATGTTTAAGGCTAGATGGAAATAGAGAATATTCCCATGATTTCTCTTATTTCTTATAGGCTAATATCATGAGAATACAAATCACATGCAGGTATACACCATGAAAAACTTGTGTGGCAAAAAGAAAGAATAGATACATTGTAGAATGTGCTAGGGCCATGCTAAAGAACAAGGGTATGCCCAATTTCTATTGGCCTATGCAACAACCACAACTATATACATCATGAATAAGGGCTCCAACATGAGGTTTACAAGCTACCACCCTTTTTAAGCTAGTTATAATAGGAAGCTAGATATATCAAACTTGAGATTCTTTGTTTGGACATGTTATGTATTGGTTGAAATTTAATTAAGGAAGAAGCTTGATGGTAAATCAAAAAGATCTCTCTTCATAGGGTATGGAGCTGAGAAAAGGGTTATATGTGTTATATAAGGAGCTAAAGAAATCGATGGTGGTCAAAATTGATGAACTTTTACATTGGTATGCTATAAGTGTATCTATGGAAGCTAATGAATATGAAGGCAAAAGTACTTCAAGGGATGAACTAGAGAGCACGTTGTTGGAGTTTGAGGTCTTTGGAAGCATGCAAACAACATAAGGAAGATGAAGAAGCATGGAGCATAACATAGGAATGAGTGAATTACCAATTGAAGGTACAAAGATAAGTGACCTATTATGGTTATATGCATATACAGAAGTTGGGAGAAAAAGCCTTCTATGGAGTGCAAAAGGTGCCTCGATAGTGCTCACTGTGTTCACACACATTACTATCCAAATATATCATCACTCCCCCCCCCCTTAGAGTGATGTAGTGAGCAGCACAGTGGCACTTATGTATAAGGAAGTGGCAAACTACATGGAAAGAGACCAATCCACAAAAGAAAGTAATCTAAAATATTTGGAGAAATCTGTGAACTTCTCCCTAGGTAGAGACTTTGTGAAAACGTCTACAATGTTGTCTTGTGTGGGCATATATGCTAAACTGATCCCTCTAGTAGAGAATCTCTCCCTAAGATAATGAGAATAAACCTCAATGTGCTTTTTTGTGAGCCTGGAACATAGGGTCTCTTACACTTGTTTATCCACCCTGACTATTAGTGAAGATGGTGGTGTCAAAAGAGTGACCAACATAAAAATCAATGAAAAGGACATATGAGCCACGCACACTCAACAATCATTATGAAAGCTTCCCTATACTCAATCGCACAACTATAAGTGGCCATAGTACTCTACTTTTGGCTTAACCAAGATATGCATGCACTACCAAGCATGAAAGAAAAAAGCACTAGTGGACAGAGCAGTGTCCTAGAAACCAACCTACTCAAAGTAAACAATAAACATGTAAATTTGGCAGTAGTGACTTCCCCTTGTGACAAAACAATCCAAGTAGTTGGGTATCACCCAAGTAGTCTCTCAAATGAGTAGCTCTATGCCAACGCTTGACATCTAAGAAATGCATAGAGCTACTCATTTGAGAGACAACAATTTAAATATCAGGTCAAGCTATGCATACGTAAATCAAGCATCAAAGAGCTTGCTCATAGAGAAAAACATCAAATGCATGTCTAGCATCATGAAGACTCTTTTGGGTGTGTGTAAAGTGCAAGAGACACACGAGGAGCACACACAAGGAGCACACACAAGGAGCACAAACGCAGCAACACAAACGGAGTAGACAGATGGCTGGAATAACTTTCTCTATTGACAATGAGCTTAACTGAAGTAAGAGCTGAATAATATCCCTAAGTACAAAGTACCACCACATATGAGAGTATCAAGTATGTGATAACATGGGGAAAAAAACTCTAGCCAGCACTAGAGGAAAAAGTGCTTATGAAAAGGGAAAAGGTTCACATCAAGGCTACTCAAGGAACACATAATAGTAACACCCCCCCTAGAGCGAATGATGTGAACACATATAGGGAGTGATAGATCAGCCCCCACATGGTAATAAGCCTAAAGCTTTGTGAAATGCTTCAAACGTTTCTCGTGGAAGAGCTTTGGTGAATATGTCTACCACATTATCTTCTCTACGCACATATACCAAATCAATATCTCCACATAGTGATAATGCACCTCAATATGTTTGGCTCGTGCATGAAACATTGGGGTTCATGCAACAACCAATGCACTCTGGCTATAAGTGAGAATATGTGTAGCAACACCAATCTCCATGCAAAGATCCATCAATAGGTGTCTCAGCCATATACACTCCACTGTAGCTATGAAAACTACCCTGTACTCACCTTCACAACTCGATGTCACCACTATAGGTTGCTTCTTACTCAACCAAGATATGAATAAGTCTCCAATGAAAAAGCAATTACCACTAGTGGATACACGAGTATCATAACAACCAGCCCAATCACTATCTGTAAAAGCATGCAAGCATGGATGAATATCTCTTCCATAAAAGAGAACTAAGCTCAAAGTGCTCTGTGATATCTAAACACACGTTTCATCGCTTTCCAATGCTTAGTGCAAGGGCTATGCATGAATTGACTCCACTGGGAAACTACATACTGTATATCGAGCCTTGTATTGCATGCATATATAAGACATCCCATAGCTTTCTTATAAAGATAAGTGTCAAATGCATCATTAGAATCCTCAACTAGGAATCTAAGTCCTCTCTCAACTAGTGTGGAAACTGGCTTGGAATCCACAAATTCAAAACATTGAGGTAGTTTTTCAACATACTTTGCTTGATGCATAACAATTCCCCCTCAACGGATACAAACGCGATGCCAAGATAGTAGCACAAAAGAACAAGATGAGTGATATCAAAAGTATGCTGCAAACATTAGGGGAAAAAATGAACCCTCTTTGGGCCTTTTAGATTAAGGGATGATTAGTGATCCACCAATGAGAATAGAGTAGTGGACACATTCTAGTCCCTTAATCTACTAGGCTAGGTAGTAGGGTTCCCTTGTTTTTGCTTAGTCAAATGGCTCAAAACCACCACGACATAGTAGTTTTCTAGAGTATCTAGTTTTGAAAAGCAGAGGAGAAATGCGCATTGTGATTTGAGCCGTCGATCTCACTTGCGATCCGATGGATGTATTTGAATTTTATGTTTCAAGGCGCCTACAATCTTGGACCTTTAGATCTAGCCAAGATCCAATGGCTACAATGCATTCCCTCAAGTTAATTGCGCCTTGCAATGTAGTCGTTTGGATTCCGTCAGAGATCGTACGGCTCATATCAGCCATCAGTTTGAAAACGGCAGCTTTGGATCCATAGCGTTGGATGTATCCTTCATCTAAGGGTACACATTCATCCCAAGGATCAAGGAATTTTCTCTCTTGATTTTCCAAGCTCCCACGACTGAGCTTCTTTTGTCGTTTTTTGCCAGAGTATGTAATTCATCCTAACCATTCGATTGTGCTAGAGATCCTACATTTCTTATGAGCCACGTTTTCGGAAAAATGCGCATTTGAATCTACACCTTTGGATCTACAACTCATTTAAAGGTGAAGATTGTACCAAAGGGGAAATGCATTCTCTCTCTTGTTTTTTCAAACTCCCATGACTGTCCTATTTTGTCTTTTTTTGCCAGTGACTATCGTTAATCATAGCCATTCATAGAAGCGAATCCAAAGGTCCAAAATGACCACATATAGAAAACCACTAGTGGTTTTTGTTATGCCCTTCTTAATATAAAAGATTAATTTTAATCCCTAAAAATTAGGGATCCTCACAAGGCCCAAAGAGGGTCCAGTTTTTCCCCTAATGATCAGCTATAAGGATGTCAAGTTTTGCATCACTGTAAGATCAGCCCCATTTTGGCGTACATAGAGTGTGCTTTCAATTCAACTACATGTTAAGCCAAGAGCAATCAAGTGCTTATGGAGTTTCTCATACCATGCACCTGGAGCTTTCTTGAGACCATACAAGGCTTTATGCAACCCACAAACCATATGCTCTTTCCCTTTCATGGCAAATCTAGGAGGTTGCTTCACATAGACCTCTTCTTGCAAATCACCATTCAAGAAGGCTATTTTTATGACCAACTGATGCACTTTCCAAGCTCGATGTGTAGCCAATGCAACCACATTATGAATGGTAGTCATACGTGAAGTAGGTGCAAACGTTTCCTCATAGTCAATGCCATCTTGTTGCACATATCCTTTGGCAACTAGTCTAGCTTTGTAGCGATCAATGCTACCATTAGACTTTCTCTTAATCTCCACTTGTACCAATGGCATTCTTTCCTTTTGGAAATTCACATAACTTCCAAGTACCATCCTTGTGTATGAAATCCATTTCTGATTGCATAGCATTCATCCATTTTGGATTGTCACATGCATATTCAAAAGAAAGTGGCTCTTTATTACATGCTGTTTCAATAAGAGAATAATCCACAAAATTACTTGATGCATGGTGAGAGCTTGATCTTGTTCTACCAAGTAAAGGTGCACTCAATTTTTTGACCTGCAAAGTTTGTTTTAGCCACTTTGGCATAGTTTATGCACTGTTGATAGACATGCATTCATACTGTAATATATCATCAACATGTACATCATGTGTGGGCTGAGTTTCAAGCTCATTTTCAGCCATATTTTGATGCATATGTTGAGACATATCTGGCTGGACATTTCTAGCAGTTTCAACATTTTTTGGCTGAAAATTTTTAGCCATGTTTGCGTGGAAATTCTCTGCATTTTCAGTTCTATTTTGCTAGAATTTTTGAGCCCTTTGAGCCTCACTTGCTGGTCTACACTACCATAGACAAGTGCACCATTTTGGAAAAAAGGCATGAGTGTATCAAACATATCGTGTTAGCTAATTGTTGGCTGTTTTTTGCATTTAAGTAGAGGGAAAACTAAACTTTCCGCAAATACCACATCTCGACTCATAATAATTGTGTTGTTCAACGGATGATACAAATGATATCCCTTACTTTCAGCACTATAACTAACAAATATACATTTCTTTGCCTTGCCATCAAGTTTGTGACGTTGTTGTGATGGCAGAAGAGTATATGCCAAACAACCAAACACACGCATATGACTAAACATGGGTTTATGTCCATTTCAAGCCTCCTAAGGAGTGATGAATCTCAATGCTTTTGTAGGGTAGCGATTCAACACATAGTTTCCACACATGACTTCTTCCATCCAAAACTTTTCAAGAAGGTGCTTTCCTTTAACCGTACATCGTGCCATTTCAAGTAGAGTTCTATTTTTATGATCAACAACACCATTTTGCTGAGGTGTATGTGGCACCATACATTGGTGTGAAATACCTCTTTCACGAAGAAAAACACTAAATGCATGTAACATGTACTCACCACCACGATCTGTGCATAGAGTCAAAAGCTTTTGTGAGGAAAAATTTGTAGCCATACTTAAAAATGCTTTGAAGCAAGAAAATACCTCATTCTTTGCTTTCATAGGGTACACCTATGTATGGGGAGTAGCATCATCAATGAAGGTAACAAATTATACATGCTTCCCAAAAGATGGAGTCTTGACGGGACCATATATATCACTATGAACACGCTACAATTTTCTTGTAGTGTATGTGTGACTATCTTTTGGAAAACAAGCATGATGCATTTTGCCAAGAATGCAACCTTCACATGCATCCTTTTCAGTGGACTCAAGTGTAGGCAATCCAATCACCATGTCCTTCTTTTGCAAGTAAAGAAAATTATTGAAGTTCAAGTTTCCAAAATGAGCTTGCCAAAGCTCCATTTCAGCCATGGAAGAAGTATGAGCAACCAAGGCATATGAGGCAGCCCTCTTGTATGTATCCATGTGATAGAAACCATTACATAATGTACCCCTATGTAGCATCACCAAACTCCTCTCCACGTGGCTCTCTATCCGCCATAGCGCTACCATTAATGTTGGTGCAAGTCAAGCCTTCACATTTAGCTTGAACATCTACCTTAAAGACTCTACATGAAGCAAAGACCATAGGAACTTATGCCTATGATTTCTTACTATTTTATCCCTTGTAAAAGTCTTAGTGACTTGGCATATTATGTAATCACACCTAATTGATTGAAAGTTGTGGAAAAGGTTGTTGATTGATTTGAGAGAATATCTCAATCAACTTTTAGGTGAAAGATTCTGAGAGATTTATTTGAATTCAAACTCAAATCATCACTCAATTCCTATAAAAACTACAAGGAAAAAGTCGCGGCAGTACTTCACTCATCCCGAGGCATTTTCTGTATCAATCATTGAGTGTGTGAGTGCTACACTATAGCCTACACATATCCAACTCATTAGGCTACATCTATCAAGCCAATGAGATTGTACATTCATGTGAACTAATAGAAAGATTTACATTCACTATCTCTGTTTTTTCTCTGAGTTATCATCTCCAAGTCTGTCAACTTCAAATAGGCATATCTCAGTGTCTACTCAACCAAATCAAGTGATTCAAAGCTTGTTGGAACCAGCTCAAAGCATTCTACAAGACTACAAAGTTTGAAGAAGTTTGGTTCAGCTATTTTGGAGAAATCGTCTTCGAAGCAGTCTCTGGTATTTATCTGCACATCTCCTAAAAAGTCGGAGGTGACTCTAATTTTGCTAAAGAGATTTCTCAGAGTATGGTTTGTCATTTCTTCTCATTCCACTTGCAATTGGTAGCTTGTAACGCTAATTTAATATGTCCAAAAGGAATTTGATCAATTGTAAGTGTGCTGGTCATACTGAGTGAAAAACTGAGCAGGTGTCAATACCAAAATAGCAAGTTTTTTGGATTTGTGAAGTGCAAAGTTATCTGTTTTGATTTGATCATTACACATATCATTTGCAAAGTACATATATGCTTTCTTGGTATCATTTGGAAGCTAATCAAGTTTACTAAGCATTCCTGGAGTCAAAGAGGGCTGGTGTGAAGCAGGATTAGCAGCACCTACTCAATCTCTGAGTGCATCCAACCATCCTCTCCCAACAGTGGTATCAAAGCAAATAAGGTAACATGGGAGATGGTTTTCCTTCATTCATTGACAAATTGGACAGGAACAATTACCAAGCTTGGTCTCTGAGGATGAAGACCTATCTACAAGGAAGAAGATTATTTGGATTCATCTCAGGAGATGAGGAATTGCCCTCATTCAAAGCAAGAGGACTACCCACCAAGGATGAACAAGAGAGGCTCAACGCATGGTGTGCAAAAGATGCATTGGCAAGGTCTTACCTTCTTAACTCTATATCTGATTTCCTTTTACCTCACATAAGGAATTGCAAGACTTCCCAAGAAACTTGGGAAACCTTGTCAACATATTTTTCATCAAGTACAAGGGCCAGAAAGAATCAACTATGGATTGAATTCACTACTCTTACGAAGCAATCAAAGCAATCAGTTTCAGACTTTGTCACTAGGGTCAAAGACATTGCACACCAGCTTGCAAGTATTGGAGAGGAGATTGAAGAGGAACAAATAGTAAGGTAGGTAATCAATGGACTAAAAGCTGATGACAAATGGGAGAGCTTTACCACAGCAATGGACCTATACATGGACATACATGTTCCTGATCTAACAACTCTGATTGGTCAACTCTTCACACATGAAGCAAAGCTTACAAGGAATGGAGAGAAATCAAAAGGTAACAACCCCTCTGCTTTATACACTGATAATAAGGTTAAAGATAAAGGTAAAAGTAAGAAGGTTGATGAAGAAGGCTCTACCTCCCAAGCAAACTATGCAGGGAGAGGTAGACCTTCAAGAGGAAGAGGCAGAGGAGGTAAGCCAGGTAGGGGGAGATCCTACAATTCATCACCATGCAATATATGTGGTCTGTCTAATCATACTACAGATTGTTGGGAGTGATGGTTGGATGCACTCAAGAAATGAGTTGATGCTGCAAAACCTACTTCACACCTGCCCTCCTTTGATTCCAGATATACTTAGTACACTTTCTTAGCTTCCAAATGACACAAAGAAACCATATATGTACTTTGGAAATGGTTTGGGTAATGATCAAACCAAAACAGATAACTTGGCACTTCAAAATCAAGAAAAACTTTCTATTTCTGTAGTGACACCTGCTCAGACTTTCACTCAGTGTGACCAGCACACTAACAATTGATCTAATTCCTTTTGGGGGAATTAAAGTACCTTAATAAGCTACCAATTGCAAGTGGAATGATAAGAAATGATAAACCACATCCAGAGAAATTGATTTAGCAACATTATGATTACCCCCGATATTTTAGGAACTCTGCAGACATAGACCAGTGTGCACTTCGATTGTGATTTCTCCGAGATGGCTGATCCTTTGACCTTGAGATTTTGTAGGAATATAGTATGCTTAGAGCTGGTTCCAATGTGCTTTGAATGACATGATTTAGTTCAGTAGATCTTGAGATATGCTCTTCAGAAGTTGACAGACTTGGAGATGATGACTCAGAGAAAACCAGAGATATTGAATGTATACTTCTATTGATTAATGTGTTTGTACAATCTCATTAGCTTGACAAGCATAGCTAAATGAGGTATTGTGGTGTTGACTACAAGATAGCACTCACACACAATGAGTTACAATGATAAAAATGCCTCGGAAGATGAGCTAGAATGAGTGACCCACCCGCGACTTTTCTTCTTCATCTTTTATAGGAGTTTTGTGTTCATTTCAATTTGAAATTCAAACTAAGGCTCCCTAGAATCTCTCCTCTAAAAGTAGGGAGATATTCTCTCCATTACATCATTCAAATTTCCACGACTTTCTCAAGTAGGTGTGATTACAAACTATTCCAAGTCACAATGACTTTTACAAAGGAGTAAAAAATGAGAACATCTAAGCATATGTTCATATGAGCCTTGCTTCAAGTGAAGCCTTGATAAAACTTTGTCCAAGCTAGTCTTCCATGATTTCAAAATTCCAAGCCAATGTGTTAAGGCTTGACTTGCACCAACAGCTCCCCCTCAAGCCAAACACTTTGGCTTGAGTCTTCATCTTCTTCATCTTAGTCTTCAATCACATCCTGCAATCCAATCATGGATTTAAATCTGCATAACTTATTTCCATCCAATGCTTTTGTAAGTAAATCTGCACATTGCATATTAGTAGACACATATGTCAATTGAATCTCTTTGCTAAGTAGCTTCTCTCTCACATAGTGGTAATGAACCTCTATGTGTTTGGTTCTAGCATGATAAATTGGATTTGCTGCAAGGTGAAGAGAGCTAGTGTTATCTCCAAAGATGATTGGTCGCCTTGTATATAGGCCTAACTCTGTATATAGAAGCTTCAACGAGATAGCTTCTTGAGTAGCATTGGCAAGCCCTCTATACTCTGCCTCAGTGGATGACAATGCCACTGTAGATTGCTTCTTGGCTGACCAAGAAATGGGCTTATCTCCTGCAAAACAAATGTATCCTGAGGTGCTTCTCCTATCATCCTTGCATCCTGCCCAATCTGCATCTGAGTAAACTTTAATGTCAATATCTGATGTATAAGGAAAATACAAACCATGACTTTGAGTTCCCTTCAGATACTTCAAGATCTTCTTTGCTGCCTCTAGGTGAGGTACCCTTGGTTTGTGCATGAATTGACTAAGCACACTAACTCCATATGCTATGTCAATTCTTGTCAAGGTAGCATAGTTCAAACTACCTACCATACTTTGGTACCCTGTGATGTCTTTGACTTCTTCTCCTTCATGAGCACTTAGCTTTAGGTTGACCTCCATTGGAGTAGTAGATACCTTAGCATCCTGCAAACCAAATCTCTTGACCATATCCTGTACATACTTCTTTTGAGTGATGTAGATACCTGAATTTGTGTAGACCAATTCAAGACCTAAGAAATACTTTGATAATCCAAGATCACTAATCTTGAATTCTTTCATCATCTGTCCTTTGATATGTCTAATTCCCTGAACATCATTTCCTGTAATAATGATGTCATCAACATAGACACACAAGTAGATTACCTTTGTACTACTTCTCTTTATGAATAGAGAAGTGTCTGCTTTGCTCATCACAAATCCTTGGTCTTGGAGGTAGGTTGTCAACCTGTAATTCCATGCTCTAGGTGCTTGCTTTAAACCATACAGAGCCTTCTTCAATTTACAAACATAATGTATCTTTTTTGGATCTTCATAGCCAGGTGGTTGTGACATGTAGACTTCTTCAGATATCCATCCATTCAAGAATGCATTCTTCACATCCAATTGGTACATGTTCCAATTCTTGGATGCAGCTACACTCACCAATATTCTGATAGTTGGCATCTTGGCCACAGGAGAAAAAGTCTCCTCATAATCAATGCCTTGGGTTTGTGCAAAACCCTTGGCTACCAACCTAGCTTTGTACCTGTTTATTGTTCCATCTGAATTCTTCTTTAGTTTGTAGATCCATCTGGATCCTATTACCTTCATAGAGTCTTTCTTGGGTACCAAGTCCCAAGTATCACTTTCCTTGAGAGCTTCCATCTCTTCATCCATAGCTTCTCTCCATTCTGGTTTGGTAATTGCTTCTTCATAGGTACCTGGTTCTTCATTCAAAAAGTCCTTTGCAAGATATACAGAGTGTTTAGTTACAAGTGATGTGCCATACCCAAATCTGATAGGCTTCTTCTTTTCTCTCTGAGATCTCCTCATTGCTTGAGTTGAGGATTCTGGTTTATCCTCTAGTTGCTTTAACTTCATCTTCCCTTTGGACTTCCAAGCCTTGAACTCTTCAAGATTTATTGTATCATCATCATCTGAGCTTGAATCTTCTTGCTGACTTGGTTCCTCCTTGGTGAGCTTTGGGAAATCCTCTTCCATATCATAGGGTAGACTCACTTTCCTGCATTCATTCTCATACCATGAGTCATTCTCATCAAAGATGACATCTCTGCTTACCTTGAAGCCTTTGTTTGTGGGGTTGTAGAATCTGTATCCCTTTTGATTCAAATCATAACCAATGAAGATGCATTTTTCAGCTTTAGGGTCTAGCTTTCCCCTTACCTGTGAGGGAATATGCACATATGCTACACAACCAAAGATTTTGCAATGATCCAGAGAAGGTCTCTTACCATGCCAAGCTTCATATGGTGTCATGCCATCAAGTGATTTGGATGGCAACCTATTGATGAGATAAGTGGGAGTGGATACACTCTCTGCCCAAAGATAATTTGGCAACTTTTTCTCATTAAGCATAGACCTAGCTGTTTCTACTATGAGTCTATTCCTTCTTTCAGCTACCCCATTTTGTTCAGGTGAGTACCTTGTAGTAATCTCCCTTTTGATGCCTCTTTCCTGCAAGAAATCTTCAAACTCATTGGAGAAATACTCTCCTCCACCATCTGATCTTAGCCTCTTCAAGCTTCTTCCTGTTTGATTTTCAACAAGTGCAAGTTACCTCTTGAAACAATTAAACACTTCATCTTTATGCTTCATAAAGTATAAAATGGTCCATCTGCTATAATCATCAATGAAGGACACATAATACCTTGAACCTGAAATGGAAGGGTCCTTGCTAGGTCCCCAAACATCTGTGTGTACCAAGTCTAGGTAGTCTTCATGAATGAAACCTTTCCTTGAATATGGTAATCTATGAGACTTACCAAATTGACATGATCCACATTTGTAAATCATGTGTTGCTTGGATACATTAGGTATCCCAAGCACACATTGATCCCTGCACATTTGCTTTAGGGTTCTTTCACCTATGTGACCTAACCTCTTGTGCCATATTTCTAACTCTGAAAGTGTTTGATCCTTGTAATTATACAGAGCAATGTTCTTGGTGTCTTCTAGCTCAAAAGTAAACAATCTACCTGATTTTTCTCCCTTGGCTATCCTTCTGAATCCATGTCTTGGGTCCTCCACATATGCTCCATGTTGTGTGAATCTGACCTGTAAACCTTTTTCCACAATCTGGCCAACACTCATTAGATTCTTAGTGATGGTTGGTACATAGAGTACCCTGCTCAAAAGGTTCTGGTTACCATCACATGTCTTCACATTTCCAATCTTAACAATAGAATGTTTAGTATCATCACCTGTTTGTACCTGATGTTTGCCCTTGGGTTCTTCCAAATCAGAAAGTAGTGCCACATTGCCAGCTACATGGTTAGAATATCCTGAGTCAATATAAAATAAATGATCATCATTTGTACCTATCTTGGAGGTCATATTCATGATCAATAGGGAGTCATCTTGCTCCTCTGTGTAGTTGTTGTAATCTCTTCTATTTCTGAATCCACCTTGGTAATTACCATTGTGGTTGTTATTGTAATTGTTGTTGTATTGGTTGTTGTATCCATTGTAGCTTTGGTGTTGATTGAATCTGCCTCTCCCTTGAGAGTATCCACCTCTTGAGTAGCCTCTTCCTCTCTGATTCTTGTAGTTCTTGTAGCATTCATCTGTGGTATGATTGGACAATCCATAAATGTTTCATGGTGATGAGTTGCAGGGTCTCCCCCTACCTGACTTACCTCCTCTGCCTCTTCCTCTAGATGACCTACCTCTCCCTGCATAATTAGCTTGAGAGGTAGAGCCTTCTTCATCCTGTTTCTTCCCTTTTCCTTTATCTTTAACTTTCTTATCAGTATAGAGAGCAGAGGGGTTATTACCTTTTGATTGATCTCCAGCCTTTGTAAACTTTGCTTCATGTGTAAATAGTTGACCCATGAGTGTTGTGAGATCAGGGGTATGCATGTCCATATAGAGGTCCATTGCAGTGGTGAAACTTTCCCACTTATCATCTGCCTTGAGTCCATTTGTTACTTGCCTGACTATTTGTTCCTCTTCAATCTCCTCTCCAATGCTTGCTAGTTGGTCTGCCACATCTTTGATCTTTGTCACATACTCTGAGACTGATTGCTTGGGCTGCTTCCTAAGGGTTGTGAACTCAGTCCATAATTGATTCTTCCTAGCCCTTGTGTTGGAAGAAAAATAATTTGACAAGGTTTCCCAAGTCTCTTGGGAAGTCTTACAATTCCTTACATGAGGTAAAAGAAAGTCAGATATAGAGTTTAAGAGATAAGACCTTGCCAAAGCATCCTTTGCACACCATTGGTTGAGCCTTTCATGTTCATCCTTTGTGAGTAGTCCTCTAGTCTTGAGTGAGGGCAATTCCTCATCTCCTGATATGTATCCAAATAAGCTTCTCCCTTGTAGATAGGTCTTCATTCTCAATGACCAAGCCTGATAATTGTTTCTGTCCAATTTGTAAATGAAGGAAGGGAAACCATCACCCATGTTTACCTTCTTTGCTCTGATACCACTGTTGGGAGTGATGGTTGGATGCACTCAAGAAATGAGTTGATGCTACAAAACCTGCTTCACACCTGCCCTCCTTTGATTCCAGATATACTTAGTACACTTTCTTAGCTTCCAAATGACACAAAGAAACCATATATTTACTTTGGAAATGGTTTGGGTAATGATCAAACCAAAACAGATAACTTGGCACTTCAAAATCAAGAAAAACTTTCTATTTCTGTAGTGACACCTGCTCAGACTTTCACTCAGTGTGACCAGCACACTAACAATTGATCTAATTCCTTTTGGGGGAATTAAAGTACCTTAATAAGCTACCAATTGCAAGTGGAATGATAAGAAATGATAAACCACATCCAGAGAAATTGATTTAGCAAGATTATGATTACCCCCGATATTTTAGGAACTCTGCAGACATAGGCCAGTGTGCACTTCGATTGTGATTTCTCCGAGATGGCTGATCCTTTGACCTTGAGATTTTGTAGGCATATAGTATGCTTAGAGCTGGTTCCAATGTGCTTTGAATCACATGATTTGGTTCAGTAGATCTTGAGATATGCTCTTCAGAAGTTGACAGACTTGGAGATGATGACTCAGAGAAAACCAGAGATAGTGAATGTATACTTCTATTGATTAATGTGTTTGTACAATCTCATTAGCTTGACAAGCATAGCTAAATGAGGTATTGTGGTGCTGACTACAAGATAGCACTCACACACAATGAGTTACAATGATAAAAATGCCTCGGAAGATGAGCTAGAATGAGTGACCCACCCGCGACTTTTCTTCTTCATCTTCTATAGGAGTTTTGTGTTCGTTTGAATTTGAAATTCAAACTAAGGCTCCCTAGAATCTCTCCTCTAAAAGTAGGGAGATATTCTCTCCATTACATCATTCAAATTTCCACGACTTTCTCAAGTAGGTGTGATTACAAACTATTCCAAGTCACAATGACTTTTACAAAGGAGTAAAAAATGAGAACATCTAAGCATATGTTCATATGAGCCTTGCTTCAAGTGAAGCCTTGATAAAACTTTGTCCAAGCTAGTCTTCCATGGTTTCAAAATTCCAAGCCAATGTGTTAAGGCTTGACTTGCACCAACAGCTCCCCCTCAAGCCAAACACTTTGGCTTGAGTCTTCATCTTCTTCATCTTAGTCTTCAATCACATCCTGCAATCCAATCATGGATTTAAATCTGCATAACGTATTTCCATCCAATGCTTTTGTAAGTAAATCTGCACATTGCATATTAGTAGACACATATGTCAATTGAATCTCTTTGCTAAGTAGCTTCTCTCTCACATAGTGGTAATGAACCTCTATGTGTTTGGTTCTAGCATGATAAATTGGATTTGCTGCAAGGTGAAGAGAGCTAGTGTTATCTCCAAAGATGATTGGTGGCCTTGTATATAGGCCTAACTCTGTATATAGAAGCTTCAACGAGATAGCTTCTTGAGTAGCATTGGCAAGCCCTCTATACTCTGCCTCAGTGGATGACAATGCCACTGTAGATTGCTTCTTGGCTGACCAAGAAATGGGCTTATCTCCTGCAAAACAAATGTATCCTGAGGTGTTTCTCCTATCATCCTTGCATCCTGCCCAATCTGCATCTGAGTAAACTTTAATGTCAATATCTGATGTATAAGGAAAATACAAACCATGACTTTGAGTTCCCTTCAGATACTTGAAGATCTTCTTTGCTGCCTCTAGGTGAGGTACCCTTGGTTTGTGCATGAATTGACTAAGCACACTAACTCCATATGCTATGTCAATTCTTGTCGAGGTAGCATAGTTCAAACTACCTACCATACTTTGGTACCCTGTGATGTCTTTGACTTCTTCTCCTTCATGAGCACTTAGCTTTAGGTTGACCTCCATTGGAGTAGTAGATACCTTAGCATCCTCCAGACCAAACTTCTTGACCATATCCTGTACATACTTCTTTTGAGTGATGTAGATACCTGAATTTGTGTAGACCAATTCAAGACCTAAGAAATACTTTAATAATCCAAGATCACTAATCTTGAATTCTTTCATCATCTGTCCTTTGATATGTCTAATTCCCTGAACATCATTTCCTGTAATAATGATGTCATCAACATAGACACACAAGTAGATTACCTCTGTACTACTTCTCTTTATGAATAGAGAAGTGTCTGCTTTGCTCATCACAAATCCTTGGTCTTGGAGGTAGGTTGTCAACCTGTAATTCCATGCTCTAGGTGCCTGCTTTAAACCATACAGAGCCTTCTTCAATTTACAAACATAATGTACCTTTTTTGGATCTTCATAGCCAGGTGGTTGTGATATGTAGACTTCTTCAGATATCCATCCATTCAAGAATGCATTCTTCACATCCAATTGGTACATGTTCCAATTCTTGGATGCAGCTACACTCACCAATATTCTGATAGTTGGCATCTTGGCCACAGGAGAAAAAGTCTCCTCATAATCAATGCCTTGGGTTTGTGCAAAACCCTTGGCTACCAACCTAGCTTTGTACCTGTTTATTGTTCCATCTGAATTCTTCTTTAGTTTGTAGATCCATCTGGATCCTATTACCTTCATAGAGTCTTTCTTGGGTACCAAGTCCCAAGTATCACTTTCCTTGAGAGCTTCCATCTCTTCATCCATAGCTTCTCTCCATTCTGGTTTGGTAATTGCTTCTTCATAGGTACCTGGTTCTTCATTCAACAAGTCCTTTGCAAGATATATAGAGTGTTTAGTTACAAGTGATGTGTCATACCCAAATCTGATAGACTTCTTCTTTTCTCTCTGAGATCTCCTCATTGCTTGAGTTGAGGATTCTGGTTTATCCTCTAGTTGCTTTATCTTCATCTTCCCTTTGGACTTCCAAGCCTTGAACTCTTCAAGATTTATTGTATCATCATCATCTGAGCTTGAATCTTCTTGCTGACTTGGTTCCTCCTTGGTGAGCTTTGGGAAATCCTCTTCCATATCATAGGGTAGACTCACTTTCCTGCATTCATTCTCATACCATGAGTCATTCTCATTAAAGATGACATCTCTGCTTACCTTGAAGCCTTTGTTTGTGGGGTTGTAGAATCTGTATCCCTTTTGATTCAAATCATAACCAATGAAGATGCATTTTTCAGCTGTAGGGTCTAGCTTTCCCCTTACCTGTGAGGGAATATGCACATATGCTACACAACCAAAGATTTTGCAATGATCCAGAGAAGGTCTCTTACCATGCCAAGCTTCATATGGTGTCATGCCATCAAGTGATTTGGATGGCAACCTATTGATGAGATAAGTGGCAGTGGATACACTCTCTGCCCAAAGATAATTTGGCAACTTTTTCTCATTAAGCATAGACCTAGCTGTTTCTACTATGAGTCTATTCCTTCTTTCAGCTACCCCATTTTGTTCAGGTGAGTACCTTGTAGTAATCTCCCTTTTGATGCCTCTTTCCTGCAAGAAATCTTCAAACTCATTGGAGAAATACTCTCCTCCACCATCTGATCTTAGCCTCTTCAAGCTTCTTCCTGTTTGATTTTCAACAAGTGCAAGATACCTCTTGAAACAATTAAACACTTCATCTTTATGCTTCATAAAGTATAAAATGGTCCATCTGCTATAATCATCAATGAAGGACACATAATACCTTGAACCTGAAATGGAAGGGTCCTTGCTAGGTCCCCAAACATCTGTGTGTACCAAGTCTAGGTAGTCTTCATGAATGAAACCTTTTCTTGAATATGGTAATCTGTGAGACTTACCAAATTGACATGATCCACATTTGTAAATCATGTGTTGCTTGGATACATTAGGTATCCCAAGCACACATTGATCCCTGCACATTTGCTTTAGGGTTCTTTCACCTATGTGACCTAACCTCTTGTGCCATATTTCTAACTCTGAAAGTGTTTGATCCTTGTAATTATACAGAGCAATGTTCTTGGTGTCTTCTAGCTCAAAAGTAAACAATCTACCTGATTTTTCTCCCTTGGCTATCCTTCTGAATCCATGTCTTGGGTCCTCCACATATGCTCCATGTTGTGTGAATCTGACCTGTAAACCTTTTTCCACAATCTGGCCAACACTCATTAGATTCTTAGTGATGGTTGGTACATAGAGTACCCTGCTCAAAAGGTTCTGGTTACCATCACATGTCTTCACATTTCCAATCTTAACAACAGAATGTTTAGTATCATCACCTGTTTGTACCTGATGTTTGCCCTTGGGTTCTTCCAAATCAGAAAGTAGTGCCACATTGCCAGCTACATGGTTAGAACATCCTGAGTCAATATAAAATAAATGATCATCATTTGTACCTATCTTGGAGGTCATATTCATGATCAATAGGGAGTCATCTTGCTCCTCTGTGTAGTTGTTGTAATCTCTTCTATTTCTGAATCCACCTTGGTAATTACCATTGTGGTTGTTATTGTAATTGTTGTTGTATTGGTTGTTGTATCCATTGTAGCTTTGGTGTTGATTGAATCTGCCTCTCCCTTGAGAGTATCCACCTCTTGAGTAGCCTCTTCCTCTCTGATTCTTGTAGTTCTTGTAGCATTCATCTGTGGTATGATTGGACAATCCACAAATGTTTCATGGTGATGAGTTGTAGGGTCTCCCCCTACCTGACTTACCTCCTCTGCCTCTTCCTCTAGATGACCTACCTCTCCCTTCATAATTAGCTTGAGAGGTAGAGCCTTCTTCATCCTGTTTCTTCCCTTTTCCTTTATCTTTAACTTTCTTATCAGTATAGAGAGCAGAGGGGTTATTACCTTTTGATTGATCTCCAGCCTTTGTAAACTTTGCTTCATGTGTAAATAGTTGGCCCATGAGTGTTGTGAGATCAGGGGTATGCATGTCCATATAGAGGTCCATTGCAGTGGTGAAACTTTCCCACTTATCATCTGCCTTGAGTCCATTTGTTACTTGCCTGACTATTTGTTCCTCTTCAATCTCCTCTCCAATGCTTGCTAGTTGGTCTGCCACATCTTTGATCTTTGTCACATACTCTGAGACTGATTGCTTGGGCTGCTTCCTAAGGGTTGTGAACTCAATCCATAATTGATTCTTCCTAGCCCTTGTGTTGGAAGAAAAATAATTTGACAAGGTTTCCCAAGTCTCTTGGGAAGTCTTACAATTCCTTACATGAGGTAAAAGAAAGTCAGATATAGAGTTTAAGAGATAAGACCTTGCCAAAGCATCCTTTGCACACCATTGGTTGAGCCTTTCATGTTCATCCTTTGTGAGTAGTCCTCTAGTCTTGAATGAGGGCAATTCCTCATCTCCTGATATGTATCCAAATAAGCTTCTCCCTTGTAGATAGGTCTTCATTCTCAATGACCAAGCCTGATAATTGTTTCTGTCCAATTTGTAAATGAAGGAAGGGAAACCATCACCCATGTTTACCTTCTTTGCTCTGATACCACTGTTGGGAGTGATGGTTGGATGCACTCAAGAAATGAGTTGATGCTGCAAAACCTGCTTCACACCTGCCCTCCTTTGATTCCAGATATACTTAGTACACTTTCTTAGCTTCCAAATGACACAAAGAAACCATATATGTACTTTGGAAATGGTTTGGGTAATGATCAAACCAAAACAGATAACTTGGCACTTCAAAATCAAGAAAAACTTTCTATTTCTGTAGTGACACCTGCTCAGACTTTCACTCAGTGTGACCAGCACACTAACAATTGATCTAATTCCTTTTGGGGGAATTAAAGTACCTTAATAAGCTACCAATTGCAAGTGGAATGATAAGAAATGATAAACCACATCCAGAGAAATTGATTTAGCAAGATTATGATTACCCCCGATATTTTAGGAACTCAGGAGACATAGACCAGTGTGCACTTCGATTGTGATTTCTCCGAGATGGCTGATCCTTTGACCTTGAGATTTTGTAGGCATATAGTATGCTTAGAGCTGGTTCCAATGTGCTTTGAATCACATGATTTGGTGTAGTAGATCTTGAGATATGCTCTTCAGAAGTTGCCAGACTTGGAGATGATGACTCAGAGAAAACCAGAGATAGTGAATGTATACTTCTATTGATTAATGTGTTTGTACAATCTCATTAGCTTGACAAGCATAGCTAAATGAGGTATTGTGGTGCTGACTACAAGATAGCACTCACACACAATGAGTTACAATGATAAAAATGCCTCGGAAGATGAGCTAGAATGAGTGACCCACCCGCGACTTTTCTTCTTCATCTTCTATAGGAGTTTTGTGTTCATTTGAATTTGAAATTCAAACTAAGGCTCCGTAGAATCTCTCCTCTAAAAGTAGGGAGATATTCTCTCCATTACATCATTCAAATTTCCACGACTTTCTCAAGTAGGTGTGATTACAAACTATTCCAAGTCACAATGACTTTTACAAAGGAGTAAAAAATGAGAACATCTAAGCATATGTTCATATGAGCCTTGCTTCAAGTGAAGCCTTGATAAAACTTTGTCCAAGCTAGTCTTCCATGGTTTCAAAATTCCAAGCCAATGTGTTAAGGCTTGACTTGCACCAACACGGATGAGTGCTAAAGAAATTACAAAAATCAGAGAGGAAGAGGCTATCAAAGAGGTGGATACTCTCAAGGTAGAGGCAGATTCAACCAACACCAAAGCCACAATGGATACAACAATCAGTACAACAACAATTACAATCACAACCACAATAGTAACTACCAAGGTGGATTCAGAAATAGGAAGGATTACAACAACTACACAGAGGAGCAAGATGACTCCCTATTGATCATTAATATGACTTCTAAGTCAGGTATCAATGATGATCACTTATTCTATATTCATTCAGGATGTTCTAATCATGTAGCAGGCAATGTGGCACTACTTTCTGATTTGGAAGAACCCAAAGGCAAACATCAGGTACAGACAGGTGATGATACTAAGCATTCTGTTGTAAAGATTGGTAATGTAAAGACTAGTGATGGTAATCAGAACTTATTGAGCAGAGTACTTTATGTCCCAACAATCACCAAGAACTTAATGAGTGTAGGTCAGATTGTGGAAAAAGGTTTACAGGTCAGGTTCAATCAACATGGAGCATATGTGGAGGACCCAAGACATGGATTCAAAAGAATAGCCAAGGGAGAAAAATCAGGTAGATTGTTTACTTTTGAGCTAGAGGACACAAAGAACATTGCTTTATACAATTACAAGGATCAAACACTTTCAGAATTAGAAATATGGCACAAGATGTTAGGTCATATAGGTGAAAGGACCTTAAAACAAATGTGCAGGGATCAATGTGTGCTTGGGATACCTAATGTATCCAAGCAACACATGATATACAAGTGTGGAGCTTGTCAATTTGGTAAGTCACACAGATTACCCTATTCAAAGAAAGGTTTTATGCATGAAGACTATCTGGAATTGGTGCATACAGATGTTTGCGGACCTAGCAAGGAACCATCCATTTCAGGTTCAAGGTACTATGTGTCCTTCATTGATGATTATAGCAGATGGACTGTGTTATACTTTATGAAGCATAAGGATGAAGTGTTTAATTGTTTCAAAAGATATCTTGCACTAGTTGAAAATCAAACAGGTAGAAACTTGAAAAGACTAAGGTCAGATGGGGGAGGTGAATACTTCTCCAATGAGTTTGAAGACTTCTTGCAGGAAAGAGGCATCAAGAGGGAGATAACCACAAGGTACTCACCTGAACAAAATGGGGTAGCTGAAAGAAGAAATAGGCTTATTGTTGAAACAGCTAGGTCTATGCTTAATGAAAAGAAATTGCCAAATTATCTTTGGGCAGAAAGTGTATCTACTGCCACCTATCTCCTTAACAGGTTGCCATCAAAGTCACTTGATGGAATGACACCTTATGAAGCTTGGCATGGTAAGAGACCATCATTGGATCATTGCAAAATATTTGGCTGTATTGCATATGTGCATATTCCCTCATAGGTAAGGGGAAAGCTAGACCCTAAAGCTGAAAAATGTATCTTCATTGGTTATGAATTGAACCAGAAAGGGTACAGATTCTACAACCCCTCAAACAAAGGTTTCAAGGTAAGCAGAGATGTCATCTTTGATGAGAATGAATCATGGTATGAAAATGAATGCAGGAAAGTTAATCTACCTTATGACATGGAAGAAGACTTCCCAAAACTCACCAAGGAGGAACCAATCCAGAAAGAAGACTCAAGTTCAGATGATGATGACACAATTAACCTTGAGGAATTCAAGGCATAGAAGTCCAAAGGAAAGATGAAAATGAAGAAGCTAGAGGATATACCAGAATCCTCAACTCAAGCAATGAGGAGATCTCAAAGAGAAAGTAAGAAGCCTATCAGATATGGGTATGATACTTCTCTTGTAACTAAGCATTCTGTATATCTTGCAAAGGATTTGTTGAATGAAGAACCAGGTTCATATGAGGAGGCAATCACAAAAACAGAATGGAAAGAAGCTATGGATGAAGAAATAGAGGCTCTCAAGGAGAGTGACACATGGGACTTGGTACCCAAGAAGGACTCTATGAAGGTGATAGGATCCAGATGGATCTACAAGCTAAAGAGGAACTCTGATGGAACAATCAACAGGTACAAAGCTACGTTGGTGGCCAAGGGTTTTGCACAAACCCAAGGCATTGATTATGAGGAGACATTTTCTCCTGTGGCTAAGATGCCAACAATTAGAATTTTGGTGAGTGTAGCTGCATCCAAGAATTGGAACATGTACCAATTGGATGTCAAGAATGCTTTCTTGAATGGATGGATATCTGAAGAAGTCTACATGTCACAACCACCTGGCTATGAAGATCCCAAGAAGGTAAATTATGTTTGTAAATTGAAGAAGGCTCTATATGGATTGAAGCAGGCACCTAGAGCATGGAATTACAGGTTGACAACATATCTCCAAGACCAAGCATTTGTGATGAGTAAAGCAGACACTTCTCTATTCATTAAGAGGAGTAGTAAAGAGGTAATCTAGTTGTGTGTTTATGTTGATGATATCATCATTACAGGAAATGATGTCAATGGGATTAGAAGTATCAAAGGACAGATGATGAAGGAGTTCAAGATCAATGATCTTGGATTATTAAAGTACTTCTTAGGTCTTGAATTAATTTATACAAACTCAGGTATCTTTATCACAGGAAGAAGTATATTCAAGACATGTTGAAGAGGTTTAATTTGCAGGATGCTAAAGTCTCAAGCACTCTAGTGGAGGTCAACCTAAAGCTTAGTGCTCATGAAGGGGATGAAGTCCAAGACATTACAGGATATCAAAGTATGGTAGGTAGTTTGAATTATGCCACCTTGACTAGAATTGACATAGCATATGGTGTGAGTGTGCTAAGTCAATTCATGCACAAACCAAGGGTACCTCACCTAGAGGCTGCAAAGAAGATCTTGAAGTATCTCAAAGGAACTCAGAACCATGGTTTGTACTTTCCTTATACATCAGATTTTGACATTAAAGTATATTCAGATGCAGATTGGGCAGGATGCAAGGATGATAGAAGGAGCACATCAGGATACATATGTTTTGCAGGTGATAAACCTATTTCTTGGTCAGCCAAGAAACAACCTACAGTAGCCTTGTCATCTACTGAAGCAGAGTATAGAGGGCTAGCCAATGCCACTCAAGAAGCTATTTGGTTAAAGCTTTTGTATACAAAGTTAGGCCTATACACAAGGCCCCCAATTATCTTTGGAGACAACACAAGTTCTCTTCACCTTGCAGCTAATCCAATATATCATGCTAGAACAAAACACATAGAGGTTCATTACCACTATGTGAGAGAAAAGTTGCTAAGCAAAGACATTCAATTGACTTATGTGTCCACTAATATGCAATGTGCAGATTTACTCACTAAAGCTTTGGATGGAAATAAATTATGCAAATTCAAATCCATGATTGGATTGCAGGATGTGATTGAAGATTAAAGATGAAGACTTGAGCCAAAATGTTTGTCTTGATGGGGAGCTGTTGGTGCAGGTCAAGCCTTCACATTTGGCTTGAACATCTACCTTGAAGACTCTACATGAAGCAAAGACCATAGGAACTTACGCCTATGATTTCTTACCATTTTATCCCTTGTAAAAGTCTTAGTGACTTGGCATATTATGTAATCACACCTAATTGATTGAAAGTCGTGGAAAAGGTTGTTGATTGATTTGAGAGAATATCTCAATCAACTTTTAGGTGAAAGATTCTGAGAGATTGATTTGAATTCAAACTCAAATCATCACTCAATTCCTATAGAAACTACAAGGAAAAAGTCGCGGCAGTACTTCACTCATCCCGAGGCATTTTCTGTATCAATCATTGAGTGTGTGAGTGCTAAACTATAGCCTACACATCTCCAACTCATTAGGCTACATCTATCAAGCCAATGAGATTGTACATTCATGTAAACTAATAGAAAGATTTACATTCACTATCTCTGTTTTTTCTCTGAGTTATCATCTCCAAGTCTATCAACTTCAAATAGGCATATCGCAGTGTCTACTCAACCAAATCAAGTGATTCAAAGCTTGTTGGAACCAGCTCAAAGCATTCTACAAGACTACAAAGTTTGAAGAAGTTTGGTTCAGCTATTTTGGAGAAATCGTCTTCGAAGCAGTCTCTGGTATTTATCTGCACATCTCCTAAAAAGTCGGGGGTGACTCTAATTTTGCTAAAGAGATTTCTCAGAGTATGGTTTGTCATTTCTTCTCATTCCACTTGCAATTGGTAGCTTGTAAAGCTAATTTAATATGTCCAAAAGGAATTTGATCAATTGTAAGTGTGCTGGTCATACTGAGTGAAAAACTGAGCAGGTGTCAATACCAAAATAGGAAGTTTTTTGGATTTGTGAAGTGCAAAGTTATCTGTTTTGATTTGATCATTACACATATCATTTGCAAAGTACATATATGCTTTCTTGGTATCATTTGGAAGCTAATCAAGTGTACTAAGCATTCCAGGAGTCAAAGAGGGTTGGTGTGAAGCAGGTTTAGCAGCACCTACTCAATCTCTGAGTGCATCCAACCATCCTCTCCCAACAGTGGTATCAGAGCAAATAAGGTAACATGGGAGATGGTTTTCCTTCATTCATTGACAAATTGGACAGGAACAATTACCAAGCTTGGTCTCTGAGGATGAAGACCTATCTACAAGGAAGAAGCTTATTTGGATTCATCTCAGGAGATGAGGAATTGCCCTCATTCAAAGCAAGAGGACTACCCACCAAGGATGAACAAGAGAGGCTCAACACATGGTGTGCAAAAGATGCATTGGCAAGGTCTTACCTTCTTAACTCTATATCTGATTTCCTTTTACCTCACATAAGGAATTGCAAGACTTCCCAAGAAACTTGGGAAACCTTGTCAACATATTTTTCATCAAGTACAAGGGCCAGAAAGAATCAACTATGGATTGAATTCACTACTCTTAGGAAGCAATCAAAGCAATCAGTTTCAGACTTTGTCACTAGGGTCAAAGACATTGCAGACCAGCTTGCAAGTATTGGAGAGGAGATTGAAGAGGAACAAATAGTAAGGCAGGTAATCAATGGACTAAAAGCTGATGAAAAATGGGAGAGCTTTACCACAGCGATGGACCTATACATGGACATACATGCTCCTGATCTAACAACTCTGATTGGTCAACTCTTCACACATGAAGCAAAGCTTACAAGGAATGGAGAGCAATCAAAAGGTAACAACCCCTCTGCTTTATACACTGATAAGAAGGTTAAAGATAAAGGTAAAAGTAAGAAGGTTGATGAAGAAGGCTCTACCTCCCAACCAAACTATGCAGGGAGAGGTAGACCTTCAAGAGGAAGAGGCAGAGGAGGTAAGCCAGGTAGGGGGAGATCCTACAATTCATCACCATGCAATATATGTGGTCTGTCTAATCATACTACAGATGAGTGCTACAGAAATTACAAAAATCAGAGAGGAAGAGGCTATCAAAGAAGTGGATACTCTCAAGGTAGAGGCAGATTCAACCAACACCAAAGCCATAATGGATACAACAATCAGTACAACAACAATTACAATCACAACCACAATAGTAACTACCAAGGTGGATTCAGAAATAGGAAGGATTACAACAACTACATAGAGGAGCAAGATGACTCCCTATTGATCATGAATATGATTTCTAAGTCAGGTATCAATGATGATCACTTATTCTATATTGATTCAGGATGTTCTAATCATGTAGCAGGCAATGTGGCACTACTTTCTGATTTGGAAGAACCCAAAGGCAAACATCAGGTACAGACAGGTGATGATACTAAGCATTCTGTTGTAAAGATTGGTAATGTAAAGACTAGTGATGGTAATCAGAACTTATTGAGCAGAGTACTTTATGTCCCAACAATCACCAAGAAGTTAATGAGTGTAGGTCAGATTGTGGAAAAAGGTTTACAGGTCAGGTTCAATCAACATGGAGCATATGTGGAGGACCCAAGACATGGATTCAGAAGGATAGCCAAGGGAGAAAAATCAGGTAGATTGTTTACTTTTGAGCTAGAGGACACAAAGAACATTGCATTATACAATTACAAGGATCAAACACTTTCAGAATTAGAAATATGGCACAAGAGGTTAGGTCATATAGGTGAAAGGACCTTAAAACAAATGTGCAGGGATCAATGTGTGCTTGGGATACCTAATGTATCCAAGCAACACATGATATACAAGTGTGGAGCTTGTCAATTTGGTAAGTCACAGAGATTACCCTATTCAAAGAAAGGTTTTATGCATGAAGACTATCTCGAATTGGTGCAAACAGATGTTTGGGGACCTAGCAAGGAACCCTCCATTTCAGGTTCAAGGTACTATGTGTCCTTCATTGATGATTATAGCAGATGGACTGTGTTATACTTTATGAAGCATAAGGATGAAGTGTTTAATTGTTTCAAAAGATATCTTGCACTAGTTCAAAATCAAACAGGTAGAAACTTGAAAAGACTAATGTCAGATGGGGGAGGTGAATACTTCTCCAATGAGTTTGAAGACTTCTTGTAGGAAAGAGGCATCAAGACGGAGATAACCACAAGGTACTCACCTCAACAAAATGGGGTAGCTGAAAGAAGAAATAGGCTTATTGTTGAAACAGCTAGGTCTATGCTTAATGAAAAGAAATTGCCAAATTATCTTTGGGCAGAAAGTGTATCTACTGCCACCTATCTCCTTAACAGGTTGCCATCAAAGTCACTTGATGGAATGACACCTTATGAAGCTTGGCATGGTAAGAGACCATCATTGGATCATTGCAAAATCTTTGGCTGTATTGCATATGTGCATATTCCCTCATAGGTAAGGGGAAAGCTAGACCCTAAAGCTGAAAAATGTATCTTCATTGGTTATGACTTGAACCAGAAAGGGTACAGATTCTACAACCCCTCAGACAAAGGTTTCAAGGTAAGCAGAGATGTCATCTTTGATGAGAATGACTCATGGTATGAAAATGAATGCAGGAAGGTTAATCTACCTTATGACATGGAAGAAGACTTCCCAAAACTCACCAAGGAGGAACCAATCCAGAAAGAAGACTCAAGTTCAGATGATGATGACACAATTAACCTTAAGGAATTCAAGGCATGGAAGTCCAAAGGAAAGATGAAAATGAAGAAGCTAGAGGATATACCAGAATCCTTAACTCAAGCAATGAGGAGATCTCAGAGAGAAAGTAAGAAGCTTATCAGATATGGGTATGATACTTCTCTTGTAACTAAGCATTCTGTATATCTTGCAAAGGATTTGTTGAATGAAGAACCAGGTTCATATGAGGATGCAATCACAAAAACAGAATGGAAAGAAGCTATGGATGAAGAAATAGAGGCTCTCAAGGAGAGTGACACATGGGACTTGGTACCCAAGAAGGACTCTATGAAGGTGATAGGATCCAGATGGATCTACAAGCTAAAGAGGAACTCTGATGGAACAATCAACAGGTACAAAGCTAGGTTGGTAGCCAAGGGTTTTGCACAAACCCAAGGCATTGATTATGAGGAGACATTTTCTCCTGTGGCTAAGATGCCAACAATTAGAATTTTGGTGAGTGTAGCTGCATCCAAGAATTGGAACATGTACCAATTGGATGTCAAGAATGCTTTCTTGAATGGATGGATATCTGAAGAAGTCTACATGTCACAACCACCTGGCTATGAAGATCATGTTGATGATATCATCATTACAGCAAATGAGGTCAATGGGATTAGAAGTATCAAAGGACAGATGATGAAGGAGTTCAAGATCAATGATCTTGGATTATTAAAGTACTTCTTAGGTCTTGAATTAATTTATACAAACTCAGGTATCTTTATCACACGAAGAAGTATATTCAAGACATGTTGAAGAGGTTTAATTTGCAGGATGCTAAAGTCTCACGCACTCCAGTGGAGGTCAACCTAAAGCTTAGTGCTCATGAAGGGGATGAAGTCCAAGACATTACAGGATACCAAAGTATGGTAGGTAGTTTGAATTATGCCACCTTGACTAGAATTGACATAGCATATGGTGTGAGTGTGCTAAGTCAATCCATGCACAAACCAAGGGTACCTCACCTAGAGGCTACAAAGAAGATCTTGAAGTATCTCAAAGGAACTCAGAACCATGGTTTGTACTTTCCTTATACATCAGATTTTGACATTAAAGTATATTCAGATGCAGATTGGGCAGGATGCAAGGATGATAGAAGGAGCACATCAGGATACATATGTTTTGCAGGTGATAAACCTATTTCTTGGTCAGCCAAGAAACAACCTACAGTAGCCTTGTCATCTACTGAAGCAGAGTAAAGAGGGCTAGCCAATGCCACTCAAGAAGCTATTTGGTTAAAGCTTTTGTATACAGAGTTAGGCCTATACACAAGGCCCCCAATTATCTTTGGAGACAACACAAGTTCTCTTCACCTTGCAGCTAATCCAATATATCATGCTAGAACAAAACACATAGAGGTTCATTACCACTATGTGAGAGAAAAGTTGCTAAGCAAAGACATTCAATTGACTTATGTGTCCACTAATATGCAATGTGCAGATTTACTCACTAAAGCTTTGGATGGAAATAAATTATGCAAATTCAAATCCATGATTGGATTGCAGGATGTGATTGAAGATTAAAGATGAAGACTTGAGCCAAAATGTTTGTCTTGATGGGGAGCTGTTGGTGCAAGTCAAGCCTTCACATTTGGCTTGAACATCTACCTTGAAGACTCTACATGAAGCAAAGACTATAGGAACTTATGCCTATGATTTCTTACCATTTTATCCCTTGTAAATGTCTTAGTGACTTGGCATATTATGTAATCACACCTAATTGATTGAAAGTCGTGGAAAAGGTTGTTGATTGATTTGAGAGAACATCTCATTCAACTTTTAGGTGAAAGATTCTGAGAGATTGATTTGAATTCAAACTCAAATCATCACTCAATTCCTATAAAAACTACAAGGAAAAAGTCGCGGCAGTACTTCACTCATCCCGAGGCATTTTCTGTATCAATCATTGAGTGTGTGAGTGCTAAACTATAGCCTACACATCTCCAACTCATTAGGCTACATCTATCAAGCCAATGAGATTGTACATTCATGTGAACTAATAGAAAGATTTACATTCACTATCTCTGTTTTTTCTCTGAGTTATCATCTCCAAGTCTGTCAACTTCAAATAGGCATATCTCAGTGTCTACTAAACCAAATCAAGTGATTCAAAGCTTGTTGGAACCAGCTCAAAGTACTCTACAAGACTACAAAGTCTGAAGAAGTTTGGTTGAGCCAGTTTGGAGAAATCGTCTTATAAGCAGTCTCTTGTATTTATCTGCAGATCTCCTAAAAAGTCGGGGGTGACTCTAATTTTGCTAAAGAGATTTCTCAGAGTATGGTTTGTCATTTCTTCTCATTCCACTTGCAATTGGTAGCTTGTAAAGCTAATTTAATATGTCCAAAAGGAATTTGATCAATTGTAAGTGTGCTGGTCATAGTGAGTGAAAAACTGAGCAGGTGTCAATACCAAAATAGGAAGTTTTTTGGATTTGTGAAGTGCAAAGTTATCTGTTTTGATTTGATCATTACACATATCATTTGCAAAGTACATATATGCTTTCTTGGTATCATTTGGAAGCTAATCAAGTGTACTAAGCATTCCAGGAGTCAAAGAGGGCTGGTGTGAAGCACGTTTAGCAGCACCTACTCAATCTCTGAGTGCATCCAACCATCCTCTCCCAACAGTGGTATCAGAGCAAATAAGGTAACATGGGAGATGGTTTTCCTTCATTCATTGACAAATTGGACAGGAACAATTACCAAGCTTGGTCTCTGAGGATGAAGACCTATCTACAAGGAAGAAGCTTATTTGGATTCATCTCAGGAGATGAGGAATTGCCCTCATTCAAAGCAAGAGGACTACCCACCAAGGATGAACAAGAGAGGCTCAACACATGGTGTGCAAAAGATGTGTTGGCAAGGTCTTACCTTCTTAACTCTATATCTGATTTCCTTTTACCTCACATAAGGAATTGCAAGACTTCCCAAGAAACTTGGGAAACCTTGTCAACATATTTTTCATCAAGTACAAGGGCCAGAAAGAATCAACTATGGATTGAATTCACTACTCTTAGGAAGCAATCAAAGCAATCAGTTTCAGACTTTGTCACTAGGGTCAAAGACATTGCAGACCAGCTTGCAAGTATTGGAGAGGAGATTGAAGAGGAACAAATAGTAAGGCAGGTAATCAATGGACTAAAAGCTGATGAAAAATAGGAGAGCTTTACCACAACAATGGACCTATACATGAACATACATGCTCCTGATCTAACAACTCTGATTGGTCAACTCTTCACACATGAAGCAAAGCTTACAAGGAATGGAGAGCAATCAAAAGGTAACAACCCCTCTGCTTTATACACTGATAAGAAGGTTAAAGATAAAGGTAAAAGTAAGAAGGTTGATGAAGAAGGCTCTACCTCCCAAGAAAACTATGCAGGGAGAGGTAGACCTTCAAGAGGAAGAGGCACATGAGGTAAGCCAGGTAGGGGGAGATCCTACAATTCATCACCATGCAATATATGTGGTCTGTCTAATCATACTACAGATGAGTGCTACAGAAATTACAAAAATCAGAGAGGAAGAGGCTATCAAAGAAGTGGATACTCTCAAGGTAGAGGCAGATTCAACCAACACCAAAGCCATAATGGATACAACAATCAGTACAACAACAATTACAATCACAACCACAATAGTAACTACCAAGGTGGATTCAGAAATAGGAAGGATTACAACAACTACACAGAGGAGCAAGATGACTCCCTATTGATCATGAATATGACTTCTAAGTCAGGTATAAATGATGATCATTATTCTACATTGATTCAGGATGTTCTAATCATGTAGCAGGCAATGTGGCACTACTTTCTGATTTGGAAGAACCCAAAGGCAAACATCAGGTACAGACAGGTGATGATACTAAGCATTCTGTTGTAAAGATTGGTAATGTAAAGACTAGTGATGGTAATCAGAACTTATTGAGCAGAGTACTTTATGTCCCAACAATCACCAAGAACTTAATGAGTGTAGGTCAGATTGTGGAAAAAGGTTTACAGGTCAGGTTCAATCAACATGGAGCATATGTGGAGGACCCAAGACATGGATTCAGAAGGATATCCAAGGGAGAAAAATCAGGTAGATTGTTTACTTTTGAGCTAGAGGACACAAAGAACATTGCTTTATACAATTACAAGGATCAAACACTTTCAGAATTAGAAATATGGCACAAGAGGTTAGGTCATATAGGTGAAAGGACCTTAAAACAAATGTGCAGGGATCAATGTGTGCTTGGGATACCTAATGTATCCAAGCAACACATGATATACAAGTGTGGAGCTTGTCAATTTGGTAAGTCACACAGATTACCCTATTCAAAGAAAGGTTTTATACATGAAGACTATCTGGAATTGGTGCATACAGATGTTTGGGGACCTAGCAAGGAACCATCCATTTCAGGTTCAAGGTACTATGTGTCCTTCATTGATGATTATAGCAGATGGACTGTGTTATACTTTATGAAGCATACGGATGAAGTGTTTAATTGTTTCAAAAGATATCTTGCACTAGTTGAAAATCAAACGGGTAGAAACTTGAAAAGACTAAGGTCAGATTGGGGAGGTGAATACTTCTCCAATGAGTTTGAAGACTTCTTGCAGGAAAGAGGCATCAAGAGGGAGATAACCACAAGGTACTCACCTGAACAAAATGGGGTAGCTGAAAGAAGAAATAGGCTTATTGTTGAAACAGTTAGGTCTATGCTTAATGAAAAGAAATTGCCAAATTATCTTTGGGCAGAAAGTGTATCTACTGCCACCTATCTCCTTAACAGGTTGCCATCAAAGTCACTTGATGGAATGACACCTTATGAAGCTTGGCATGGTAAGAGACCATCATTGGATCATTGCAAAATCTTTGGCTGTATTGCATATGTGCATATTCCCTCATAGGTAAGGGGAAAGCTAGACCCTAAAGCTGAAAAATGTATCTTCATTGGTTATGACTTGAACCAGAAAGGGTACAGATTCTACAACCCCTCAAACAAAGGTTTCAAGGTAAGCAGAGATGTCATCTTTGATGAGAATGACTCATGGTATGAAAATGAATGCAAGAAGGTTAATCTACCTTATGACATGGAAGAAGACTTCCCAAAACTCACCAAGGAGGAACCAATCCAGAAAGAAGACTCAAGTTCAGATGATGATGACACAATTAACCTTGAGGAATTTAAGGCATGGAAGTCCAAAGGAAAGATGAAAATGAAGAAGCTAGAGGATATACCAGAATCCTCAACTCAAGCAATGAGGAGATCTCAGAGAGAAAGTAAGAAGCCTATCAGATATGGGTATGATACTTCTCTTGTAACTAAGCATTCTGTATATCTTGCAAAGGATTTGTTGAATGAAGAACCAGGTTCATATGAGGAGGCAATCACAAAAACAGAATGGAAATAAGCTATGGATGAAGAAATAGAGGCTCTCAAGGAGAGTGACACATGGGACTTGGTACCCAAGAAGGACTCTATGAAGGTGATAGGATCCAGATGGATCTACAAGCTAAAGAGGAACTCTGATGGAACAATCAACAGGTACAAAGCTAGGTTGGTAGCCAAGGGTTTTGCACAAACCCAAGGCATTGATTATGAGGAGACATTTTCTCCTGTGGCTAAGATGCCAACAATCAGAATTTCGGTGAGTGTAGCTACATCCAAGAATTGGAACATGTACCAATTGGATGTCAAGAATGCTTTCTTGAATGGATGGATATCTGAAGAAGTCTACAGGTCACAACCACCTGGCTATGAAGATCCCAAGAAGGTTAATTATGTTTGTAAATTGAAGAAGGCTCTATATGGATTGAAGCAGGCACCTAGAGCATGGAATTACAGGTTGACAACATATCTCCAAGACCAAGGATTTGTGATGAGTAAATCAGACACTTCTCTATTCATTAAGAGGAGTAGTACAGAGGTAATCTACTTGTGTGTTTATGTTGATGATATCATCATTACAGGAAATGATGTCAATGGGATTAGAAGTATCAAAGGACAGATGATGAAGGAGTTCAAGATCAATGATCTTGGATTATTAAAGTACTTCTTAGGTCTTGAATTAATTTAAACAAACTCAGGTATCTTTATCACACAGAAGAAGTATATTCAAGACATGTTGAAGAGGTTTAATTTGCAGGATGCTAAAGTCTCAAGCACTCCAGTGGAGGTCAACCTAAAGCTTAGTGCTCATGAAGGGGATGAAGTCCAAGACATTACAGGATATCAAAGTATGGTAGGTAGTTTGAATTATGCCACCTTGACTAGAATTGACATAGCATATGGTGTGAATGTGCTAAGTCAATTCATGCACAAACCAAGGGTACCTCACCTAGAGGCTGCAAAGAAGATCTTGAAGTATCTCAAAGGAACTCAGAACCATGGTTTTTACTTTCCTTATACATCAGATTTTGACATTAAAGTATATTCAGATGCAGATTGGGCAGGATGCAAGGATGATAGAAGGAGCACATCAGCATACATATGTTTTGCACGTGATAAACCGATTTCTTGGTCAGCCAAGAAACAACCTACAGTAGCCTTGTCATCTACTGAAGCAGAGTATAGAGGGCTAGCCAATGCCACTCAAGAAGCTATTTGGTTAAAGCTTTTGTATACAGAGTTAGGCCTATACACAAGGCCCCCAATTATCTTTGGAGACAACACAAGTTCTCTTCACCTTGCAACTAATCCAATATATCATGCTAGAACAAAACACATAGAGGTTCATTACCACTATGTGAGAGGAAAGTTGCTAAGCAAAGACATTCAATTGACTTATGTGTCCACTAATATGCAATGTGCAGATTTACTCACTAAAGCTTTGGATGGAAATAAATTATGCAAATTCAAATCCATGATTGGATTGCAGGATGTGATTGAAGATTAAAGATGAAGACTTGAGCAAAAATGTTTGGCTTGATGGGGAGCTGTTGGTGCAAGTCAAGCCTTCACATTTGGCTTGGACATCTACCTTGAAGACTCTACATGAAGCAAAGACCATAGGAACTTATGCCTATGATTTCTTACCATTTTATCCCTTGTAAAAGTCTTAGTGACTTGGCATATTATGTAATCACACCTAATTGATTGAAAGTCGTGGAAAAGGTTGTTGATTGATTTGAGAGAATATCTCAATCAACTTTTAGGTGAAATATTCTGAGAGATTGATTTGAATTCAAACTCAAATCATCACTCAATTCCTATAAAAACTACAAGGAAAAAGTCGCGGCAGTACTTCACTCATCCCGAGGCATTTTCTGTATCAATCATTGAGTGTGTGAGTGCTAAACTATAGCCTACACATCTCCAACTCATTAGGCTACATCTATCAAGCCAATGAGATTGTACATTCATGTGAACTAATAGAAAGATTTACATTCACTATCTCTGTTTTTTCTCTGAGTTATCATCTCCAAGTCTGTCAACTTCAAATAGGCATATCTAAGTGTCTACTCAACCAAATCAAGTGATTCAAAGCTTGTTGGAACCAGCTCAAAGCATTCTACAAGAATACAAAGTTTGAAGAAGTTTGGTTCAGCCAGTTTGGAGAAATCGTCTTCGAAGCAGTCTCTGGTATTTATCTGCACATCTCCTAAAAAGTCGGGGGTGACTCTAATTTTGCTAAAGAGATTTCTCAGAGTATGGTTTGTCATTTCTTCTCATTCCACTTGCAATTTGTAGCTTGTAAAGCTAATTTGATATGTCCAAAAGGAATTTGATCAATTGTAAGTGTGCTGGTCATACTGAGTGAAAAACTGAGCAGGTGTCAATAGCAAAATAGCAAGTTTTTTGGATTTGTGAAGTGCAAAGGTATCTGTTTTGATTTGATCATTACACATATCATTTGCAAAGTACATATATGCTTTCTTGGTATCATTTGGAAGCTAATCAAGTGTACTAAGCATTCCTGGAGTCAAAGAGGGCTGGTGTGAAGCAGGTTTAGCACCACCTACTCAATCTCTAAGTGCATCCAACCATCCTCTCCCAACAATTAAATCATTCAATCAAGTCTACAATCAACGAGAAAAATCTGATAAACAAAAGAACTTTGTAGCATCCTCAGCACAAGGGAGTCGAAATGGGGAAGAGAGAAGTAACTCTCTCTCTCTAGTATAGGAGGGTCCTCTAAGCCTTAAAACCATCATCAATTGTTGTAGGATACTTATGCTCAAGGGCTAAATGATGGCCAACTAGAAACATGATTGCATCACAAAAGCTTGCCATCCTCAAGGATCATCTACATCGGCTACTCTCTCTCTCTCTCTCGAACATCAAATGAACAGGAATGGACAAGGAGCATACCTCGAAAGAAGTTCCACAAGCAAGATCCACGAGGAGGAACTTCTAACCTCCTTACTCAACTTTCTAATTCCATATCACCTTGCATGTTCATCTGCTATTTTGGAAAAATCCCATCTCTTATTTGTATTTCTGGTTCTTCTCTTTTTATTTTTCCAATTTTCTTCTTTCTATTTCTGGGTCTTTTTTTCTCTTTTTCTTTTTCTTAAATTAAGGTTTGCTTCTATAACTATATAAAAATTAAATCAAATTCAAAGATTAGAATTATGATAAATGGGATTACTAAGGTTCTATCTTAGGGTTTTCATGGGGGCAAAGTTAGCTATTTACACACAAAGTTCTAATGTTCATATTTAATATGGTTCCACATGTCACAATCTATCAAATCGGCCGGATCATGCACAAATCATACCCCTTTCTTAGTCAAAACATCACACAAAACTCATAAAACAATGAACTTTGAAAAAAAATCATGCACACTTCCTTGAGGGATTTCATCCCGATGGTGCAAAACAAAATATTGAATTGCACTGGAGAGAGAGAGAGATACAGAGAGAGAGAGAGATGCACAGACAAGCTGTTGGCTGCTCCACATCGCACGAGTCTTTAAGGGCGGCCATAAACCTTGGTTGATACACCACAAAATTGGCAGCGAAGAAAGATTCAGTGGAGAGAGATTTCAGGAGCATAGCTGTCAAGGGGGGGAGAGAGAGAGATGGGCTTTATAGCACATATGGAGGAATTAATAGGGCGAGGAGAGAGAAAGAGAACTTGTTGTTGGCACCACAGTGATTATGTGTTGCCGGAGAGAGAGAGAGAGAGAGAGAGAGAGAGAGAGAGAGAGAGAGAGAGAGAGAGAGAGAGAGAGAGAGAGAGAGAGAGAGAGAGAGAGAGAGAGAGAGAGAGAGTCCATAAAGGGTGGCATACAGACGGACGCACCGCACTATTGGCACTATGTATCTAGTAGAAGAGACAGATGCGGATAGAGCTAGAGGCGGCCGACGTGGACGTGGAGGGATGAGCACAGAGAGAGAGAGAGAGAGAGAGAGAGAGAGAGAGAGAGAGAGAGAGAGAGAGAGAGAGAGAGAGAGAGAGAGAGAGAGAGAGAGAGAGAGAGAGAGAGAGAGAGAGAGAGAGAGAGAGAGATGGTAGTTGGTTGCACACGTGGATAACAAATAGGCACGCGAGAGAGAGAGAGAGAGAGAGAGAGAGAGAGAGAGAGAGAGAGAGAGAGAGAGAGAGAGAGAGAGAGAGAGAGAGAGAGAGAGAGAGAGAGAGAGAGAGAGAGAGAGAGAGAGAGAGAGAGAGAGAGAGAGAGAGAGAGATGGACAAGTATGTCGGTGCATAAGATTGAAAGAAAAAGAGAGGAGTTGACTAGCAAAAATATCAAGGGAGAGAGAGAGAGAGAGAGAAAGAGAAAGAGAAAGAGAGAGAGAGAAAGAGAGAGGCACTTAAACGATTATTGGCAGAAACTTGGCCAAAAATAATTGATGAAGCATGAAAGATTCACATGAAAAAAGGGTTCAAGCGAATTTTCTAGTTCATTTTGGCAATGAAATGTCACTTAGAGGTTGTGTGGTAAACCCATTTATATGATGATATCATATTGATGATACCATAAAAGGAGTGGGTGGAAACTTATCTATACTTTACCCTATAAATTTTGGAATCAAAAGCAAGAGATGGAATTAGAAATAAAAAGAGTAAAGAAATTGAGATTGACAAAACTAATGATTTTATCACAAGAGTGTCCTTTATTTTACTAAAGGTACTAATGTTTTTTCTGTTATTGACCCCCGCCCCCGTGGATCTTGCTTGTGGAACTTCTTTCTAGGTCTAGGTGGTTCCTGATTATTTGAAGTTAAAGTTTTGAAGAACGAGATTGAAGAAGCTACCCTGTGGAATTTCCTTGCGGAACTTCTTTCCAGGTTGACGATTTCGGAGATTAGATGAAGTGAAGAGAAAAGTTACTAAAGACCCAAAGTATAGAATACACCCCATGGAATTTCCTTGCGGAACTCCTTTCGAGATTGATGATTTCAGAGATTATATGAAGTGAAGAAAGTGATTGAAGATTGAAGTAAAGTATTATCCCCCCCCCCCCCCCCCCCCCCCCCCGTGGAATTTCCTTGCGGAACTTCTTTCTAGATTGATGATTTCAGAGATTATATGAAGTGAAGAAAGTGATTGAAGATTGAAGTAAAGTATTATCCCCCGTGGAATTTCCTTCCGGAACTTCTTTCCAAATTGATGATTTCAAAGATTATATTAAGTGAAGAAAGTGATTGAAGATTGAAGTAAAGTATTACCCCCCCGTGGACATTTCTGTGGATGTTCTTTCGAGGTTGTGGTTGATTATTTGGATATATTATATGAGATTGCTGTAGATTTATGAAGTAAAGAGAGCTATTTGAAGTAAAGCTTGGACTCAAGATGGAAGTAAAAGGAAGGTTGACTGAAGACTGAAGTGGAGACTCGTAGGCATCTTCTCGCACTATAGCCAGAATTCTACGTTATATTTGGCCGATCTGCACTGTAGCGGCGGCATATTTGTATTTGCCCATCCGCACTGTAGCAGATTTCTATATCACCGATCTGCACTATAGTGGGCATCATTGTATCACTCAAATTTTATCGGACGACTTCGGTGGCATTTACATTGTATCATTGAGCTTTGTCTACACACCGATCCCGTGACTTCCGTGCTTTTGCGCTGTACTTGGATTTTCTCACTCCCGACGCCTACGGTCTTATGTGTACGCACATTCGCTCGTCTCTTCCGAGAGGGTAGGGGCCTTACGAGGATCACCACACTAGAGAGAGGGCCAGGCACCCAGCATGCACACACCGCTTGCCGGATGTGGGAACGGTGCACACTAGGGGCCTTATCCAAACCCGCAACGGCTCTTCCCATCACCTACTTCCTTCCCGACAGCGCAAAGCTATTCTCCCATCAATTTGCATAAATTCAATGTATAAATAATGATCTAAACACCCCAAATCTAACATCTCAAACGAAGCATGCAAATTATCCTTAGATTTAGAAATGTGCATCTCATGAGGGCTATGAGTAGCATGTGATCAACATATATAGAAATAATCAAAAGTACATCATCTACATGCTTAACATATAAGGTGCTCTCAACTAGGCTTTTCTCGAAACCATGTGCAATCAAGCAGGTATGCATATTTTCATACCAAGCACGTGGTGGTTGCTTCCAATCATATAATGCCTTCTTCAGCCTATACATTTTGTTTGTATGCCCTTTCTACACCAAACAACAAGGCTAAAATACATAAACTTCTTCATGAAATTCACCAGTTAGAAATGGAGCTTTAATGTCAAACATATGTACATCCCAACCATGATGATTTGTGAGTGTGGAGATGTTATGAATAGTGGTCATTCGGTAAGTGGGTGCTAATTTCACATGAAAATCAATGCCTCTCTTAATCATAACATTTTGCAACAAGCATAGCCTTATACCTATCAAATCTTCCATTAGGTTTACACTTCATCCTGTATAACCATTTAACATGATTGGACTTTTTAACTAGAGGCAAATTACATAAAGAACAAGTACCATTCTTCTTAATAGCATCATATTCTGATTGATATTCTAATTACATAGCAACCATCCAAGTTTTTAGATTTTGTGCTTTATCAAAAGAAACAAGATCATTCTCATCACAAATATTAGACACAACCGTAGCATCATTAGGAAAAAAGGTGAACCTTGCATGGGCCTTTTAGCTAAAGGAGTGATTAGTGATGGACCAATGAGAAGAGGGTGGTGGCCACACTCTAGTCCCTTAAACACATAGAGTAGGCATAGGGTTCCCTTGTTTTTGTCTGGTCAAAGAGCTTAAAACCATCTAGAGTTGGTGGTTTTCTTTAGAGAATGGTTTTGAATACCTCGAAATTCATTTGGAACCATTGGATTGATCAAAGATCTAAGGGCCAAGGTTAACTACCAAAAGTCAAGGAAACTGGAAACTTGGACCCTTGGATTAGCTTGAGATCTAAAGGATGAGATCAAAGCAATCATGACTAGAAGCGCCTTTTGTTGAGAGTCATTGATTTAGGTGCACGATCGAACGGCCATGCTTGAATTGCAGGAGTTTTCGGCGCTCACATTTGTAGCCTTCAGATCTGGGCAAGAATGGACAGCCATGATTGATCCCCCACATGAAGAGGGCGCCATTTAAACGCAGCCGCTAGATATACCATCGATCCGACGGCGTGCACGCATCACGAAAAGGAGATCAACAGCCGTTGCGGGGATCCGTTGGATCTTCAAAGATCTAATGGTCTAGTTTATTGTAGAGAGTGCTCAGACATTGGTCCCCACTCCCACGAATTCTCTCTCTAGCTTCAATCGAAATTCAATTTAAGCCCTTGATTTGATCAATCTAAAGGCTCACAAATGGTCATGTTCTACAGAAAAAGTAGATTATTTTATGTACATTATTTTAATCCACAATACCACTGGTGGTTTTGAAACTCTTGAATTAAGCTTTTTAATCGCTAAAAATTAGGGATCCTTACAAGGCCCATGCAGGGCTCACCTTTTTTCCTAATGTAGAAAGCCAATGCAAACAAAGCATTATGAGAGCTAGATCGTGTATGATATGAAAGAGATGCATCTTATTTTTTCTATCTCATCAAATGTGCAGCAACCATTTAGGCATAATTTTTTATTCATATATATCAACCCTTGCATAAACAAGTCCATCATGTAAATGTGCATAAAAAATGGAATGATCAGCATCATCATATGGAACCTATAAAGGCTGAGAAATTGCCTCATTTGGACAAGCACTTGACTATCCACTTGCAAGAATAGGAAGCAAAGTTTTATACACATATTTGGAGTTAACTTGTATCTCCTTAGTACATTAAAGTAATGGCTAAATTTCATCTTCCACAAAAGAAACATCATGGCTAATCAAAAGGTGTTTAGGCGATGGATGATACAAATGATAGCCTTACCTTTTAGAGCTTTATGCAAGAAAGAAAAACATTTCACTGCTTGTTCAAGCACTAATGCATATGCTAGACAACGAAAGACACGGAGATGAGCAACAAATGGCTTGGGAACATGCGGAGCCTCATATGGAGTGATAGATTGTAATTGTTTGTTGGAACATGTGTTGAGTACATATGCTACACACATAAGAGCATCAAGCTAGAAACTCTGGTAAAGCCTATATTTCGACCTGTTGAGTACATATGCTACACACATAAGAGCCTCAAGCTAGAAAGTATGTGGTGAGCCTAGATTTTGACCTTAAACCTTGCCATCTGCATGCAAGACCTATCCTTTCTTTCTATAGATCCACCTTTGTAAGGTGTATATGACTCTATAAACTAATATTTTATGATGGCCTCAGCTATAAATGTAATAAAATCAGAAGATATTTACCTCCCCCCACTAGAACGAGAGGTACCCAATTTACATGCTGAAAAATTTCCAGCCATAACCAAAACCTATTTGAAGCACAGAAACACTTTGGACTTTGCTTTCCATGGATACATCTATGCATGCCTAGAAAAATCACCAATAAGTGTCACAAAATAAAGGGAGTTGCTGAAAGAAGGTGCTCACATAGGACTATAGACATAATTATGAACAAGATGCAATTTAAAAGAACATTGCACTTTGCCCAAAATACAATCTCCACAAGCATGTTTACAAGATGCCTCAGGTTTTGGGAGAAAGGACACGATTTTAGATTTTTTCAGGTGTAGCAAACTAGCATCATCTACATGATCAAAGCATGCATGCAAAAGCTTTGCATCTGGAAAAGCTTGGGAATCTTGAACTACACATGTTGAATACCTCACAGATTTTGGATAGTCTATGAGCTTATATGACCCATCACATAAAATTTGAAAATCAGTAATAACATCTTCATTTGAGATATCATGAATTGTACGTCTATCATCAGTAAATTGGATAACCAATTCAATCTCAGCTAATTCTATAAATCACAACATAAACAAGAAGATGAGTATTTTTGGATAGAGTGCAATGGGACCATGATGAAACAAAGTAGGAGAGCTCAAAGGTAAACAAAAATTACAAAAACCAATGGAAATGTGAAATAAGAAGTTATGATAGTATAAGGTATGCCGTTGAGAGGCTTACCAATGATTCATTCATGGCTTGAAAATATGCATATATGCGTGAACTTGTTGAAGAACCCAAATGATTTACATATATGGAGTGGCAAGAGGCTATGGAGGAGTGGATCACAGCTTCAGAAGATACTTCGAGTTGGACATTAGTGCCATGGAAAAAGGATACAAAGTGGAAATAAGTGGTTATATCTAAAGGCTTTGCTCAATCATATGGAGTCAACTATGAAGAATCCTTTAACCCTCTAGCCAATATGACTACCCTCAAAAGCATCATCACAATTTTTGCTAGCAAGGATTGGAAAATGTATCAACTTGATGTAAAGAATGCTTTTCTAAATGGACATCTAGAGGACATAGTATACATGGACCAAGCAGTATGGTTTGAGGATGAAATCAGAGGAGATTATGTTTGTAGGTTAATGAAGGCACTCTAAGGTCTCACGCAATCCCAAAGGGAAAAAAATAAAAGGCTTGTAGACTAACTCATCAGTTGTGGATACACAAAAAGATAAACAGATGCATCATTATTGTCCAAAAGAGAAGTTGAAGCATCTATCTACTTATGTGTATATGTAGATGACTTTATTATTATAGGTGATCATGAATAACGCATCCAGAACATCATTTAACTCTAAAGTCAACTAGTTTCCAATCATGTGTGACAACATGAGTAGTGTGTACCTACTTGCCAATCCTATTTTCCATGCTAAGAGCAAAGATAAGTGTGCTTCCATGTTCAGCACAATATTGGATCTAAACAAGCTGACAAATTTGAAAAGATGTCTTGGAATGATGAATCTAGGCTCAAGACTTGAAAGTTGAAGCTTTAGGCTAAGTTTTGTGTTAGTATATGATCAATGTCTACCCCTCATGATTGTATGCACATTTTGTAAGGCCCTCATTATGAGGAGAAGCCAAGCCTGCATTACCCAATTGATAGGAATCCTAACTTGCATGTTGGATGAAGGTCATATTGGACCATGTAAGGTATTGTAAGGAAAGGGAGTTACCAAGGTCAAAAATCATTTATATTTTTTAGGTCGGTTCAACTGGTCTAAGCTGTGTATGGCAATTACGCGGGTGGTGGCCGCCCATGCTCTACCGCCCATGTATAGCTCTCCATGGAAGGCCACCCATGATCCTATATATACATGACTTCTGCACTACCTGAGATCATCGAATTGAGACAACATACCTCTACCTTGTATCTCCCTATCTAGAGTTGTCTAGATCACCATTTAAGCTTTACCTTGAGAGCGCACAGGTGGACAATGCCATCATCTTTGTACTTGCTACTAGTAGAAAACTATTGAGATTCTCCTATATCTGTTATCTTCTCTACTATTGCTCCTGTGTTATATTGCATAACTATTATCTTACATGGTATCAGAGCCATAAGGTTGGAATAGCTTGAGAAGTATCACTATTTTAGCCTACTAGCAGACTAGAATATCAGTAGATTATTCGAGTGATTACATGATGGCTTCATCGTCCAACAGTGGTCTTGGTGGTGTAGCTAATGTTAATGCTGCACCTATTCGAATCCGCCCACCTGCGTTCACTGAAGGGAAGCTGGATGGAACCAACTATACACTCTGGAAGTTCAAAATTTCTGCAATTTTGGACTCCTATGAATTACTTGACACTGTCATGGGACCGATGGGATTGGATCCAGAGCGTAGATGAGTTGAAGATTGAGAAAATTCAAGATTGATGATTTAGCCAGATCCAGATCTTCTACGAGCTTGGAAGAGGCAGAATACTGATGCATTATGTGCGATTGTCACTAGTGTAAGTGATTCTGTGCTTACTCTAGTTCAACATACTACTAAAGCACATGAGGCTTGGGGCATATTGGCTCATCAATATGAGACCAAGAACCACACTAGGATACAGAAATTAGAAAATCAGTTGGTAAATGAAAAGCATTCTGATTCTGAAAAGGCTAAAGATTTTTATCAAACGGATAAAACATCTTTAAGATCAATTGGCTGTAGTTGGTGTTGTTAAACACCAAAAGAGCTGGCTCGAAGATGTGTACGTGTTTTTCCAACAAAGTATGATGGATTAGTAACAGCCCTTAACACTCAGGTAAGACCAACTCCCCTTACTTTTGAAGAGTTTTGTGCGATGCTTTTAGAAGAAGAAATGCGGCTGAAGAATCGGCAAAGTAGAAGTGATGCTGCATTCTCAGCAAATGCAAAAGGTAAAGGCTCTTTTGATGGATCAAAGAAGAAGTCAAAGAAGAAAAAGTTCACAGGAAGTTGCTTCTATTGTGAAAAGAAAGGCCATGCCATCGAGGATTGCAGAAAGAAGCAAGCTAATGAGCGCAATGAGACTGTAAAATCATCGTCGAAGAACAAAGAGTCTGCAAACAACACAAGGCTGGAACTTTGGGTAGCTATTGAAGATGTATGCTCATCTTCTCAAGCTCGTGTTGATGAACCATGGATTTAGATAGTCGAGCTTCTCACCATATGACTAGTAAAAAGGATTGGTATAGTTCCCTAGTGCCTCTGGGGGAATCCATCAATGTAGTGGTGGGAAATGCATCCATGTGTCCAACCGAACGAACATGAACCATCTTTTTTATCACATCTCTAGGTGTTGAGAAAAAGTTATCCGATGTTCTCTATGTACCTACACTTAAAAGAAATTTGTTATCAATTTCTGCAATAACAGATCGTGGACTTGAAGTTCACTTCAATAAGAGTGGTGCAAAAATCATGGATTCATCAGGTAATGTTGTAGATAAAGGCATACGACGGGATAACTTGTATGAGTTAAGTGCCTTAATTGCTACAGAAGATAAAGATGTAAGCAGGTTATGGCACCAATGATTTGGGCATCTCGGATTTGCAGTTTTGAAGGAGATGCAAAGAACAGGGATGGTTGCTCATTTGCCGGCATTTTCAGAATTGTAGGAACCTTGTGAAGCTTGTATGATGGGCAAGCAACAATGAAAGGCATTTCCAAGAGAGACCAACAATCGATCTCAAGCTCCTCTAGAGTTGGTACATGCTGATCTCTACGGTAAAATGTCTACACTTGCTTTAGGAGGATCTTTCTACTTTTTGCTGTTAGTCGATGATTATAGTAGAAAGATGTGGGTTTATTTCATTCAAGAGAAGGCTGATGCTTTTGAAAAATTTAAAATGTGGCATAAGTATGTGGAAAATGAATCAGGAAGGAAACTGAAGAATTTTAGAACAGATAGAGGAGGTGAATTCTTGTCAACAGAATTCAATAATTACTGTAAGGAGCATGGTGTGAAAAGGAAACTTACCACAACTCATACACCTCAACAAAGTGGCTTTGTTGAGTGCAGGAATAGGATAGTAGTTGAAATGGCTCGTTGTATGTTAAAGGCTCAAGACATGCCTGATTCATTCTGGGCAGAAGCAGTCAATACTACAGTCTACATCCTCAATCGAAGCTACACAAAATCACAGAAGGGGATGAATACTCAAGAAGCATATTCTGGTAAAAAGCCTTCAGTTTTTCATTTCAGAATTTTTGGTTGTTTCTGTTATGCACATATTCCTGATTCAACAAGATCAAAGTTGGATTCAAAAAGCAAAAGGTGTGTCTTCCTAGGATATAGTGAAGAGTCTAAAGCATATAGGTTGTGGGATCATGAGGCAAGGAAGATTTTTGTCAGCCGAGATGTGGTGTTTGATGAACGGCCATACTTAGTAGAAGATATAAGTAAATCTACTATCTCATCAAACGGAGAAATATCTCACCTTGTGCCTATCAAAAGACAAGTTAAAGTTGAGGAGGAGGAAACATCTGATGGAGAAATTTCCTCAATAAAAAGCCAATCAATTGTACTTACACAGCGTAAGCCACTACCAAAATGGGCACAATAGCACTTTGATGATCAGAATACACATGTAGATGTACCAGAATCATCCTTGGATGGATTACGAAGATCAAAGATAATAGAGGAGCAAAGAAGAGCCTCAGAACACATTTTTAACATGGCTCTGATGGCAGATATCATGGGATCGATAAAGGAACCTACCACCATTGAAGAAGCCCTTGATGATCCAGGTTGGAGAGCAGCAATGCAGTCTGAGTATGATAGTATACTAAAAAATGATACATGGGATCTAGTCAACTTGCCGCCAAAGAAGAAGGTATTAGGTACTAAATGGATTTGGAAAGCTAAGTATAAAGCAGATGGAACATTAGAAAAGTATAAGGCAAGATTAGTTGCACAGGGTTTTTCACAGATTGAAGGATTCGATGTTCAAGAAACTTATGCACCAACGGCATGCATGACAACTATTTGGATGGTACTTGCAGTAGCTTCACAAAAGGCCTGGCCTATTTTCCAGATGGATGTCAAATCTGCATTTTTTAAAGGTCACCTCAAGGAGGAGGTATATGTATCTCAACCACCAAGTTTTGAGGTGCCCAATTCAGAAAATAAAGTTTGCAGGTTGAAGAAAGCTTTGTATGGACTTAAGCAAGCTCCATGGGCTTGGTACCAACGGACAGATAATTTTTTCAACAATAGGGGTTTTGAAAGAAGTACTTCTGATGCTAACTTGTATGTAATGAAAAGGGATAGCAAGCTAGTTGTTGTCATTGTATATGTAGATGATTTGATCATTACAGGAGATCATCAGGAACTCATCAATCAAACTCGGATCAGCTTGGGAATTGAGTTTGAAATGACAGACTTAGGTCTACTCCATTTTTGTCTGGGAATCAAAGTATGGCAAAGGAAGGATGGCATTTTCATCTCACAACAAAAATATGCCAATGAAATTCTCAAGGCATTTGGAATGATGGACTGTGAACCAACTAGCACACGTATGGAGGTAAATCATAAGCTATCTATGGATGATAACATGCCTGATGTAGATGCTAAGAAGTATAGGAAGCTCATTGGAAGTCTTATTTTTTTGTGCAACACTAGACCAGACATTTGATATGCTGTTGGAGTATTCAGCAAGTTCTCCAACAAACCTAAGGAGAGTCACTAGAATGCTTGAATGCGAATTCTAAGGTACATTGTAGGAACCTTGGATTTTGGTATTTTTTATACCACAAGTGATAAACTCCAAGGATATTGTGATTCAAATTGGGCTGGAGATTGTGATTCTAGAAAATCAGTTTCTAGATATTGTTTCTCACTTGGTTCAGGAATATTTTCTTGGGTAAGTAGAAAGCAACCAACTCTCGCACTCTCCTCCACTGAAGTAGAGTACAAAGTAGCTTGGTTTTGTTCTTGTGAGGTAGTTTGGTTAAGGAGAATTCTTGCAGATCTAGGCTTTCCATCAAATATAGCGACTGTACTCAAGTATGATAATCAAAGTTGTATGGCTATTGCAAAGAACCCAGTATTTCATGCTCGCACCAAGCACATAGAAGTACAGTACCATTACATTTGTGAGCTAATTAAGATGAAATTGTGGAGCTAGAATATTGCCCAACAGAGGCAAATTGTCCTGATATATTCAATAAAGCACTTGGAAGAGAGCAGCTCAACAAGCATCTTCAACAGATGGGCATAGGACCGAAACCTACTTGATTTTTCATCGGTAAACATTGAGGGGGGGGGGGGGTGTTAGTATATGATCAATGTCTACCCCTCATGATTGTATGCACATTTTGTAAGGCCCCCATTATGAGGAGAAGCCAAGCGTGCATTACCCAATTGATGGGAATCCCAACTTGCATGTTGGATGAAGGTCATATTGGACCATGTATGGTATTGTAAGGAAAGGGAGTTACCACGGTCCCCAATTGTGGGGTCCGGGGCAGCGGGGAGCAGCCCCGGCTGGGGGGTCCAAGGGGGCCAATGGCCCCCCTCGCTGGGGGGGTCTAGGGGGCCAGTGGGCCCCACGGTGGGGGTCAAGGGCAGCCCCCAACATGATGGTAAAGGGAATATTCCATGGAATATTCCTTGTTAGAGTCACAAATCATTTACATTTGTTAGGTCGGTTCAACTGGTCTAAGCCATGTATGGCAATTACGCGGGTGGTGGCCACCCACACTCTATCGCCCATGTATAGCCATCCATGGAAAGCCACCCATGATCCTATATATACATGACTTCTCCACTACTTGACATCATCGAACTGAGCTAGCATAGCTCTAACTTGTATCTCCTTATCTAGAGTTGTCTAGATCACCATTTAAGCTCTACCTTGAGAGCGCACAGGTGGACAACGCCATCATCTTTGTACTTGTGGCTAGTAGAAAATTGATGAGATTCTCCTATATCTGTTATCTTCTCTGCTATTGCACCTGTGTTATATTGTGTAACTATTGTCTTACATTTTGACAATAAAGCTCCAACCTTACAAGCATATGAGCCGTCTAAATTGATGACACTTGTATCATTGTGAAGCAACAAGAAAGCATGAATATTCATGTTCAAGTTTGAACTTCGGTCCACCTCATAATGCTCAGATTAATGACCTATCAAATTTAGGTGTGATAAAACCTATATTATAGGAAAAGATCTTCTTATCAATTAGGGAATCTCTTCAAAGTTATGCAAGTACTCATTTTCTTTTGTAACTAATATGATCACATGTGTGTTATCACTTAGATCATTTGAATAAACTAGTAAATGCCTAGGTAAGAAAGCTATTTTCTTGCATGAGAGTTTTCTTCACACTTTGTGTAGCCATAGTTCACACTGACTTCTTTGTGTAGAAGCTTGTTATCTCTAATTGTTATCGATGTTTCCTAATCATATGATATCATCTCCTTGTAGTCATTAATTTTGTAGAAACTCAATATAGTTTTCTAAATTTGGATCAAAACACAACTTTGATCTCTATATATTTTGAGAGAAATTAAGTTTGCAGTGAACTACAATCTTTGTGTGCCTGTCTAGTGAAGACAGTAAGTAGCGTGCCTTGGAGGCTTTGTTTCTTAGACTACAGTAAAGTATTTTGATTGAGATAACTTGAATTATCTTTTGAGTGTTAAAAAGGTCTTAGCCTCATTCCATATGAATTTATAGAATCATTGTTTGAAGTGAACAAAGGTGTATGTGAATATACTTTTGAGGCCATTCATTCTTCAAGATACATAGGGAAAGTGTAGATTCCCTTATCAAATATGTGGATGGATATATAGACCAAGGTGCAAAAGAATTTGAGAGCATCTAAGAAGGACGAGCTTAGAGGCCCTAGAAGTGAGGAATTGCATGCTAAACATGACCGCGAGGTGCCTCGGACCCCAAGTAACCCCCATGGTACATGGAACTATAGACATTTCTAAAGGTTATAAACTCCCTATGCTTTTCAGTGCCTCCGACACTTCATCAATCCTAATAGATAAATTTAGAAGACATACGTTTTTTCTTGGCTTGTGTTGAAGAAGAGTATATACATAGAACGCCATGCACTAGTCAATGGTGATATTATGGCAGCTATCACGACCTTAGCAATGCAGTATCTATTATGGCGAGAGCATGAGGACAATCATAACTATGCTAAAGATATTTTGAAGCAAGCATTTCATTGATGATTACGCTATTCCTGTTGTCTCGAGTGTGTGATCCAAGTGGACCTTTTGTACTACTAGGGAGTAGAATGATCATTCCATCTCATGAGCATGAGTCACCTATTCACCCATCTATTCACCCTCAAATCTCACTTGAGGGGGAACAAATACAGATCAAGCTCAATTGAGTTGAAATCTGAACATCGTATAGAGATATAATTTCAATTTATCCGTCACTCACCTTAGTCTAAGTGATTCTATTCATCTCATGTTTGTGGTGCATTGTGCATGTACTCCGATATTTTAAGAATACATCTTAATCTCCTCCTTATGTGGTCGCCCCATCTTAAGGGGCAGTGTTGACAATACTAAGGAAGATCGCCCGTACCATGTGAACATGTGTAATAAGATGCAAACAGTCACAGAAAATCTATCTATTTAATCAAACCTTGTCGAGTAATCACAAAGAACTTTTATGTCAATGTCTTGTGGGTTACCGGTATGTCTGGTATGCCACTTCTTCAGAAAGAACTCCGTCCCTAATTGCCTTCACATTTCCTTTATGGGAACAGGTTTCGGGATTCTAACAGCCACAACCGAACACCTTTATATATGTACATGGATTATATATCGGTACATGCGTTCTATATATGCCCATGCGTGTATATGATAGAACGCATTCACATTATTGCATTATGGGGTGAGGGTCCTCGTACAAGGTGTTTCTATCATTCCACTTATCTTTGTCGCAAGTGTGTGCTGAACCTCACCACCTCACGCAAATCCTATAATACAGTGCTTGTTCCTTTAATTTCAGTTGTATGAGAGTCTAGGTGGTACATGCTCCAAGTAGCCACACTACCTAAAGGTCTGCCTAATCGCTACGTTGAATTATGCCATCCTACCATCGGTGTTGGTGCCAAAGCTTTTACGGCCATCTCTGAAGGCGGACTGCTTACAGTAGAGGCCTTTGTGATGTTATACACTGCTATAGGAAGCCATTATAGTTGGCGATTAAGGCCTTTGTTGGATAGAGAACTGCAATTACAACAATCAGATAATTCAACCAGGAACGGCGGCCCACGACTAAACTTGATTCAGATCACGCAAGTGAAAGCTAAATTTAGTTTGGACCCTCCCATCCCCGCCAGTTAATGTTCAACCTTTCACGTGGAACAATATATAAAATAAAACCATTTAATTACCCACCGTTCTATGTTGAGGGTTACGAAAATAAGTAATGTCAAGGTTCTGTGTGTTTCACAGAAGGGGAAGATACAACGAACGGAGTCTTAGAGAGAGAGAGAGAGAGAGAGAGAGAGAGAGAGAGAGAGAGAGAGAAATCTGTTCCACTCTTGCATGTGAACAGATGAATGGAGGAACAACTTCTTTCTTTCAATTTCAAGGTGCAACATAGCTGATTGATGTGTGAGCTTGAGAAGTGTTGGAGTTAATGCGGAATGCGCGCTCTATCTGAACCCATTTAACGGCATATGAACGGTAACTAAATAATCTATAAAGATGTAACAAGTGAATTAATATAATACAACGAACATTACGACTCTTGCACGTGTCCTCTTCTCCAGCTTTGTCACGTTTCCTCTGTGTATCTCTCTGCGAGTACCTTAATTACAGCATGGTATCATCGCCACCGAACTTGTTGTGCCCACATCTTCTGCACTTGGCGCGTAATGTACACGCTCCAAAATTGAACCGAAGAATGGCTTTCGCGATACAAGGATCATCTGGTCCTGGTTTCTTGGCGTCTTCGCGCTGAAGCTTCCATCTGATCGCTGAAACGAGAGGCCTGCGCTGTTTAGCCTTTCCTCATTACCCTCTCTTCAACCTGTTGAACCCTATTGAAATTGAAATGGTAATCAAATGAAGACATCTAAAGAGATATTTTAGAAAAGTAAGCCAAACATTGAGGGACTCATGAAAAAATCAATAACCACAAGCATAATAAATATATTATGCAATAGCTATATAGATTATGATAAGTTAAGATGCAAGTTAGTAGCTCAAAAATGAAATGAAAAAGTTACTTTGCTTGCATTATTTATGTTATTCCTTTTGTCTGATTTCTTGAGAAAAGAAAAAATTAATGAAATGATTACATTTGTTAGTAATAAGCTAGAAATGTAAAAAATGCGCCCACGATTACATCAATAGAGACCATGAAGACCTCGTATATCTATTCAATTCAAATTAAACCATAGGACATTTCAAGGGCATATGAAGAGTAAAACATGGAAGTTCAAAAGGTTATATACCAGTAGTCTAATAGAAAATAACATAAGATTGCTAATCATATGATAATGGAATAACTTCAAAGGATGATATTGATAAAAATAATGCAAAAGAAAAATCATTCGATTTGAAGACTGACTTTCACATACTAAAGTAGAAGAGCATTTCCATAAGTGACAAGTCTCTAAACCTCAAAATCGTTTGTGACTTATTTGGATTTCCTTTGGTGTGATAGGTGATGATGCCAAGAAGGCAATTCGTCTCTGTGCTTTGGCTCTTTCTTGAATAAACACTTTTAAAGGGACTCCCAAGAGCATGTGATACGCTTTCATATAATTCGCATGTTGATAATTGAAGAACAGTAGCTAAGTGAAAACTGTGGTTCACAAGAAAAATGGAATTTTGAACATGTACTCTAAGTTGAGGGAATTTGGGTAGAGTCTTAGGTAGTAACTTAATTTTAGCGTGGGCGGCGGAGCGCTGTGTAAACGTTTGAGGATCTAGATTATCTCTTGACTATTTCGCATGTTTCGCACTATCTCTTGACAATTTTGCTAGTCTGATTGCGCACGAGAGGATGCATATGCGATGGATATTCCGTTAATATCAATGAATGTCTCCGCTACTTACGTGATCGAGCAACGTGGCCACTTACCTTTCTTTGTTTTATTTTCTTGCATGGAACAAAGCAACCCATCGTCAGCCTCCCGGCTTTACAACTCTCTGGAACGCAAACTGACTTCTCAAATTCACGGCATCTTTTACAGCTTAGGCAACGATGTACAAATACCTCCGGACTTATCAACATTGTGCTTTGCGATATTCTTTGCGTCATCTTTTAGAGCTTTATCAACTTTATACGGAATTCTTGATTTACGTCATCTTTCAGAGCTTTATCAACTTTATACGAAAAAGTTTTGGTGATCATGCAAACTTTACGACTATTGAATGAATCCTCAAATATCGAAGCCATGTTCAAATCTTTGTTAAACACGGTTCATTGCTTTCAGAGCAATATATAAGCTGTTATGGTAGTTAACCGAACGTCAGAATAAGAAGGGTTCTAATGCTGGTGTCACACTGCACGTCCCTGTTTTGAACCGACTTACAAACTAAAAGCACAGCACAAAATCCACAAGGCGTGGTTTAGCAGATGTGCCTTGTACTCCTAAGCAGATGGCAAAGGTTCAAGTCCCGCCCTGAGCTGCATGCCTCAAAAGTTTCCCAAGATGGGTGCATCTACCTTATGAGGTTGGGTGTGTCTATATTTCCAATTCATTGTACTCCAGAAAAAAAGAACTCAGAGCACAACATGATCTAAAAAATGTCAAAACAGTATGTTCGTGATGCAGCCAAAAAAAAAAATTAATGTTAGCTTTCTGAGTGCTAAATTCAATCATCCAGAGATGTAAAAGGGAAGTTTGTTTTTGGTTAAAAGGGAAGGTTGGAATGTGTAGTATACTGGTAAAGACTTTGTCGTTAAAGCAAAGGTGAAAGTTCAAAAACCTATAGAATGATCTGATCTCAATCCTTGAAACGGAGATAAGGCCAAAAGTGCATAAGGGTCAATTCGCACCGAGCGCAATCCCATAGTGTTTTGGATGAGCCTCAATGATAAACCACTTCAGTGTTGTGTCATAAAATTATTTCTCCCTTTCTATTCCCACCACATAACATTTCAAGGAAGTAATGCGTCATGCGCATGCGTGGCCGAAAGATATTTTACAGATTTCTTTTTGGTTCTCTTTATTTGCATTGCAGGAGTATGAGAGATATGCTGGATATTCCGCCACAAAGAGGAAATGTTGCAACACATTAGAATAACGACGTTTCCAAAATTTGGTGAATTTCGTACCCAAATCACAAAATACATCTGTAGTGCAGTGCTACAGGTGAAAACATTCATGGGCTCTTCCTGGATAGGGACATATGAATTAGGTGAAGACATTCAATGGATAGGTCCAAACACTTCAATAAAAAGGGTCGCATCCACCTACATTGTGATTTTTTGTGTTTGGTTTGTCAACTTCTGTCATCTATCTACTCTGCTTTCGATACTACGCTAAGAACTATGTTATGGCCTTTTTTTTTTTGAAGGAGGTTTGGCAAGCACCTACTCTCTCAATTTTAACTTTGATTGTATAGTTCTTGCAATTTTAGTTTTGATAGTATAACTATACAGGGGAATGGGCATAGTACGTCCTACGGAACCCCTCATATCCCACTAATGAGGGGTTAAACTAGGTTACAATGGTTAGGTTAGGCTACAACTAGTTTAAACTAGACAAAGCCATTACATGTCCAGGAGGGTTGAACTCTGGACCTCCACCCCAAAAGGCCCAAGCTTTACCAAACCACCTATAGGATGTGGACATTCTGACCATTTTCCAATCGATATTGTGTCAACATCAATTAATGTTTCCGTTTGTGATGGAACATCACAATTACTAAAACGTCTTCCATCATGCTTCTTGACCGCAAAAAGACTTCTAGGAAATCATGGCATCTGTGGCAACTTTGAAAATGATCAATGAATACGAGGATACAAAATTATCTGAAGGACAAAAAAATTTTAGTCATCCTCACACTTACAAATCATTTTGATATTCCTTGCCCAAAAAATCAGTTCTTTGATACATTCCATGGGCGAAAAAAATTTGATAGATTTCAATGTTCCACACTGAACAACTTCATTTAGCCCCTTCTTTTTGGAGCCCCAATCTAATTCACACTTAGTGGCATCCCCTCATGCTTTGAGATTACCTCCAATCCTAAACTGCCACATCCAGGAGTTCAAAAACCTTGTTTTCACAAAGAGTGGTGTTCCATCAGCGTTTCAATGCCATGTCAATAAATTGTTTTCTCTTCTCTATTTCGACACCCTTGTCCCAAGAGGTACTTTGCAAAATCAGATTTGGAAGGATTAATATACCTTCAATGTCCATCACTATGTGTGAATGCATAGGCGGAGGTAATAAGATAGATCTGACTGTTCCACATTGAAAACCACCATACATCTAAAATGAGCCCTAGTTATTGTTCCTCAACGTGGAACCTAATGAAAGAGAAAGAGGAGGAAATCTCGACCATTGAAGCCCTAAGTGAAGTTGATGCATTAAACAAGCATGTATGCTTTTGTCTTAGTGAAGAATTCTACTTATAAAACCAATCTTTAATACGTCCTACCACCATACTTTGTAGTGAGGTGAGTCAAGAGAGTCAAAAGTGCACAAGAAATCGAAGAGATCATCGTTGATGCACAAAGAGAGAGATGATTTCTCTCGTGTGCACATAGAGAGGACAAGGTGATGAGAGAGGAACAAGGAAAAGGGTGATAAGGTACACACAGAGAGGATACATGCACCCGCATCAAACTAACATAAATACATTTTTTCAATAATATGTAGATATATATTAGTGGGTATGCATTCACGCATTAACTTTGGTCCAATAGATAGGTAATTGGACATGGTTTCCTGCACATCCCTGAGAAAGGTTCTTTGAAAAAACTTTTAGTGTCAAAATAGGTTACCATCCCCGCTTTTAGAAGCATTTGAATAATACTAGTTGTTACATAATTGAGTGCCACATTGGGCATTTACATTTTGATTTCTAGTATGCCATATAAGCCTACATCATTGGGTTGGTTATACGTCATTGGTTTTGAACTACCAGATTCTATGAGTTTTGAGTGTGAATTCATTAGGTTATTTATGAGGAATACTAGGTATAACATTTGGTTTTTTGGACTACATTAGCATTTGTGTTTACTTTGAATATCTTTGAAAGTACTCCCCTCAACAAAATGAAGTTGTAGAAAGAAGAAATAGAACTCTTGTAGAGTTTGCAAGATCAATGATGAAAGAAAAGAATTGTCCCAACTATTTGTGGGTAGAAGCTATCAACCCTACAACATAGCTTGTGAATAGGTTACCCTGTAAAGCTTCGGATGGTAGAACACATTATGAAGCATGGTGGGGAAAGAAACCTACTCTTGATCATTGTAAGGTATTTGGATGTTTGGCATATGCTTATGTTCCTTCTCAATTAAGACATAAGCAAAGAAGAGAAGTATGTGTTTGTTTGGTATGATGATAGACCACTAGGTTACAGATTGTGGAGTCCATCTACAAAGTGATTTCTTGTCACAAAAGATGTTACATTTGATGAGCAAAGCACATGGTATACATGGTCAACCAACGATTATGCAGATGTTGAAGAAATACAAAGGAACGGGAAGAAAAAAGTAAAAGTGTATGAAGAAGATATCGATGATGATGATTGTAAAAGTAAATTGCAGAGCAATGATGAAGATAGGCCAAGATTTGATCCAGAATCAAACGTAGTTGAGACTTCAAGAAGTGTAGAGGTCAAAAGATTTTTGAGACAAAGAAAGGAACCTATCAGGTATAGCTATGATACATCTTTCTTAACACCAAAAGATTATTCTTATATTCTGAAGATAGAAGAAGATCCAACCACATATGAAGAAGCTAAAGGGAAAAAGAATTTGGAGAAGGCAGTGCAAGAAGAGTATGATGCTCTACTTGCAAACGAGACATGTGAATTAGTGCCAAGACCAAAGAATCAGAATGTAATTGGATGTAAGTCGGCGTATAAGACAAAGAGGTTTGCAAATGGTGAGGTGTCTAGATAAAAAGCTAGACTTGTGGTTAAAGGTTATGCCTAAATTGATAGGGTAGATTATGATGAAACCTTTAGTCCAATTGCTAAGATGTCTACAATTAGAGCCCCAATTGCTATTGTTGCTTGTAAAGGATGGAAGTTGCCACAATTAGATGTGAAGAATGCATTTCTAAATGGATATATTGTAGATGAGGTGTACATGGAGCAACCAGAGGGTTTCATGGATTCAATTGGATCAGATTATGTATGCAATTTCAAGAGAGCTATGTATGGTTTGAAGCATGCCCCAAGGGCATGAAATTACAGGCTTGTTAAGTTCTTGAATGAATGTGGATATCAAGCTTCAAAACGAGATAGTAGCTTGCTAGTGAAGGCAAGTGAAGATGGGTTCATATATATGTGTATTTATGTTGATGATATTATTCTCACAGGTACATATGCTCAAGGAATCAAGGATCTTAAGAAGCAAATAGAAAAGAAGTTTAAGATAAGTGATTTGGGAAACTTGTCTTATTTCTTAGGAATGCATATTGTGTATACTCAACATGAAGTATATATTACACAAGAGAGATACTTGAAGAATCTTCTGGTCAAGTTCAACATGGAAGATTGCAAGCCTTCAAACACACCATTAGAGGTAAATCATAAATTGACTAGATATGAAGGAGAATAATTTAATGACATGAAGAAATATTAGAGATTCGTAATTAATTTGATCGACTATGCTAGCTTGACAAGACCAGACCTATCATATGCAGTTGGTGTCTTATCACAATTTATGCATTGTCCAAAGAAAACTGATTGGATTGCAGCCCAAAGGCTACTTAGATATATTAAGGGAACCGTGAGTGGAGGTATGTATTATGGTTTTACTTCTGACACAAGAATCAAAGTGTTGAGTGATGCAGATTGGGCAGGTAATTTAGATGATAAAAGGTATACTCATGGTTATCTTTGTTACATTTGAGATAAGTTAGTTTCTTGGTTTTCAAAGAAGCAACATACAGTTGCTTTTTCATCCACAAAAATTGAGTATAAAGGAATGGTAGAGGTTGAGAATGAAATGATATGGTTGAAGACCTTATTGAGAAGTTTTGAAACTGATCAAAGTACTCCAATTATTTTTGGAGACAACATGAGTTCATTATATTTGGCAGGTAATCCTACTTTTCATGCCAGGACTAAACACATAGATATGTAGTATCATTTCTTGAGAAAAAAGGTATTTGACAAAGAGATTGAAGTCTTGTATAGACCAACAAAAGAGCAAGTTCTAGACATGTTGACAAAGAGCTTAGATGGACGTACGTTACAAAAGTCCAAAGAGATGGTGGGAATAAAGAAGAATGGCATAATCACAATTAGTGATTGAGGGGGAGCTGTTGGAACAAAGTAATCCCCAATTGATGATTATGAAGAACTTGAAGCAAGTCAGGAATCAAAATGAAGTCAAAGAAGTCATTGGAAAAAGTGAAGAGATCTCATAAATGTAGCTTGTATACATATGTACATTACAGATGAAAATTCTTGTACAATGAGTATAGATGATGATTAGAATGATAAGAAGTAATGTAATAGACGAGGGTTAAGTCTAGAATCATATGTCTATATGTAAATAATGTAAAAAAATAGTAGAGAGAGTCACCAGAAGCCAAGAGTTAATGTGATAGACATGTAGAGAGTCATCTTCTTGAGTTAGCTTTCAGTCTTTCTCTGATTTCTCTAAACTCGATCAAGTGGATTAGGAAATATTTTGTACACATCTAGTCTTGAAGCTAATCAAACTATGTTCAAATTTTCAAGGTCTAATTCCTTTCGGGTTGTGTGTATGATCAATAGGAACATGTATATGTAAAGTCTGCAGATAGAAATCTTAGAGTCCCACACTTTTTCGTGTCAGCATTTTGCTTGGATCTCAGTGCACAATATAAAGTTTTTGTCGATTGAGCATTAAAAATCTCAGTTAGAAGGTAAGGAAACTATGGCTAAAAGCATTTAGCAAAATAGGACTTGTCTTCTGAGAAATCAACTTTAGAAGTTGAATATGTCAAAGTCGCTTACACAAATACCTAATGGCACTAGTGAAAGCATCAATCAATCACGCCCATGATGATCTTGATTGTACTACCCTATTCTACTTCTACCAAAATTAATGTACTTCTATCCACTATGCTACGAGGAGTATTCTTTCTATTTTTTCACATATCCATGTGATATCTTGGGGCATTTGTGCTGATATTGAAAATTACAAGGTGGAGCTCTTGAATAAAACCATTCCTATGATGAGGTCTTTGATCTTTATATTTCCTAGCCACATTTAGTAATTTTATCATCTCTTTCATTATTGGTTCTCAATAAATCTTGATTTTGCATCCATTGATGTAACTTGGCATTGAATTTGAAATTCAAGGTTCAACATTAATACATAAATGGAGCATTCGATGGATGCCACTTGGAGCCACATGAAGTGAGAGATCAAGCATAAGAAATCAACAACAAATTTTTAGCTAAATCCCCATCACAATAGACATAAATCATCAATCACACTTAGCTGTGATAAAAGCTTATAATTTAGGAAAAACATACTATCTTATAAGGAATCTTTTCAAATCCATATGAACTCACAAAGTACTTGGATATTTTGATCCTGTGTGTCAGCTCTTTGAACATTTCAATAAGATAGTAGACATGTTCCTTAAAAATCCTTCTACTTGCTTGAGATATTTCACTCATCTTTGTGATGCCATATCTAGCTCATAAATGTTTCTATGTATGAGCTAGATATCTATGAGTGTTTAACAAGGCTTCCTTATCATTTCTCAATAATTTCTTGCAATATCTGGTATCTTAAAAATCTATTCATGTCAGCTAAAGGTTTGTGAAAGCTTGTGGTTAAGCTCTCCATATTATGAGGGAACCAGGTCAAAAAGTGAGAAGTAGTATATCTTTGTAAGTTTATTGAAGGCTACAGCTTGTCTCCCTTGGAGAAATTGGCTCTCATAAAAGGAGTAAACATTTTGAGTGAAATACCTTGTATTGGCAAGGTCTCTAAATATAATTTATGTATATAAAACTCTTTGGTACAGTCTTAAAGATTTCAAAGAATCAGTTGTTTGACTTAGTAGTGGGTTTGGGAGTGTGCATGTAAGGCCACCTATGCTTCAAAGCTACATACAAAGTTTCTTTTTTATCACATAGTGATATCAAAGATTTTTGACATAGAGATGCATTCATGGAGGACCACTAGAAGAGATTTAAGGAGCTTCAAGGAAGGAGATCTATTGGATCAAGTTCAAAATCACACATGTAGCAAAGGAGAGTCTAGTAGTGAAGAAGGAGAGCATCAATCTCATCTCTTGGGAACTTCTGAAGTACATAGGTTAACACTATTGCTATTTCTCACTTTCTATACATCAAAGGGATCAATGGAGAGTGCATTAGAGTTCACAATGTGAAAGTATAGAACTCGAATCGGGAAGTTGGATAAGAATACCTATCAACCATGGACGTTTCGAATATCCAGGTAGCACATGGGGAACGGCTTATGGGGTCTGATTAGTGGTAGAGATGCCAAACCAAGACTAGGAGAGAATCCAAATATTGATCAATTAAGGAATTTTAGAGAGTGGAATGAGATATATAAGAGATTCACTCTCAACACATTAAAAATGCAATGATAGGGCATATACAAGATCTAACACTTCTATGAAGGTATGAAAATCCTAGAAAGGCATTACTCCACTTTAACGAAAAGTAGACATTTTCATTTAAAGAATGAACTTAAAAGTTTAAGGAAAACACCTAGTAGCAATATAAATGACTACATTTTGGAAATCAAGGAGGTTTGTGATGAGGACCTAGTTGCATACACGTTGAATGAGCTTAGCGATGATGAGAAGTGGAAGGCTTTCAAAACATTTGTCTATGTTATAGAAACTTTTCTAGATTTTGAGTAGTTGGTGGCCTTGATTTTCACTCGGGATATGAATATTGGAGGATCAAAGAAAAGGGGCAATGAAGGCGAAGCTTTCTATGCAAGTAAGGGAGAGGAAGAGGCAGGAACAAAGGCAGAGGAAGAAATAGACAATGAAGAGGATAAAAAATTGATTCTCATCAAGACTAAGGAAGCATATACTCTTCATCAAGAGGGGAAGAGAAGTTGAGAGGTAGAGGAGGAAGCCTAAATCAAAATAGAGATAACCAAAGCTTAGAAGGTTACTTCTTTTGTGGCAAGTATGACTCATATGCAAGGGATTGCTATGAAAGGGGAAGACCAATTCAACCTACAAAGGTCAAGATAATTATTCATACACTTCAAATGAAAATGCGAGTATGCTAGATATGATGCACATTAGTGACTACAAGACAAAAGGGTCAAGCACATGGTACATGGATAGTGGATGTATCGATGACATGAGTTGTAAGAAGGAGTCCTAAGACATGCAGGTGCCGTCAATAAAAGAGCATGTGGAATCATGTGATAAACCCCCTTATGCTAATACAACTATAGGTGATGTTATGTTGGATGGGTCTCACAAAGACAAGTGCTTGAAGGATATACTGCATGTTCCCTGAATCTCAAACAAATTAGACTTTGTGGGACAAATGGTTCAGAGAATATTTTAGGCGAAGTTCTACTAGAAAGGGTGCTTTCTGGATAACCAAGGGAAAGAAGGATCGAAGGCTCTTCACTTTGGATATGAATCATAACTTAATAAACACAACCTACTTCAGATTTGGAATCAAAAAGGGCACATAACCGGTTCTATGGTTGTAGTACCCCTTCTCTTTTCCTCTCTCTTTCTCCTGTGGCATGTGAGCAGTGGACCCCAAGCACAGAGGTCAGAACCCACTGGCACTCCGAGCATGAAGTCCGAAGAGGATAGAAGAAAGAGAGATTGAGAGGAGAGCTCTCAAATGCCTTGGGCTGCAGCCTCAGAGAGTGTCCCGTTCCATTTTAGGGACATATTTGTGTTCCGGGCAGTTGTTGCTTTCATTTTCATTGCTACCTCAGTTGATTTGTTATATCTCTCTCTCTCTTCTCTCTCTCTATCTCTCTCTCTATCTCCCTCTTTCTTCCCCCCTCTCTCTCTCTTTTCCTCTCTCTCTCGATCTCTCACTCTATCCCTTTCTCTCTCAATCCCTCACTCTCTTTTTCTCTCTCTTTCTCACTCTCCCTCTCTCTTACCCCCCTCTTGCTCTCTTTCCTTTTATTTCTCTCTCTCTCTCTCTCTCTCTCTCTCTCTCTCTCTCTCTCTCTCTCTCTCTCTCTCTCTCTCTCTCTCTCTCTCTCTCTCTCTAATCCCCACTCACCCCCGCCATCTCCCCCCGCCTTCCCCCCCACTAATCTCTCTCAGCCGCGATCTCTCTCTCTCTCTCTCTCTCTCTCTCTCTCTCTCTCTCTCTCTCTCTCTCTCTCTCTCTCTCTCTCTCTCTCTCTCTCTCTCTCTCTCTCTCTCCCCTTCCCTCCTTCTCTCTCCTCCCCCGCCATCCCTCGCTGACCCTCCCCGCGTTCCCCGCTGACTCCCCCACCCCCTCACCCCGCTGCAACTCCGCAATAGCCTGCCACTCACCCCCGCCATCTCCCCCCGCCATCCCCACCCACTAACCCCCACTCACCCCCGCCATCTTCCCCCGCCATCCCCCCCCACTAACCCCCACTCACCCCCGCCATCTCCCCCCGCCATCCCCCCCACTAACCCCCACTCACCCCCGCCATCTCCCCCCGCCTTCCCCCCCACTAATCTCTCTCTCCCTCTCTCTCTCTCTCTCTTTCTCTCTCTCTCCTCTCTCTATGTCTCTTTCTCTGTTTCTCTCTCTCTCTCTCTCTCTCTCTCTCTCTCTCTCTCTCTCTCTCTCTCTCTCTCTCTCTCTCTCTCTCTCTCTCTCTCTCTCTCTTTATCTCTCTCTCTCCCTACTGCCCCGCGTGACCCCCCCCTCTCCCTTTCTCTCTCTCTCTCTCTCTCTCTCTCTCTCTCTCTCTCTCTCTCTCTCTCTCTTTCTCTCTCTCTCTCTCTCTCTCTCTCTCTCTCTCTCTCTCTCTCTCTCTCTCTCTCTCTCTCTCTCTCTCTCTCTCTCTCTCTCTCTCTCTCTCTCTCTCTCTCTCTCTCTCTCTCTCTCTCTGTGTCTTTTCTCTCTCCTCCCCCGCCATCCCCGCTGACCCTCCCCGCGTTCCCCGTTGACTCCCCCGCCACCCTCCGCCAGTTCCCCCCGCACCCTCTGCCAGTTCCCCCCGTAGCCCCGCCCTGTCTCCCCCGCCACCCTCCGCCAATTCCCCCCGCACCCTCCGCCAGTTCCCTCCGCAGCCCCGCCCAGTCCCCCCGCAGCCCCCGCCCAGTTCCCCTCCCCCTCCCCCGCCGAGTTCCCCTCCCCCTCCCCCGCCGAGTCCCCGGCAGTCCTCCCCCGCCCAACTCCCCTCCACCTCCCCCGCCCAGTCCCTCCACCTCCCCCGCCTAGTCCCCCGCAGCCCACCCCTCACACCTCCCCATCAGCCCCCGCAAGCCCTCCTCACTCCTCCCCGCGACCCTCCCCGCCCCCTCACCCACACACACACATACACCCACACATCCACACACACACACACCCACACATCCACACACACACACACCCACACACACACACCGAGACACACACACCCACACACACATACTCATACATGCACACACACCTGCACATACATACCCATCCCCACACATACACGTGCACCCCCATGCATACGCACACTCGCACATATACACCCACACATCCACACACATATACACCCACACATCCACACACACACACACACACCCACACACACACACACCCACACATCCACACACACACACACCCACACACACACACACCGAGACACACACACCCACACACACATACTCATACATGTACACACCCACAGACAGGTACGGCGCAATCGGATTTCAAGCATAAAATTACAAAGAATTGCTTGTGGGTTGATGGCCGGAGAAACCCTCCTTGGGTTGATGAAGAATGGCAGATTATCTTCTCATTGTGACCTTGTTGCATCCCTGAGGGAGTGTGCTAGAAGCGGGGATTACCTCAAAGGCACTATGGTACATGACACCATCTTGGCATATTGCTTGGCTAGCCAATGCTCGGATGTTATGTATGCAAAATGTGGTGCTCTTGCAAAAGTAAAGGAATTACTTGAGCAGTACAAGAGCATGGACATATCCACGTGGACTTCAGTGGGTACAGGAACATGTCATCCGGTTTCATTTAAAATGGCCCAAGATTACATCAGTGAGGAAATAACAAAACAACATAAAGTGAAAATCTCGGATGGCAACTGGAAAGGTAAAAGGTAATTGTTGAAAGTGGAATTGCTACCCACCATTGACGACGACTACCTATTTTTGTGGACCCAATTCAAATCAAGGGAATAGTTGACCTACCCCCCAATTTTGGGTAATCAACCGACAGGTGATCAGAGGAAGTGAAGATTCGGCAAGGCTCTCTTGGCCTATTGGGGCCTATAAAAACAATGGATTTGTGCTCATTTGGGTACAATTTTTTTGGTGGATACATTAGTTCGGATACACATTTACATTCGTGCAGAAGTCCCCTCTTGCACTTTGTGGCTTCAAGCCTACTGTAGGAAGTCACTCTGTGGTGTGGATACAGAGTGTGGGCTTCACAGTGGAGGGCTAATAGCTCTATAGTGCAAAGAGGGTGGCTTGGTTGTTCTTCTCTGTGAGTTAGTATTGTTGTTAAGCTCTATTCTTTTGAGAAATTCTTTACCATTTGTATTGTTCTAGGTTATTCTACATATAATTGGCCCTTAAGGTGATGGGAAGACTCTGTTGCATTGAGGTTATTTACTTTTAGGGTGGCATGTTAGCCCTAAGCTTGCACTTTTGAGCATCACTCTGCCCAACCTTGTAATCGTCTGATTCGAATCAAGAAATATATGGTCTTCTGTGGTCATTAGTTGATTAATATTTCTAGAGTATGTACAACTCCTCTGTCTGCTCACAGAAATGTTAAAGGGTATACTTCCCTAAAGAGAACCCCCCTTGAGTAGGCGACGTACTGGATGTGTTTAATCTTTTTTCTCTACTTTTGATAAAAGCAGATACCCCAGTACCTCCTCTAAAGTTTGGCACGCACGGTGGGACCTTTGCATTTTTGTGAGAGGTATTTTTGCCCTATTACATTGGCAAGTAGGTACATGACCCATACACGAGCAAATAAGGAGTCTCTTCGTGTTCGGAGGAGCCTTAACAAGTTAGCAATAACCACGGCTAGTGAGTCTACCTCCCCTCTGCCCTCCCTAAATTTATCTATTGATTTGGGTGCGACACCATTGTCAAAAGAGGGGTATAGAAGAACTCTGGACTTCTCCTCAGATACGTCCGAAGAAACACTAGTACAAATGGAGGACCTCTCTCATTTGCTCTCCAGATTAAACATCAAACTCCCTACCTTCAAGGGACAAGCTTATGAGGATGCTGATGATCATGTGAGGAGATTCATCTCTTTATGTCGTGGATGAGGTCTGCAGAATAGAGAGGATGCAATGTTGGCGCTCTTTCCATCCACATTGGAGGGTCTTACAGATAAATGGTATAGTCAATATGCAGATGGCCATTTCACTACATGGGAGGCTCTGAAGGCGGCATTCTCTCAGACATTCCGACCAAGTGATTCCTCGGAAAGAGCTCTAGATCAGCTAGAGAACTTGAAGCTAAGACCAGGTGAATCCTTTCATGAACTTCACACTAGAACAAAAGCACTTGTTGCACGTCTCCCACATGCTCCAGGTGACTTCTTGGTTAAAAAATGGATAGAAAAGGCTCTACCCAGGTCATCTCAACAGAAGCTTCGTGAGTCTCTTAGATTGGATGCGACCCTCAATGATTTTGTTGCAGCGGCATCACACATAGAAGAAGCAAGGCAACATTTTGAAGAGGACACACAAAGAAATTATGCTGCAGACCTGGATCCTATTGGGCAATTGAGGAAAGAACTAGAGGCATTGAAAATGCAACAAAATCAACAAGAAGAGAAGGTCGTGCCACCACTGCGTCGCACTGATGATGAAGTAGCCCAACTTCGCCGTGAGTTAGAAGATTTGAAGACCACTCAAGATATAAGGAGACAAATTTGGTGTACAATCTGTAACAAGAATGGACATTCCAATGCTAATTGCCCTATTAAGGTAAGTTGTCAATTTTGTGGAAAGGATGGTCATGAAGCTAGGGATTGCTACTACCTCAAGGGTACACAGCAGAGAGGTAACCCTCGAAATTTGGATTCATATTATGCTAGTACCTCAAGTACATCAAATAGAGAGGAGAATCGGCCTGCAAAGCCTAGATATAATAGACCTTTGATGTGCTATCGTTGTGGTGAGTACGGCCACATGCAAAATAGGTGTTCTCTCCCAGAAGATGCACCTCCCTGTCAACATTGCCCAGAGGCAAAGTATCATTATACCAAAGATTGCCCAAGGGGTCGTCCTACTCCAATCCACATGATTGTAGTCTCTCCACATGAAGAAGGGAAAACCACTCAGTCTTATGCCATTTCATCCTCTGCAATGCCCATGATGACTAGAGCTAGACAAGCAGCTGCAACCTAGAGAAATGAACAACAAGGATTTCAGGATAAAGAGGAGGAAAAGAAGTCTGGATGGAAGGACCAGGTAGAAATTGAAGAAGCTTATGATAAGATGACTACTTCTCTAAAGGTCCAACCAACAAGTCTGCAAGAAAACACTCAGGAGGTAAACATTGAATAAATCTTGAAAGGTATTCATCACAAGGTTAGTCTATATGAACTTATAAGGATGGATTCAAAAATAAGAAGTGACTTACTGAAGATTATACACTCTGCTCACTTGGTCCAATCACCTAGTATAGATGGTTTCATGGTTGATTTTCCCCCTGCACCCTTAGCAGACTACCAAAGCTCAAGATTATCTGTTTGTATAAAGGATGAAGCTCTCACAGGTGTGATAATAGATGGAGGCTCTGGTATCAATTTGATGCCAGATTTTACAATGAAGAAACTGAAATTGATCCCCACCAAGTTGGCACCATTCACGGTTACATTAGCAGATCAACATCGGGTTGCGCCTCTTGGCATTACTGAAAAGGTACTGATGGTAGTACAGGGCTGCCACTTTGTTCTAGATTTTGTTGTTATTGCACTTCCACAGGAGACTTCTTACCCTTTACTCCTGGGGAGACCTTGACTGAGACAAGCAAAAGCTTTGCAAGATTGGGGGAAAAACAAACTATGGATTTCAACAAGCACCAATAGCCAACTACAATTACATTTGGAAGAGGGATTTGACTCAGGAAAAACCATTGGATATACTGTGGATACTCAGGTAATGCCCTCTCTACCCCAAGAAGATGATACATTGTCAAATTGGATGATGGGAAGTGCAGAGTGTTGCACGGTGGAGATCAATGAAATTGAGGAAGAAGTTGCAGATAAGGTAATCACAGGAAAGAGCAATGAAGACCACAAGGTGTTGAAGAATGAACAATTGAAGGAAACTACAAGCTTTGAAGAGGCAACCAATATAAAAGTATCAGAGAGGGAAGATTATGAACCAAAGAGCAGAGAAGATCTTCCTTTTGCAGATATACCTCAAGGATGGATGGAAGAACATGTTGCTGAATATAAATTAAAATCCACTCCTGCATATAGTGGGGATGATTTCTCAAGCAAGAGTAGTCCTGAAACATTGGTTCAAGAAGTAAATTTAGGGGATGAAGAGAACCCTCAAGTAATCCACTTGGCATCCTGGTTGTGGCATTATCCTCCTTTGCTACAGAAGGTAACTTCTTTGCTTTTTACTTACAAAAGTGTCTTCACATGGTCCTACAAAGATCTAACAGGGATACCAGAAGAGCTTGGGTTACATCGGATACCCTTAGTTGAGGGAGCCGCACCTGTAAGAAGTAGGCCATATCGACTCAATCCGAAGTATGCAGAGGCGGTAAAAGCAAAGATTACAAAACTAGAAGAAGCAGGTATAATTGTGCCAGTAGAACATTCCAGGTGGCTTTCTTCTATGGTTATTGTGCCCAAGAAAAATAGTGGAAAAATAAGAATATGTGTTGATTTTCGTGCTTTGAATAAAGTGACCATTCAAGATGGATTTCCTCAGCCCTTCACAGAGCAAGTACTTGAGGAAGTAGCTGGTCACACTTTGTATAGTTTCTTGGATGGTTTTAGTGGCTACAATCAGATAGTGATCCATCCTGATGATAGGGACAAAACAGCCTTTGTTACTCCCTGGGGCACTTATGTCTATACTCGCATGGCTTTTGGTTTGAAGAATGCGCCAGCTTCATTTAATAGAACGATGTATCTGATATTGGGCAAATGGTTAACAACCTTTCTACGCATTTTCATGGATGACTTTTCAGTATTTTCAAGTACAGATAGAAGGGCAGCAGTTCAAGATTTCCATGACCATTTGGAAAATCTAAAAGAAATTTTTGAGCAATATCTCAAAATAGGTTTGAAATTGAATCCTCATAAATGTCACTTTTTGGTCACTAAGGGCACTCTTCTTGGTCACATAGTATCTGCTAAAGGCATAACTGTTGACCCTGCAAAGGTTACAGCTATTCTTTCCATGCCAATTCCACAAAGCCCAAAGGAAGTGCAAAGTTTCTTGGGCCATGCAGGGTATCACAGAAGATTCATTAGGATGTATTCGGAAATTGCTAAGCCCTTGTCAAGGCTTACCAGCAAAAAGATCCCTTTCTCATGGAGTGCTGAAGCTGACAAAGCATTTTGTGAACTAAATTTGAGGCTATGTACTGCTCCACTTTTAAGTGTTCCTAATTGGTCATTGGAATTTCATGTGCATACAGATGCTAGTCTTCATGCTGTTGGTGCAGTTTTAGCTCAACCATCATCTCACAAAGTGGATAGACCTATCTCTTATGCCAGTAGACTACTCAACCAAGCTAAAAGGAATTACAGTACAACGGAAAGAGAAGGTTTGGCTATCGTATTTGCTCTTCAAAAGTTCCGACATTATCTCCTTTGTGTACATTTCATCGTTATCTCTGATCATGAGCCCTTGAAGTATCTGATAAACAAACCTAGAGTAGCTGGAAGGATTTGGAGATGGTTACTCCTATTTTAGGAATTTAATTTTGATATTCATATTAAGCCAGGAAAAGAGCACTACATGGAAGATCAAGTGTCCAGAACTGCAATGAGTGAAAAGGCAACAGGTATTAATGATGAGCTGGTGGATAGCAATCTTTTTCTAGTAGCAATTCGGACTGGTTGGTATGATGAAATTCTTCATGTTCTCACTATTGGAAAGATCCCAGAACACTTGACACCTGTAGAGAAAAGAAGATTGCTTTTGAACACCAAAGCATATTCTCTTATAAATGGAAATTTATATAAATACTGTCAGGATGATATATTGAGAAGGTGTGTCTATCCAGAAGAGGTAAATCTTTTGCTGGAGGTTTCACACAGTGAAGGACATCTAAAGGGGGAAGAGTTGGCTCATAGAATCATCCACAAGGGTCTATGGTGGCCTCATATTTTCAAGGATGCAATCAAGTTTGCTAAAGAATGCCACATCTGCCAGAGGTGTGCCCCCGTGCCAACCAGATTGAATTTCCAACCCTTAGTCATATCTACCGGATGGCTTCCATTTGAACGATGGGGTCTTGATTTCATAGGACCAATTAGTCCAACTGGTCAACCTGGAGGTAAAAAGTATATTTTGATGGCCACATGTTATGCCACTAAATAGATAGAGGCTAAAGCTACTGTGGACTGCACAGCTTTAATAGTAGTTAAATTTATGTATAAACGCATTTTCTCAAGATTTGGTTGCCCACTAGAAATTACTAGTGATAGGGGCACACATTTTTTAAATCAATTGCTCCAGTTTATATTTGACAGGTACAAAATCTTTCATAAAAAATCTTGTGCCTACTACCCAAGGGCGAATGGCCAAGCAGAGAGTTCCAATAGGATTTTGATTGGATTGCTTCGCAAATTATCTTTCGATCATCAAAGCTCCTGGCCGCTAGCACTGATCGGTGCAATTTGGGCTTTCAGAACCACGAAGAGGGGAACCACGGGCGAGACTCCATTTCGGCTAGTATATGGAAAAGAGGCATTGGCCCCATTTGAGTTCATTATCAGGAAGGAAATAGGAATCAGAACCATTGGAATTGAACCCCCCATTCAGAGATTGGTGGCATTAGAAGAGTACAGAGAAGGGGCAATGCAGAAACTTCAGGTAACACAAGAAGGGTGCAAGAGACTACATGACACGTATCTGAGATCCAATGAAGTTCAGGAAGGGTCCATGGTTTTAGCACATCAAGTCCCAACAATTTCAACTGAATTGGCACCTAAATGGGTGGGACCATATAAGGTTATCAAAGTATTGCCACATGGCGCAGTGCATCTGGAAGATCTGCAGGGTAAAAGGATTCCCCTGGTTAACATCTCAAGGGTGAAGAAGTATCTGAATTAGGACAAAATGGAAGCACTCCACCCCTTCTACATACCATGTTTCTTTTCAGTAATTGCAGTTCAACTAGATCTCATTGGAATAAGCAAAATAAGGGAGAAATTGCACCAGGGACGGTGCAAAAGCTTGGTGTGGGGGTCTGTAGTACCCCTTCTCTTTTCCCTCTCTCTTTCTCTTGTGGCATGTGAGCAGTGGACCCCAAGCACAGAGGTCAGAACCCACTGGCACTCCAAGCATGAAGTCCGAAGAAGATAGAAGAAAGAGAGATTGAGAGGAGAGCTCTTAGATGCCTTGGGCTGCAGCCTCAGGGAGTGTCCCGTTCCATTTCAGGGACATATTCGTGTTCCGGGTAGTTGTTGCTTTCATTTTCATTGCTACCTCAGTTGATTTGTTATATCTCTCTCTCTCTTCTCTCTCTCTCTCTATCTCTCTCTCTATCTCCCTCTTTCTTCCCCCTCTCTCTCTCTTTTCCTCTCTCTCTCGGTCTCTCACTCTATCCCTTTCTCTCTCTATCCCTCACTCTCTTTTTCTCTCTCTTTCTCACTCTCCCTCTCTCTTACCCCCCTCTCGCTCTCTTTCCCTTTATTTCTCTCTCTCTCTCTCTCTCTCTAATCCCCACTCTCCCCCGCCATCTCCCCCCGCCTTTCCCCCCCACTAATCTCTCTCTGCCGCGATCTCTTTCTCTCTCTCTGTCGCGATCTCTTTCTCTCTCTCTCTCTCTCTCTCTCTCTCTCTCTCTCTCTCTCTCTCTCTCTCTCTCTCTCTCTCTCTCTCTCTCTCTCTCTCTCCTTCTCTACTTCTCTCTCCTCCCCCGCCATCCCCCGCTGACCCTCCCCGCGTTCCCCGCTGACTCCCCCGCCCCCTCACCCCGCTGCAACTCTGCAATAGCCCGCCACTCACCCCCGCCATCCCCCCCCCCCACTAACCCCCACTCACCCCCGCCATCTTCCCCCCCCATCCCCCCCACTAACCCCCACTCACCCCCGCCATCTCCCCCCGCCATCCCCCCCACTAACCCCCACTCATCCCCGCCATCCCCCCCACTAACCCCCACTCATCCCCGCCATCTCCCCCCGCCTTCCCCCCCACTAATCTCTCTCTACCGCGATCTCTCTCTCTCTCTCTCTCTCCTCTCTCTCTCTCTCTCTCTCTCTCTCTCTCTCTCTCTCTCTCTCTTTATCTCTCTCTCTCCCCCCGCTGCCCCGCGTGACCCCCCCTCTCCCTTTTTTTTTTCTCTCTCTCTCTCTCTCTTTCTCTCTCTCTCTCTCTCTCTCTCTCTCTCTCTCTCTCTCTCTCTCTCTCTCTCTCTCTCTCTCTCTCTCTCTCTCTCTCTCTCTCTCTCTTCTCTCTCCTCTCTCGCCATCCCCGCTGACCCTCCCCGCGTTCCCCGCTGACTCCCCCGCCACCCGCGGCTAGTTCCCCCCGCACGCTCCGCCAGTTCCCCCCGCAGCCCCGCCCAGTCTCCCCCGCCACCCTCCGCCAGTTCCCCCCGCACCCTCCGCCAGTTCCCTCCGCAGCCCCGCCCAGTCCCCCCGCAGCCCCCGCCCATTTCCCCTCCCCCTCCCCCGCCGAGTTCCCCTCCACCTCCCCCGCCTAGTCCCCCGCAGTCCCCCCCCCCGCCCAACTCCCCTCCACCTCCCCCGCCCAGTCCCTCCACCTCCCCCGCCTAGTCCCCCGCGGCCCACCCCTCACACCTCCCCCTCAGCCCCCGCAAGCCCTCCTCACTCCTCCCCGCGACCCTCCCCGCCCCCTCACCCACACACACACACATACACCCACACATCCACACACACACACACCCACACATCCACACACACACACACCCACACATCCACACACACACACACCCACACACACACACCGAGACACACACACCCACACACACATACTCATACATGCACACACACCTGCACATACATACCCATCCCCACACACACACGTGCACCCCCATGCATATGCACACTCGCACATATACACCCACACATCCACACACATATACACCCACACATCCACACACACACACACCCACACATCCACACACACACACACACCCACACATCCACACACACACACACACCCACACACACACACCGAGACACACACACCCACACACACATACTCATACATGTACGCACCCACAGACAGGTACGGCACAATCGGATTTCAAGCATAAAATTACAAAGGATTGCTTGTGGGTTGATGGCCGGAGAAACCCTCCTTGGGTTGATTAAGAATGGCAGATTATCTTCTCATTGTGACCTTGCTGCATCCCTGAGGGAGTGTGCTAGAAGCGGGGATTACCTCAAAGGCACTAGGGTACATGACACCATCTTGGCATATTGCTTGGCTAGCCAATGCTCGGATGTTCTTACTATTATGTATGCAAAATGTGGTGCTCTTGCAAAAGTAAAGGAATTACTTGAGCAGTACAAGAGCATGGACATATCCACGTGGACTTCAGTGGGTACAGGAACATGTCATCCGGTTTCATTTAAAATGGCCCAGGATTACATCAGTGAGGAAATAACAAAACAACATAAAGTGAAAATCTCGGATGGCAACTTGAAAGGTAAAAGGTAATTGTTGAAAGTGGAATTGCTACCCACCATTCACGGCGACTACCTATTTTTGTGGACCCAATTCAAATCAAGGGAATAATTGACCTACCCCCCAATTTTGGGTAATCAACCGACACGTGATCAGAGGAAGTGAAGATTCGGCAAGGCTCTCTTGGCCTATTGGGGCCTATAAAAACAAAGGATTTGTGCTCATTTGGGTACAATTTTTTTTGGTGGATACATTAGTTCGGATACACATTTACGTTCGTGCAGAAGTCCCCTCTTGCACTTTGTGGCTTCAAGCCTACTGTAGGAAGTCACTCTGTGGTGTGGATACAGAGTGTGGGCTTCCCAGTGGAGGGCTAATAGCTCTATAGTGCAAAGAGGGTGGCTTGGTTGTTCTTCTCTGTGAGTCAGTATTGTTGTTAAGCTCTATTCTTTTGAGAAATTCTTTACCATTTGTGTTATTCTGCATATAATTGGCCCTTAATCTGATGGGAAGACTTGTTGCATTGAGGTTATTTACTTTTAGGGTGGCATGTTAGCCCTAAGCTTGCACTTTTGAGCATCACTCTGCCCAACCTTGTAATCGTCTGATTCGAATCAAGAAATATATGGTCTTCTGTGGTCATTAGTTGATTAATATTTCTAGAGTATGTACAACTCCTCTGTCTGCTCACAGAAATGTTAAAGGGTATACTTCCCTAAAGAGAACCCCCCTTGAGTAGGCGACGTACTGGATGTGTTTAATCTTTATTCTCTACTTTTGATAAAAGCAGATACCCCAGTACCTCCTCTACAATGGCACAAAAGTTTTGCACATATCGATACTCACAGATTGAAGAACATGTAGAGGAAGAGGTTATTGAAAGCGTTATCTAATATCTATAATCAAAACCTTAAGAATTTATGTGAAGCTCTCAATTGGGAAAAGGGACTAGTTTTTTATTCAAGAAGAGAAATTATGTGAGCTATCATCCACTTGATCTCATCCATACAAATGTTTGGGGATTATTAAAGGAGAATTGAATTGGAGATAATATGTACATTATAACTTTCATGGATCATTTCACAAGGATGATTTGGCTCTATTGTATGAAGCATCAATCGGATGCCTTTCATTAATTTAAGAAGTTCAAAGCTATGGTTCAAAGAGAATGTGATAGATATATCAAGTGTTTAAGCTTAGATGGAAATACAAAATACGTCTCCCATGAATTATATTATTTCTTATAGAATAATAGCATTAAAAGCCAAATCACATGCAAGTATACACCATGACAAACTTGTGTGGAAAAAAGAAAGAATAGATGCATTGTAGAATGTGCTAGGGCCATGCTGAAGAAGACACGTATGCCCAATTGTTATTGGGGTTATGCAACACCCACAACTATATACATCATGAATAAGGGCTAAAACATCAAGTATACCAACTACCAAACTTTTTGAAGCTTGTTATAATAGGAAGCTAGATATATCATACTTGAGAGTCTTTGGTTGGACATGTTATGTATTGGTTGAAATCGAATTAAGGAACAAAGTTGATGATAAATCAGAAACATCTATCTTCATAGGGTATGCAGGTGAGAAAAGGGTTATACGTGTTATATAAGGAGCTAACAATATCAATGGTGGTCAAAATTGATGAACACTTACCTTGCTATGCTACAAGTGTATCTTTGGAGGCTAATGAATATGAAGAAAAAGCGACTTCAAGGGATGAACTAAAGAGCATCGTGTTGGAGTTCAAGGTCTACGGAAGCATGCAAACAACACAAGGAAGGCGAGGAGCCATGGAGCACAACACAAGACTGTATGAATTACCAACTAAATGTAGAAGGATAAGTGAACTATTAGAGTTATAGGCATATACACAAGTTAGGGGAAAACTCCTTCTAAGGAGGGAAAAAGGTGCATTGGCCATGCTCACTTTGTTCACACACATAAATATCCAAATATATCATCAAATCCCCCCTCCGAATGATGTGGTGATCAACGAGGTGGCAGTCATGTATAAGGAAGTGCCAAGATACATGGAAATAGATCAATCCACAAAAGAAAGTAATCTCAAAACTTTAGAGAAATATTTGAACTTCTCCCTAGGTAGAGTTTGTGAAAAGGTCTACAATGTTATCTTGTGTGGGCATATATGCCAAACTGATCTCTCTACTAGAGATTCTTTCCCTAAGATAATGAGAATACACCCTAACTTTCTTTTTGTTAGCATGGAACATATGGTTCCTTGCAATTGCTAATCCATCCTAAATATCAGTGAAGATGGTGGTGGCAAAAGAGTGACCGATACCCTAATTAGTGAAAAAGGCATATGAGCCACACACACTCAACAATCGCTATGAAAGATGCCCAATACTCAATCTCACAACTAGAAGTAGCCATAGTAGTGTGCTCTTGGCTTAATCAAGATATGCGTGCCCTACCAAACATGAAGACGAAAAGTGTTGGTGCAATTCACAAGCCTACACATTTGGCTTATAGTTCATACACTTATGAAGATGCATAGGAATTAATGCTAATGGTTAATTACCATTTTATCCTTTTGTAAAAGTCATATTTGACTTCGAATCTTTGTAAACACCTACAAAGAAGAACTCGTGGAAAAGTTCGGAGTTAATTGATGGAATATCTCCTATAATGGAAGATCATTTTTTTAGAGAGAGCCAACAATTTCAATTCAAATTCAAATTGGAAAAGAACACCTATATAAATCTCTAAAAAAAATGTGGGCAGAAGACTCATCATCACGAGCTATTCATTGTACTTTTTGAGTGTGTGTGAGGCCTATATAGTAGCCTACACCTTTCTACACCATTACGCAATGATCTTCATGCCTATGGCATTGTATAACATTGTTCATTAATACATATATCTACATTGTTCATTTCTGAGTTCTCTGTCATAGTCTGTGTAAGTCAGTCAACTTGTGGAGCTCATATCTCACTCATTTCTCCACCACATTCAAAGATCTATAGCTTGTTGGAACCAACGCAAAGTATTTTACATGCGATCGAAATTTGAAGGATTTCTATTCAGCCATTTCAGAGGAAGGTGCATCGATCACTGGTCGAAGTCTGTAGTAGTCCTAGAAAACCAGGGGTAAAGGTTTACTTGCTAAATTGATTTCTCTGAGCATAATTAGTCTTTTTAAATGATATCACTTGGAATAGGTAGCTTGCTAAGCTAGTTAGATACCCCTAAAATGAATTTTTCCAATTGCTATTGTGCTTGTCATACTGAGCAAAAGATACAGCAGGTGTTTAGTAAAAAAATAAAAGGTTTTCTTGAAGGCTTCAAGTTCAAAGTTGTCTGTTTTGATTCAATCTTCTCATACATCATTTCCAAAGTACGTATGACATTTTATGGTGTTATTGGAAAGGTAAGAAGGTCTACTTATCAACTCTGAAGCATCAAAGGGCTGGTACAAAGCAGGATTTAGTAGTACCTACTCATCATCTTGAAGTGTCCATCCATCATTCCCAACAGTGGTATCAGAGCAAAGTCAAGGTAAAATGGGAGATGGTTTTCCTTCATTTATTGATAAATTGGATAGGAACATCTATCAAGCATGGTCTCTAAGGATGAAGACATACCTACAAGGAAGGAGTCTTTATGGAATCATCTCAAGAGATGAGGAATTGCCCTCATTCAAAACGGGAGGACTACCAACAAAGGAAGCACATGAGAAGCTCAACACATGGTGTGCCAAGGATGCATTAGCAAGGTCTTACTTACTCAAATCAAGCTCTCATTTTCTTTTGCCACATATTAGAAACTCTAAGACATCCCAAGAGAGTTGGACAACCTTGTCATCCTATTTCTCTTCCAATACAAGAGCTAGAAAAAACCAATTGTGGATTGAATTCACCTCACTAAAGAAGCAACCTAAGTAGTCTATTTCAGAGTATGTGACTAGGATTAAAGATGTACCAGATCAATTAGCAAGCATAGAAGAAGAGATTGAAGAAGAGCAGATAGTAAGGCAAGTGATCAATGGGATTAAAGCTGATGACAAATGGGAAAGCTTCACCACTGCCATGGACCTGTACATGGACATGAAAATTCCAAATCTTACCACTCTTATGGGGCAATTGTTCACTCATGAAGCCAAGCTCAACAAGAAGGGAGACTCATCCAAAGGTAATAGCTCTTCTACCCTATACACTGATAAAAGTAAGTTTAAATATAAAGGCAAGAACAAGAAAGGAGAGGATGAAGGCACTACCTCCCAAGTCAACTATGCAGGGAGAGGTAGCTCATCAAGAGGAAGGGGCAGAGGAGGTAAGCAAGGTAGGGGGAGATCCTATAACTCCTCACCATGCAACAATCAAGAGGCAGATTCAACCATCATCAAGGATACAACAACAACTACAATAACCACTACAACAACTATAATGGAAACTACCAAGGAGGATTCAAATCCAGAAAGGATTACAACAACTATACAGAAGAGCAAGATGATTCTCTTATGATTATGAACATGACTTCAAAACCAGGTACAAATGATGACCATCTCTTCTACATTGACTAAGGATGCTCAAATCATTTGGCTGGCAATGTAGCTCTCCTCTCTGACCTTGAAGAACCAACTGTTTATCTTGCCAAAGATTTGTCAATTGAAGAATCAGGATCATATGAAGAAGCCATGAACAAGAAAGAATGGAACGAAGCCATGGATGGGGAGATTGAAGCACTCAAGGAAAGTAACACATGGGAACTAGTACCAAAGAAAGAGTCTATGAAGGTAATTGGATCTAGATGGATCTATAAAATCAAAAGAAATTCTGATGGGTCAATTAGCAGATACAAAGCCAGATTGGTGGCCAACGGTTTTGCACAAACCCAAGGCATTGGCTATGAAGAAACATTCTCAACTGTGGCGAAGATGCCAACCATCAGAGTGTTGGTAAGTGTGGCTACATCTAAAAATTCGAACATGTATCAATTGGATGTAAAAAATGCATTTCTTAATGGATGGATTTCAGAGGAGGTATACATTTCACAACCTCCTAGATATGAGGAACCAAACAAGGTAAAATATGTGTGCAAGTTGAATGAAGCTCTTTATGGATTAAAGCAAACACCTAGAGCATGGAATCACAGGTTGACCACAAGACTTAGACATTAGATCGACTCAGATGCAGATTGGGCAGGATGTAAGGATGATAGGAGGAGCACTTCTAGATACATTTCATTTGCAGGTGATAAACCAATATCATGGTCTTCAAAGAAGCAACCTACTGTTGCTTTATCTTCTACAGAGGTAGAATATAGAGGATTGGCTAATGCTACCCAAAAAGCCATATGGATCAAGTTATTGTATACAAAATTGGGTTTGTATACTAGTTCACCATTGATATTTGGAGATAATACAAGCTCACTTCACCTTGCAGCTAATCCTATTTATCATGCGAGGACCAAGCATATAGAGGACCATTACCATTATGTGAGAGAGAAGCTATTAAGCAAGGACATTCAACTAACATATGTATCAACCAACATGTAGTGTGCAGATTTGTTCACTAAAGCTTTGGATGGAACCAAACTTTGCAAGTTCAAATGAATCATTGGATTGCAATATATACATGAAGACTAAAGATGAAGACCAAGCCAAAATGTTTGGCTTGAGGGGGAGCTGTTGGTGCAATTCACAAGCCTACACATTTGGCTTATAGTTCATACACTTATGAAGATGCATAGGAATCATTGATAATGTTTAATTACCATTTTATCCTTTTGTAAAAGTCATATTTGACTTGGAATCTTTGTAAACACCTACCAAGAAGAACTTGTGGAAAAGTTAGGAGTTGATTGATGGAATATCTCCTATAATGGAGGATCATTTTTTAGAGAGAGCCAACAATTTGAATTCAAATTCAAATTGGAAAAGAACACATATATAAATCTCTAAAAAAGTCGGGGGCAGAAGAATCATCATCCCGAGCTATTCATTGTACTTTCTGAATGTGTGTGAGGCCTATACAGTAGCCTACACCCTTCTACACCATTAGACAATGATCTTCATGCCTATGGCATTGTATAACATTGTTCACTAATACATATATCTACATTGTTCATTTGCCGATGACATGAACCCTTTTATCCACAATGACTATTCTAGCCTGGAGACGTTTTGGAGGTGCTTGGACACTTCTTGCGAAGCCTCAGGATCCAAAATCAACCATTCAAAGACCGCTTTCAAAGCCATTATCGGGATCCAACCTAACCTTCTCATTGAACATGGATGCCAAAACATTCCCGTAGGTCAAGTCTTCCAGCTTCTTGGGATTCCCCTCAGCTTCGGTATCTCTATGGAGCAGCTATGGAATTGGGTCCAAGCCAGGCTTGAGAGGAAGCTAAACTATTGGAGAGGTATGCAAATCAATTTGGCCGATCATGCGATGGTTATTAACACATTCCTCATTTTGTCGACCATCTACTTTCTCTCTTGTTGGAGACCAAAAGAGCAGGAGTTGTCCAAACTTGAAAAAATTCGCAGAAACTTCCTTTGGATGGGAGATCACAATAGGAGGGGGATTCCTAAAATTAAGTGGTCCATCTACACTAGCTAAAGGGACAGAGGAGGCCTTGGTATTTTGGACATGGGTTGCATGGCTACCAAACTGGCAGCAAAATGGATGATTAGGGCATAGTGCAACGGTGAGACTTCGTCGGCCAAACTAATATTCAAAAACAATAATGTGTTGACTTTGGTGGGATTCCCGAATTCGAAGAATCTCGACATTATGATCCTTTTGTTTTCCCTGATCGCGGTTTTCCCGAAAGGTTTGGTTTGCTCCCTATGGAAGAGTTGGAATAAAGTCAAAATCTTTATAAGAGTCAGCAAGGAATGGAAGTGGGTTGCCGGTATCAGACATAACGACTCTATTTGGTTCGCGATCCATGGCATGAGGAATGTGGAATCTTGGAACACTCAAAGCGCCAAGAGGCTTTGGAACAAGGGCTTCAAATAATGGAAACATCTCTAGAATCAAGACACCAACCAATGGGTCAACTTTGAGGATATCGACCCTTGCATTAACATTACCTATGAAGAATGGAATATTTTACAAAGCAGATGTCTTACCTGGGACCATTCCAAAGTCCGTCTTCTCATGTACGATTCGCCCTGCACATTGGGTCTCAGATGGCATAACGGCAATTGCCTAACTGATATCCCAAACGTCAAAGGAAACATTGACTATCAGGTCAACCTTAACAAGAAGTGGTGCCTATCTTGGATGCAGTTGCGGTGGGAAATGAAGTTCATGGCTATCTGGCACCCTCTTATCAAAAACAAAAAGTATGTCCTCTTATGGCAAATTCTTCATTAGGGAATCTGGACCAACCTAAAGGCTAGCAAAGTTTGTGGGGCATCTCCTTGGTGCAAGTTTTGTTACTGGTCCATTGAAGATGTTGGTCATATCTTCTTTTCTTGTCCCAACTCGAACAGGCTTTGGCAGATTGTCGGAAAGAAAATTAGAATTCAAAAGAATATCAGTTGGAAACATGCTCTTTTGGTTGAATCCATTGGCTGCTCTATGACCCTCTGGAATGCCATTAGAGGGGAGGTCCTTTGAAAGATCTCGCGGGAAAGATGTGCTTATAACTTCAGAGACTCCCCCAAAGAATGGTCGATTGAGAAATCGTTGTTCCTCCTCGATAAAACAATCACCAATTGTAAGAAATTCCCCCCTTCAAGCACCATAAAGTGCTTCTCCTAAACAACAACAAGCTTAAACCCAAGTGGGCCCCACATGAGGGCAATGAGAGAGTGATTAACCTCCTTTGTAATGCCATCTAAACTCTTTAAGATCTACCCCCGCTTTGTGGGACTTGGGGGGCACGTGGGCACTAGTCCCCTTCACTTCTAACTTTCTTTTTCTTCATTTAATACAAGTCCGAGAGAGTAGGCTAAAGCCGGACTTCCTTTTATAAAAATAAAAAATAAAAAAGTTCAAACTTGAACATGAATAGTCATGCTTGCTCATTGCTTCACAATGATACAAGTGTCATTATTTTAGAAGGCTCGTATGCTTGTAAGGTTAGAGCTTGATTTTCAATACGTAACCTAAAGCCTCAAACTTCAAGTCTATATCCTAGATTCATCATTCCAACACATCTTTTGAACTTTATGAGCTTGTTTAGGTCCAAAATCTTAGTGAACATGTAAGCAAACTTATCTTTGGTAGTTTTGTTTTGCCCTTGTACCTCCTTATCGAACATCGTCTCTGTGATGTAGTGCTAAAGTAATTTTATATGTTTTCTCCCAGTGTGGAACATAGGATTGGTAAGTAGGTACATAGTACTCATGTTGTCACACATGATTAGAAACTAGCTGGCTTTCAAGTTCAGTTCCTACAAATTATGACTTTGATACCAAAAAAATCTTAGATATCCAAGGTTAGACATCAGGGAATCCTTCCCAAGCCTTTCCTCAATGTTCTTGATGCCTTATTCATGATCAGCTATAATAATTAGGTCATATATATATACACATAAGTAGATAGATGCCTCACCTTTTGTTTTGGACAATCATGATGGATCAGCTTCTCTTTGACTGTATCCACAATTGATGAAGTATTCTACAAGCCTTTGATTCTTTTCCCTTGGGCATTGCTTGAGACCATAGAATGCCTTCTTTAACCTAAAAAAATAATGTCCTGTGATTTCATCCTTAAACCATATTAATTGGTCCATGTATAATATGTCCTAGAGATGTCCATTTAGAAAGCATTGTCTACATCAAGTTGATACATTTTCCAATGCTTGCTAGCAATAATTGCGATGATGCTTCTGAGCATAGTCATCTTGACTAGAGGGCTAAATGTCTCTTCATAATTTACTCCATAGGTCTGAGCAAAGACTTTAGATACAATCCTTGATTTATACCTAACAATGCTACCATTGGAGTGTTTTATGACCTTATATACCCACCTATTTCCAATTATCTTTATATCTTTCTTCCTTGGCACTAATGTCCACATGGGATTATCTTCTAAAGCTTTTATCTACTCTTGCATAGCCTCTTGCCACTCCCTACATGTATTTTCTTCTTAAAATCATGTGGGTTCTTCAATACGTTTAGTCATATATGCATATTTGCAAGCCATGAATGAATCACCAGTAAGCCGTTGAACAAGATACTTAAAGTATCAGAACTTGTTATTTCACATTTCCATTGATTTTGATACTTGTTTACCTTTGAGCTCTCCCCCTTTGTTGCATCATGGTCTCCATTAAGATCTATCCAAAAATACTCATCTTCTTCTATCTGGTGTGATTCTTAGAAATAGCCAAGATTAACCTGGTTATCCAATTTATTGATAATAGATGTACACTTCATGATCTCTTAAATAAAGACGTTATTTTTTATTTTGAAATTTTATGTCTAGGGTTGTATAAGCTCATAGACTATGCAAAATATGTGTACTACTCAACATGTGTAGTTCAAGATTCTCAAGCTTTCCTAGATCCAAAGCTTTTGAGTGGATGCATGGGTCATGCTGATGATGCTAGTTTTCTACACCTGCAAAAATCTAAAATGGTGTCCTTACTGCCCAAACCTAACGTACCTTGTAAACATATTTGTGGAGGCTATATTTTGTTCAAAATGCAGCGTTTTTCCTTCCTTAAAGATGGTTCAGCTCGAACTATGTTTAAATTGCATCTCTTCCATAATGATGTCTATAGTCCTATGTGAACATCTTTTCTCAAAAACTACCTTTATTTTATGACATTTATTGATGATTATTCTAGGCATGCATGGAAGTATCCATTAAAAGCAAAGTCCAAAGTAATATGTGCTTCAAACAAGTTTTGGTTATAAGTGAAAATTGTTCAGCATGTAAATTGGGCACCTTTCATTCTAATCCGGGCAAGGGGGGGGGGTATACATGTCCTTTAATTTTATTGCATTTCTAGCTGAGCACGACATAAAATATCAGTTTCTAAAGCCATATACACCTTACATAAGTGAAGCTATAGAAATAAAGAACATGTCTCTCATGGAGGTGGCAAGATGTAAGGTCTAAAGCTAGGCTTTTCCACATAGCTTTTAGCTTGAGGCTCTTATGTGTGTAGCATATGCACTTAACGCATGCCCCACCAAAAACTACAATTTGTTACTCCATATAAGGTTTGGCATGGTCCCAATCCATTTGTTCCTCATCTTTGTGTCTTTGGTTGTCTAGCATATGCATTAGTGCTTGAACGAGTAGTGAAATGTATTTTTTGCTAGGTAAAGCTCTAAAAGCAAAGTCTATCATTAGTATCATTCATAGAATAGACACATTTTGATTAGGTGTGATGTTTCTTTTGTGGAAGATGTGATTTAGCCATCACTTTCACGTACTAAGGAGATACAAGTTAACTCCAAATATGTGTATGAAACTTTGTTGCCTCTTTTTGCAATTGGATAGTCAAGTGCTCATCCAAATGAGGCGATTTCGCAACCTTTATAGGTTCCATATGATGATGTAGATCATTCCATTTTTTATGCACATTTACACAATGCACTTGTTGATGAGAGGGTTGATACAGATGAGGCAAAGACTATGCCTAAATGGATGGTTCACACTGTGAGATAGAAAATAAGATGTATCTCTTTCATATCATACTCCTTATAGCTCTCATAATGCTTTGTTTGCATGAGATTCCTATGCTATGGCTGCCTCTAGTCTTTGTGATGAGAATGAGCCTATTCCTAGCACAAAATTCAAAAAGCTGTATGGTTTTTATGCAATCAGAATATGATGTTATTATGAAGAATGGTACTTTCTCTTTATGCAATTTTCCTTCAATAAAAAAGGCCAAGGGCATTCAATGGTTATACAAGTTGAAGCATAAACCTAATGGAAGATTTGATAGGTATAAGGCTATGCTTGTTGCAAAATGTTATGCTTAAGAGAGAGGCATTGATTTTGATGAGAACTTACTGAATGAACACTCTTCATAGCATCTTCAAAATTGCAACTCATCATGATTTGAATTTACATCGGTTTGACATTAAAACTTGATTTCTAATTGGTGATTTAAATGAAGAAGTGTATGTATTTCAGCCCTATGGTTTTGTGTAGAAAGGACATAAAAACAATGTATAGGCTGAAAAAGGCATTATATGGTTTAAAGAAAATTTCACGTGCTTGGTATGAAAATATACATGCCTCCTTGATTGCACATGGTTTCGAGAAAAGCCGAGTTGAGAGCACCTTATATGTTAAACATGTTGATGATGTATTTTTTATTATTTTTTTATATGTTGAACACGTGCTACTCACTAGAACTGATGAGAAGCACGTTTCTAAATCTAACGCTAATTTTCTCGCCTCTTTTTAGCTGTTAGATTTGGGGTGTTTGGATCATAATTTACACATTGAATTTATGCAAATTGATGCAAGAATAGCTTTGTGTCAAACAAAATATATTGACACATAATAATAGTATTTTGGCCTTCAATAGTTCAAGCCTATTGCCACTCCTATGGAAACAGGTTTATGGTTGAGTCTTCATGATGCTAGACATGCATTTGATGTTTTTCTCTTTGAGGAGGCTCTTTGATGCTTGATTTACTTATGCATACCTCGACATAATATTTAGTTTATTATCTCTCAGATTAGTAGGTTTATGCATTTCCTAGTTGTAAATTATTGGCTTGTGGTTAAGATCATCTTTCACTACTTGAGAGATACCTGATTACTTGGATTGTTTTATTGCAAGGGGAAATATCTACTACCAAAACTACATGCTTTTTTTGACTCTTATTAGGTTGGTTTCTATGACATTGCTGTGTCCACTACTGCTTTCTGTTGGGAATGATGGATGGACACTTCAAGTTGATGAGTAGGTACTGCTAAATCCTGCTTTGTACTAGCCCTTTGATGCTTCAGAGTTGATAAGTAGACCTTCTTAGCTTTCCTATAACACCATAAAATAACCTATGTAATTTGGAAATGATGTATGAGAAGATTGAATAAAAAAAGACAACTTTGAACTTGAAGCCTTCAAGAAAACCTTCTATTTCTCACTAGACACTTGCTGTATCATTTGCTAAGTATGACCAACAGAGTAGGAATTGGAAAAATTCCTTTTAGGTGTATCTAATTAGCTTAGCAAGCTAACTAATCCAAGTGAAATCAGTTAAAAAGATTAACTATGCTCAGAGAAATCAATTTAGCAAGTAAACCTTTACCCCCGATTTTTTAGGACTCCTGCAAACTTCGACCAATGATCACCTCGACGCACTTGTCTTTGAAATGGCTAAATAGAAATCCTTCAAATTTTGATAGCATGTAGAATACTTTGAGTTGGTTCCAACAAGATATATATCTTTGAATTTGGTGGATAAATGAGTGAGATATGGGCTCCACAAGTTGACTGACTTACAAACACTATGACAGAGTCTCATGGTGATCTGGCCATGGTTATGTGGCAACGAAAGACCTTTGATATTGCCAACTTCCACTTGTTGCACAACTAGTTGACTAAGCCCTTCCGTGGCAATGGCAAAGAGAAGAAGAGCCAATGGGAACCCTTATCTTATCCAACGTTTTAATTTGATCACCTTCAAAAGTTGGCCATTAACGTTAATTTGAGTTGATGCGTTTCCCAAAAGAGTCGAGATCATCTTGGTGATTTTTTGGCTGCAGCCAAGATCTTTAAGTGATTTCAAAATATAGTCCCATTCTACTTTGTCATAAGCTTTGTCAAAATCAATCTTGAGGAAAACCACATCTTGTTTAGACTCTTCCGCGAAGTCGAGACCTTCCCAAATATCAATAATGGCTTCCAAAATAGATCTACCTTTGATGAAACATTTTTGGTCCTCGCTTAGCCAATCTCTTAGGTGGCCTAAAATTCTGTTGGCTATGACTTTAGCAATGATCTTGTACCCCATTTGAAGCATCATAATCGGACGCCAGTTCTCAATTCTATTCTTTTCCCCTTTTTCCCATCAAGTTTGAATTTGAGTCCATCTCATAACTCTCAAATTAATCACCTATCACGCTTAGGTGTGATATAGCCTATATTCTAGGAAAAGAGCTTATTATCATTAAGGGAATTTTTCAAAGTTATCTAAATACGTGTTTTGCTTGTAACTGATAGGATCCCATGTGTGTTATCACTTAAAGAAATTGAATAAGCTAGTAAACCCCTTGGTAAGAAAGCCTCTTTCTTGTTTGAGATCTTTCTTCACACTTTGTGTAGCCATAGCTCACAATGATTTCTTTGTGTAGAAGCTTGTTAGCTCTAATTGTTTATCATGTTTCCTAATCATATGATATCCATTTCTTGTAGTCATTAGTTTTGTAGAAATCCAAGATAGTGTTCTAAATTTGGATCAAAACGCAAATTTGATCTCTATATAGTTTTAGAGAAATAAAGTTTGGAATGAACTACAATCCTCGTGTGTATGTCTAGTGAAGATAGTAAGTAGCATGCCTTGGAGGCTTTTTTTCTTAGAGAAGAAAAAGTATTTTCAGTGAGATAATTTGAATTGAGTGGGTCTCATATTCTATTTTGAGTGTTCAAAAGTTCTTAGCCTCATTCCATAGGAACGCAAAGAATTATTGTTTGAAGTGAACAAAGGTATATGTGAAGATACTGGTGAGGCCATTCATTCTTCAAGATACATAGGGAAAGTGTAGATTCTCTTCTCAAATCCGCGGATGGATATAGAGGCCAAGGTGAAAAAGAATTCGAGAGGAGCTAAGAAGGACCAGTTGAGAGGCCCTAGAAGTGAGGAACTGCATCGTAAACATGCCCGACATGTGCCGGAGAGGTCCCATAAGACACATGCAAAGAAGCCCAAAGTAACCCCCATTGGTACACGAATGGAGGCTCAAACATCTCTTATATCACCCTTCTGCATCGTAAACATGCCCGACATGTGCCGGAGGGGTCCCATAAGACACATGCAAAGAAGCCCAAAGTAACCCCCATTGGTACACGAATGGAGGCTCAAACATCTCTTATATCACCCTTTAACAGATCCTTAGCAATTGAATTATGGAAGTAAATGATGTCTTTGCCCTCATCCATAGTTTCCCTTTGCATGCGTCTTTAGACATTTTTGTTGCACCATCCTAGAGGCTCTAGATTCACTCCAACAATATCCAACTTTACACACGTATATTCTAGCATTACTACAGACTTTTCTCAAGGTAATAAACTCCTTATGCTTCTTAGTGGCTCCAGCTCATCAAAGCTAATAGATAAATTTAAAATACATACTTTTCTTTGTTGGCATGTGTTGAAGAAGAATATATACATAGACCACCATGCACTAATCAATGATGATATTACGGCAGCTATCACGAGCTTAAACAATACAATATCTGTTATTGAGAGAGATAGAGAGAGAAATCTGTTCCACCATTGCATGTGAAGAGATGAGTGGAGGCACAACTTCTTTCTTTCCATTTCAAGGTACAACATAACTGATTGATGTGTGAAATGAGCTATATATTCAACAACGCAATCAGCCATATATTTTCGCTGTTCTACCCATATGCACCATGTTGGTTCCTTGGCGCTCACATTTTGACTTTGACAAGCTGGTTTCGCGATGTTCCAAAGGATAACTGCAACACGAGTTGGTTGATAGCTAGTTTTTCCCTGTAAAGCCATCTAGTGCATGGAAGATTGCGCCAAGGAAATGAGTCTTTTAGGGAACTCCAAATTTGGTAGCGCATCTTTCATTTCAGACTTCCCAAAGAGCTTCACTTCTGGTGGAGCTGCTTATTCGTACATTCAGTATATAGATACATAACATATCTCAAGGCCCTGACTTATTCAATGAGTTTCAAAATCATTCTAAACATGTCACGATGTAATTAATATTCCAAATATTTTATCGCTTGGATAGAATATTCAAAAGTGTGGATAGTATATTTAAACTAAATATATGAAAATAACATCATCGAGATATTGATGAACTTAAAAACATTCCTCTTTTTATGATATTGAGATCATTTTAATAGAAATTTCGAAGGACATATGAGCAATATTAATGGACTATATTGCCATAAAATAAGGAAAAAAAAAAGAAAGAGAAAGATGGTTCATTCATCGATTAAAGTTCTTTTTGCACCCCTACAATGTATACAAGTTACGAGGATTGAGAGCTGTTATGTTGAAATTGAATAAGAAAATCACGAAGATTGTAATAATCTTAAGTTCCAATAAGCTTTCGACCCCATTTTCCATCGTTTTCCATTACTTGAATATGAAGTTATTTTGGCTATTTGGATATACAAACATGATGTTTACATGAATAAGCTCAAAAGGTACTCTTGTTGGACTTCCATGAATATCTTGTTTACCAAGAATATTGGAATATTTATCTTGAGAGTACACTCACTAGTCTCTATTCGGGTATCACTTCTGTACTCATGTCTATAAATAGTTACATCTTGTTATATTGTTATAGAGGTCATTCTTGTATGTAGTATTCTATATAAGATGGAAAACTATTAATTCTCCGTTCTCTATTCTTGTGCTCAACTTCTTCTTCATGATATATTTTTAGATGCACTCTCTACTATGCTTCATTCCTGTTGAGATTGAAATGGTATCAAATGAAGACATCTAAAGAGATCTTTTAGAAAACTAAGCCAAACATTGAGGGACTCATGTAAACATTAATAACCACAAGCATAATAATAATATTATACATTAGCTATAGAGATTATGATAAGGTAAGATGCAAGTGAGTAGCTCAAACATGAAATGAAAAGTTACTTTGCTTGCATTATTTATGTTATTCCTTGTGTCTCATTTCTTGAGAAAAGAAAAAATTAATGAAATGATTCCATTTCTTAGTAATAAGCTAGAAATGTAAAAAATGCGCCCACGATTACATCAATAGAGACCATGAAGACCTCGTATATCTATTCAATTCTAATTGAAGCATAGAACATTTCAAAGGCATATGAAGAGTAAAACATAGAAGTTCAAAAGGTTATATACCAGTAGTCTACAAGAAAATAACATAAGATTTCTAATCATATGATAATGGAATAGCTTCAAAGGATGATATTGATAGAGATAGTACAGAAGAAAAATCATTCAATTTTGAAGAATGACTTTCAGATACTAAAGTAGAAGAGCATTTCCATAAGTGATAAGTCTCTAAACCTCAAAATCGTTTGTGAGTTATTTGGATTTCCTTTGCTGTGATAGGTGATGATGCCAAGAAGGCAATTCGTCTCTGTGCTTTGGCACTTCCTTGAAAGAAATTAAACACTTATAGAGGGACTCCCAAGAACATGTGATACGCTTTCATATAATTCGCATGTTGATAATTGAAGAACAGTAACTAAGTGAAAACTGTAGTTCACAAGAAAAATGGAATTTTGAACATGTATTCTACATTTGAAGTTGAGGGAATTCGGGTAACGTGGGCGGCGGAGCGCTCTGTAAACGTTTTAAGGATCTAGATTATCTCTCGACTATTTCGCATGTTTAGCACTATCTCTTGACAATTTTGCTAGTCTGATTGCGCACGACAGGATGCATATGCGATGGATATTATATTAATATCAATGAATGTCTCCGCTACTTACGTGATGGAGCAACGTGGTCGCTTACCTGTCTTTGCTTTACTTTCTTGCATGGAACAGAGTAACCCATCGTCATCCTGCCGGCTTTTCAACTCTCTGGAACGCAAACGGACTTCTCAAATTCATGGCAACGATGTACAAATACCAACATACTGAATTCCGTGAAGAATAGACAACCATCGTGTTCCTCCACACTTATCAACTATTTGCTTTGCCATATTCTTTGCACAGAAACGGAATTTCTCATTTAGCTTTATGATCTTTATAGGGAAAGTTATAGTGATCACGCAAACTTTGCAATGATGGAAAGAATCCTCAGACATCAAAGCCAGGTTCAAATCTTTGTCAAACGCGACTCCCTGCTTTTCGAACGATATATAAGATGTGATAGTATTTCAGCGAACTTTAGAATAATAAGGGTTCTGATGCTGGAGTCACACATCGCGTCCGTAATAATGTCAGTTCAGGTGGATAGCTGATAAAAGATCAAGAAGCTCCAAGTTGCATAAGGCGCAGCGAGATCACAAGTTCAGCCATGTATAAACTAAAACGACAACATGATCGAAAGAACGTCAAAACAGTATGTTCGCGATACAGACAAGAAAACCTTAATCTTCGCTTGTTCAGTGTTTGAAAATACATCGGGATTCAATGCGGAAGTTTCCCTTTTGCTTAAAAGTTTGAGATGCAAGACGGAAGTTTCCCTTTTGTTTAAAATGTTGCGATGCGGGTCTAGTGGTAAACAGTTTGTCTTTAAACTGAAGGTCTAGGTTCAAAAACCTACAGAATGATTTGATCTTCATCCTGGAAAGGGAGATACAAGTTCCAAAATGACACACACAGGGAGCGCAATCCCATAATGTTTTAGATGAGCTTCAATTATAAGCTACTTTCAATGTTATGTCATAAAATTATTTTTCCTTATCTATTCCGAGTGATGTGTCATGTGAATGCATGGGCGAAAGACATTTTACAAATTTCTTTTTGCTTCTCTTTAGTTTCATTCCAGGAGCATGAGAGATATGCTGGATACTCCACCACAAGGAGGAAGTGCTCCAAGAAATCACAATAACGACATAAACTGATTTTTCTGCCCATCAATTTGGCGAATCTGGTACTAAAATAACGATATACATCTCTAGTGTTGTAATAACGCTGAAAATATTCATTGGTTGTTCCTAGATAAGGACCCATGAATTACGTGAAAACATTCATTGGATAGGCTCAAGCAGTCTATTAAAAAGGGTGTCGGATCTTTTGAGTTGGACTAAAGTCGAAAGCTTCATAAGAATCAATGCAGATTCGAAGTCGGCAGCCAGTATCAGACAAAATGACTCTATCTCATTTCCAATCCATGGCATCCGGAATGTGGAAACTTGGAACATTTGAAATGCTAAGAAGCTATGGAACAAAGGCTTCAAAAGATGGAAACATCTCTAGAAACAAGACACCATCCACTGGATCAACTTAGATGATATTGACCCTAGCATCAAAATTACCTATGAAGAATGGAATAATTTACAAAGCAGATGACTTGCTTGGGAGTGCTCTAAAGTTCATCTTCTAATGGGACATGACTCGTTATGCCTGCTTGTTCTCAGATGGCATAATGGTAATTGCCTAACAAAAATCCAGAACATCAAAGAAACAACTGATTATCAAGTCAACCTCAACAAGAAGTGGTGCCTATCATGGATGCGGTTGTGGTGGGACATGAAGTTCATGGCTATCTGGCATCCCCTCATAGAAATCAAAACGTTTGTCCTCGTACGGCAAATTATTCATCGAGGAATCTGGACCAACCTAAAGGCTAGCAAAATTTGTGGGGTGCCTCCCTGGTTCAATCATTGCTAATGGTCCATTGAAGATGTTGCTCACATCTTCTTTACTTGTCCCTACTCCAATAGGCTCTTGTAGATTGTTGGAAAGAAGATTAGACTTCTAAAACATGTCAGTTGGAAACAAGCTCTCGTGGGAGAAGTGATCGGCTACTCCGTGACTCTTTGGAACGCCATCAGAAGGGAGGTCCTACAGAAGATCTGGCAAGAAAGATGTGCTTATAACCTTAGCAACTCCCCCAAAGAGTGGTGGATTGAGAAATCGTTGTTCCTCCTCGACAAAAGAATTGCTAACTGTAAGAAACTCCCCCTTCATGCATATCAAGTGCTCCTTCTGATTAACAAAAAGCTTAAACCCAAGTGGGCCCCACATGAGGGTGAAGAGATGATGATTAACCTTCTTTGTAATGCCATCTAAACTCTGTAAAATCTACCCCTACTCAGTGGGATTCAGGGGGTCCCATGGGCACTAGTCTCCGTCACTTGTACTTTTTTTTTGTTAATACAAGTGTGGGAGAGTAGGCTAAGGTCAAACTTCCTCTATTAAAAAAAAAAGGCGATCTTCCTCATTGAAACCATATGAGAAGTTGATGCAAGAAAAAAAACGCATGTACGGTTGTGACTCGCCAAAGCTTATAAACACAATCTTTAAAACTTCCTAACACTACATTTTGTAGTGGGCCCAATCAAAACACTCAAAATAGCAGAAGAAATCGAAGAGATCTCTCTTAATGCAGAGAAGCAAAAATGTTGTATAACTATGGGTAAAAGCATGAAATACAAGGTCTTTGAGGGACCAAATGCACTTGGAATCCCTTGAAGTATATTTGGCAACCTATGGCAAAGTATCTCCATGATTTGAACTCTTGAGCTATTTGGATTTCATTAGTCTCAATTGAAGGTTTTTGAACCTTAAGATTGATATTTCCTAAGGGTATGATATTTAACCCTTTTTGATAACTCTCAAGCCTTTATTCTTTTGGGTACAAGCCTAAGAGGAATCCTTATAGAATACATATGTGGTTTCATGTGACTTCCAAGGTTCTGAAGCCTTGGATTAGAATCTATGTGGAGAGGACACTTGGCTAACTCTGCCAACATTTTGCCTCTCTGCCTAAAAGTATATGTATGGGTGGAGTTGTTTAAGTGCATATGTGTATCTTTCACCCTTTGTGGGCTAGACTAGCTTATTTACTAGGTCGTTTTATGGTCCTTGTTATGCCGAAGCAATAGTGGTATTCAAATCACTTTGGGGAAGCTTGGGTAGGAGAATTATTCTCTGAACCTTCTTAGTATGGGATGTTTACTCAAAGGTAGTCTAGCTTTATTATTTGGTGTTGGTGCAAATACCAAGCCTACACATTTGGCTAGAGTTTATTGAAGCTCCATTGAAACCATTGCTAGGAAGCTTGTAAAAGTCAATTTGACTTGTAAAAATACTTGTAACCACCACTAAACTCGTAAAGTTTGTTAGTTGGAAACGTCACCACTCTACTTGAGAGAATATCTCTAGACTAGAGGATCACTTTTAGTGAGAGCCAATGGAGGATTCAAATTCAAATTCAAACAATCCATCTATAAAAGATGGTTGAATAAACTCGCAGATTGAGATCACCTTTTCTGACTTCTTGCTTATTACTTTGTAAGAGAGTGAGGCTTACATCATAGCCTACACTACTCATTATCATTAGGCATTGATTATCATGCCAGTGATCATGTACAACATTGTGTTCTAATACAATAGATCAATACTTCTCTTATATGGTCTCTCTGTCAAAGCTACTCAGAACAGTCATTTTGTATTTCTCATATCTCAGCCATTTCTTAACATTTTCAATGTTCTATAGCATTTTTAAAATCAGCTTCAATTCCTCTACGTGCTCACAAATTTGAAGATAATCCATTCAGCGACTTTAAAGTGTGTCAAAGTACCCACTGGTCAAACTCTACAGAGATCCTAAAAAATCGAAGGTAATGATTTGATTGCTTAATTGACTTCTTTTCTCTATGACCTTGAGGAACCAAAGGGTAAGCATCAAGTACAAAAAAATGATGACACCAAGCACTCAGTGATCAAGGTAGGAAATGTTAAAACCTTTGATGGAAATAAGAATCTGTTAAGCAGGGTTCTATATGTACCTACAATTACCAAGAATTTGATGAGTGTTGGAGGGATTGTGGAAAAGGGATTGCAGGTTAGATTCAACCAATATGGAGCGTTTGTGGAGGATCCCCAAGATGGATTCAAGAGAATTTACAAAGGAGAAAAGACAGGTAGATTATTCATGTTTGAACTAGAGGATACAAGGAACATTGCACTTTATAGTTAAAAAGACCAAATAGTATCAGAACTTGAAATTTGGCATAAGAGATTAGGGCATATTGATGAGAGAACTTTAAAGAAAATATGTTGAGATCAATGTTTGCTTGGGATACCTAATGTATCCAAGCAATACATGATCTATAAATGTGGTGCTTGTTAGTTTGGAAGATCTCACAGGTTACCCTTCTCAAGGAAAGGCTACATGCACGAGGACTACCTAGAGCTTGTCCATATAGATGTATGGGGACCAAGTAAGGATCCCTCAATTTTTGGATGAAGGTATTATGTATCTTTCATTGATGACTTCAGTAGGTGGACTATCTTATATTTTATGAAGCACAAAGAGGAAGTATTCAGTTGCTTTAAAAAATATCTTGCACTTGTTGAGAACCAAGTAGGAAGAAGTCTAAAGAGACTAAGGTCAGATGGTGGAGGTGAGTACTTCTCAAATGATTCTGATCCATTCTTGTGGGATATAGGAATGAAGAGAGAAATTACAACAAGGTATACCCTTGAGCAAAACGGGGTGGCAGAGAGGAGAAATAGACTAATTGTTGAAACAACTAGGTCAATGTTAAATGAGAAAAATTACCTAATTACTTGTAGGCAGAGAGTGTATCTACTCCCACTTATCTTGTAAATAGGTTGCCATACAAATATCTTGATGGGATGACCCCATATGAAGCATGGCATGGTAGAAGACCTTCACTTGATCATTGTAGGATCTTTGGATGTGTTGCTTATGTGCATATCCCTTCTCAAATAAGGGGTAAGCTAGAACCTAAGGCAGAGAAGTGCATCTTCATAGGTTATGGCTTGAATAAAAAAGGATACAGGTTCTAGAATCCTTCCAACAAAGGATTCATGGTCATTAGAGATGTTGTCTTTGATGAGAATGACTCTTGGTTTGAAAGTGAATGTAGGAAAGTAAAGCTACCTTATGACTTGGAAGAGGAGTTTTGAAGCCTCACTAAGGAGGAGCCTAATGACATTGAAGACATCAACTCAGATGATGAGGACATCATCAACTTAGAAGAATTTAAGGCATGGAAATGCAAAGGCAAAGTCAAAATGAAGAAGTTAAAAGATATACCTGAACCATCCAACCAAGCAATCAAAGGATCACAAAGGAAGAGCAAGAAGCCAATCAAATATGGGTATGACACTTCCTTAGTTACTAAGCACTCTGTTTATCTTGCAAAAGACTTGTCATTTGAAGAGCCATCATCATATGAAGAGGCAAAAACCAAGGCAGAACGGAAGGAAGCTATGGATAAGGAAATTGAAGCACTCAAGGAGAATGATATTTGGGGCTAGTACGAAAGAAGGAGTCTATGAAGGTAATTTGTTGTAGATGGATCTATAAGATCAAAAGGAATTCTAATGGATCAATAAGCAGGTAAAAAGCTATACTTGTAGCTAAGGGTTTTGCACAAACCCAAGGAGTTGATTATGAAGAAGCTTCCTCACCAGTGGCAAAGATGCCAACCATTAGGGTATTGGTAAGTGTGGTTGCATCAAAGAATTGGAACATGTATCATTTGGATGTAAAAAATGCATTACTAAATGGCTGGATTTCAGAGGAGGTGAACATGTCTCAACCTCTTGGCTATGAGGATCCAAGCAACGTAACATATGTGTGTAAATTGAGCAAAGCTCTTTATGGTTTGAAGCAGGCACCTAGGGCATGGAACCATAAGTTGACTACATATATAACTTCAGCATCAAGGATTCATCATTAGTAAAGCAAATACTTCTTTGCTTGTTAACAGGAGTAATTCGGAGGTAATATACCTATGTGTATATGGTGATGATATCATACTCACAGGTAATGATGCTAATGGCATCAAGCAGATTAAGAATCAAATGATGTAGGAGTTCAAAATCAGTGATCTAGAAGCACTAAAATATTTTCTTGGACTTGAGTTAGTCTATAGTAACTCTAGAATTAATATTAGTGAGAGAAAGTATATACAAGACATGCTAAAGAAGTTTCATTTGTAGGATGCCAAAGTAGCAAGTACTCCAATCAGAAGTTAAATGCTCATGAAGGTAATGTACTTGAGAATATTGCAGGTTAACAAAGCATAGTGGGAACTATGCTACATTGACAAGGATTGATATTGCTTATGGAGTAAGTGTTTTAAGTCAATTTATGCACAAACCTAGGGCACCTCATTTGCAAGCTTCCAAGAGGATTTTGAAGTATCTTGTGTTACTCATAATCAAGGATTATAGTTTCCTTATACCTCAGACTTAGACATCAAGATATATTTTGATGCCGATTGGGCAAGTTGCAAAGATGATAGAAGGAGTACCTCAGGTTACCTATCTTCTGCAGGTGATAAACCTATATTATGGACTTCAAAGAAGCAAGCTTTTGTTGCTTTATCTTCTACAGAGGCAGAGTATAGAGGATTGGCCAATGCTACTCAAGAGGCCATATGGATCATATTTTTATATACTTATTTGGGTTCACATACTACATCTCCAATGATTTTTGGAGATAATACAAGCTCATTACATCTTGTAGAGAACCCTATTTATGATCTTAGGACCAAACATATAGATGTCCACTATCATTATGTGAGAGAGAAGCCATTAAGCAAGGAAATTTAGTTGGCATATGTATCAACTAACATGCAATGTGCAAACTTATTGACTAATGCATTAGATGGTACAAAACTTTGCAGGTTTAAGTCTATGATTCGATTGTAGGACATTCAAGAAGATTGAAGAAGAAGACCAACCCAAAATGTTTGGCTTGAAGGGGAGCTGTTGGTGCAAATACCAAGCCTACACATTTGGCTAGAGTTTATTGAAGCTCCATGGAAACCATTGCTAGGAATATTTTATCTTTTACCATTTGTAAAAGTCAATTTGACCTGGAAGAATACTTGTAACCACCACTAAACTTATGGAGTTTGTTAGTTGGAAAAGTCACCACTCTACCTGAGAGAATATCTCCTAGATTAGAGGATCACTTTTAGTGAGAGCCAATGGAGAATTCAAATTCAAATTCAAACAATCCATCTATAAAAAATGGTTGAAAAACTCGCAGATTGAGATCACCTTTTCCGACTTCTTGCTGATTACTTTGTAAGAGAGTGAGGCTCACATCATACCCTACACTACTCATTATCATTAGGAATTGATTATCATGCCAATGATCATGTACAACATTGTGTTCTAATACAATAGATCAATACTTTTCATATATGGTCTCTCTGTCATAGCTACTCAGAAGAATCATTTTGTATTGCTCATATCTCAGTCCATTCTTCACCATTTTCAATGTTCTATAGCTTTTTGGAATCGTTGCTAAGTCGTCTACATGCACACAAAGTTTGAAGATAATCCATGCAGCCACGTTTGAGAAAAGCACATCAAAGTACCCACTGGTCAAACACTGGAGAGGTCCTAAAAAATCGGGGGTAATGATTTGATTGCTTAATTGATTGCTCTGTGTTTAGTGCATCATTTTACGTGATTCCACTTGCAACCATTAGCTGAATAAGCAAATTTGATATCTCCGAACGGAAGTTTTTTTATTCCTACTGTATTGGAAGCACGAAGCATAACAAGCAACAAGTGTGTGAACAAAAATAAAAGGTTTTCATTGATCCTTCAACTTGGAAGTAGTCTGTTTTGATTCAATCATTTCTTACATCATTTCAAAAGTACATATGCACTTTGTATACTGTCATTGGAAAGCCAAGAGGGCCTACAACTCAACTCTAAAGCAAAGAAAGGGCTGGTACAAAGCGTGAATTGGTAGTACCTACTCATTTCTTGGCGTCTCCATCCATCTTTCCCAATAGTGGTATCAGAACAAAGCTAAGGTAAAATGGGAGATAGTTTTCCTTCTTTCATTGATAAATTGGACAAGAACAACTAGCATGCATGGTCTTGAGGATGAAGACATACTTGCAAGGAAGGAGCCTTTATGGATACATCTCAGGAGATGAGGAGATGCCATATTCATAAGCAAAGGACAACCTACAAGAGGGGCATGAAAAACTCAACACATGGTGTGTCAGGGATGGACTAGGAAGGTCTTACTTACTTAACTTAATTTCTTATTTTCTTCTTCCACACATTAGGAACTATAAGACATCCCTAGAGACTTGGGAAACATTGTCTTCATATTTCTCTTCCAACACAAGGGCTAGGAAGAACAAATTGTGGATTGAGTTTACCACTCAAAGAAAGCAGCCCAAGCAAGGCATCTCAGAGTATGTGACGAGAGTCAAAGATGTAGCTGATCAATTGGCGAGTATAGGAGAAGAAATTGAAGAGGAGCATATTGTAAGACAAGTAATCAATCGTATTAAAGCTCATGAAAAATGGGAGAGCTTCACAACTGCCATGGACCTGTACATGGACATACAGATTCCAGATCTTAGCACTGTCATTGGGCAACTCTTTACCCATGAAGCCAAGCTCAACACGAATGGAGATTCATCAAGAGGTAATAGCTTTTCTGCCCTATACACTGATAAACGTAAGTCCAAAGAGAAAGGGAAGAACAAGAAGATTGAGGATGAAGGAGCTACCTCCCAAGCCAACTATGCAGGGAGAGGTAGAAACTCAAGAGGAAGTGGCAGAGGAGGTAAGCAAGGTAGGGGGAGACCTTATAACTCCTCACCATGTAATATTTGCGGATTGTCAAATCATACTACAGATGAGTGTTATAGGAACTTCAAGAATCAGAGAGGTAGAGGATATCAAAGAGGTGGATATACACAATCAAGAGCAAGATACAATAACAACTAAAACAACAACTACAATAGCAACTACCAAGGAGACTACGAATCAAGGAAAGATTGTAACAACTATATAGAGGAGCAAGAAGATTTTCTTTTGATTATGAATATGACTTCAAAACCAGGTGTAAATGGTGACCATCTCTTCTATATTGACTCAGGATGCTCAAACCATGTTGCAAGCAATGTAGCTCTTCTCTCTTACTTTGAGGAACCAAAGGGTAAGCATTAGGTACAAACATGTGATTACAGCAAGCACTCAGTCATCAAGGTAGGAAATGTTAAAACCTTTGATGGAAATAAGAATCTGCTGAGCAGAGTTCTATATGTACGTACAATTACCAAGAATTTCATGAGTGTTGGACAAATTGTGGAAAAGGGTTTGCAGGTTAGATTCAACCAACATGGAGCATTTGTGGAGGATCCCCAAGATGGATTCAAGAGAATTGACAAAGGAGAAAAGAGAGGTAGATTATTCACTTTTGAACTAGAGGATACAAGGAACATTGGACTTTATATTTACAAAGACCAAACACTATCAGAACTTGAAATTTGGCATAAGAGATTAGGGCATATTCGTGAGAGAACTTTAAAGCGCATATGTAGAGATCAATGTGTTCTTGGGATACCTAACGTATCCAAGCAACACATGATCTATAAATGTGGTGCTTGTTAGTTTGGAAAATCTCACAGGTTACCCTTCTCAAGGAAAGGCTACATGCAGGAGGACTACCTAGAGCTTGTCTATACAGATGTCCGGGGGCCAAGTAAGGATCCCTCAATTTTCAGTATTATGTATCTTTCATTAATGACTTCAGTAGGTGGACTATTTTATATTTTATGAATCACAAAGATGACGTTTTCAGTTGCTTTAAAAACTATCTTGCACTTGTTGAGAACCAAACAGGAAGAAGTCTAAAGAGACTAAGGTCAGATGGAGGAGGTGAGTACTTCTCAAATGAGTTGGATACGTTCTTATAGTATAGAGTAATCAAGAGAGAAATTACAGCAAGGTATACCCCTGAGCAAAATGGGGTGGGAGAGACGAGAAATAGACTTATTATTGAAACAACTAGGTCAATGTTAAATGAGAAAAAATCAACTAATTACTTGTGGGTAGAGAGTGTATCTACTACCACTTATCTTGTAAACAGGTTGCCATCCAAATCTTTTGATGGGATGATCCCATATGAAGCATGGCATGGTAGAACACCTTCACTTGATCATTGCAGGATCTTTGGATGTGTTGCTTATGTGCACATCCATTCTCAAATAAGAGGTAAGCTAGACCCTAAGGCAGAGAAGTGCATCTTCATAGGTTATGAATTGAATCAGAAAGGATATAGCTTCTACAATCCTTCCAGCAAAGGATTCATGGTCAGTAGAGATGTTGTCTTTGATGAGAATGACGCTTGGTTTGAAAGTAAATGTAGGAAAGTAAAGCTACCTTATGACTTGGAAGAGGAGTTTCCAAGCTTCACTAAGGAGGAGCCTAATCACATTGAAGACATCAATCAGATGATGAGGACGTCATCAACTTAGAATAATTCAAGGCATGGAAATCCAAAGGCAAAGTCAAAATGAAGAAGTTAGAGGATATACTTGAATCATCGAACCAAGCAATCAGAAGATCACAAAGGGAGAGCAAGAAGCCAATGACACTTCCTTAGTTACTAAGTACTCTGTTTATCTTGCAAAAGACTTTTCATATGAAGCAGCAAAGACCAAGACAGAATGGAAGGAAGCTATGGATGAGGAAATGGAAGCACTCAAGGAGAATGATACTTGGGAGCTAGAACCAAAGGAGTCTATGAAGGTAATTGGTTCTAGATGGATCTATATGATCAAAAGGAATTCTAATGGATCAATAAGCACGTACAAAGCTAGACTGGTGGCTAAGGGTTTTGCACAAACCCAAGGAGTTTATTATGAAGAAACATTCTCACTTCTAGTAAAAATGCCAACCATCAGGGTATTTGTAAGTTTGGCTACATCAAAGAATTGGAACATGTATCAATTGGATGTAAACAATGCATTCCTAAATTGCTAAATTTCATAGGGCACCTAGCACATGGAACCATAGGTTGACTACATAGCTTCAGGATCAAGGATTTATCATGAGTAAAGCAGATGCTTCTGTGTTTGTTAAGAGGAGTAATTCAGAGGTAATTTACCTTTATCTATATGTTGATGATATCATACTCACAGGCAATGATGCTAATGGCATCAAGCAGATTAAGAATCAAATGATGCAGGACTTCAAAATCTGTGATCTAGGAGCACTAAAATATTGTCTTGGACTCGAGTTAGTTTATACTTACTCCGAAATTTATATTACTCAGAGAAAGCATATACAGAACATGTAAAAGAAGTTTCATTTGTAGGATGCCAAAGTGGCAAGTACTCCAATGGAGGTAAATTAGAAGTTAAGTGCTCATGAAGGTAATGTACTTGAGAATATTGCAGGTTACCAAAGCATAGTGGGAAGCTTGAACTATGCTACATTGTTGGGATAGATGGATGGACACTCCAAGAGTTGAGTAGGTCCTACAAAATCCTGCTTAGTACCAGCCCCTTGTAGCTTCAGAGTTGAGTTGTGGGCCCTCTTAGCTTCCGAATGACACTATACAAGTGCCTATGTACTTTGGAAATGATTTATGAAAAGATTGAATCAAAACAGGCTACTTCCAAGTTGAAGGCTCAATGAAAAGCTTCTATTATTTATCACACACCTACTACTTGTTGTGCTTAGTGCTACGAGTATAGTAGGAATTAGAAAAAGTCCTTTTAGAGGTATCTAAGTAGCATAGTAAGCTAATGATTCCAAGTGGAATCACTTGAAATGATTCACTACACACAGAGCAATCAATTTAGTAAATGAATCATTACCCCCGATTTTTTAGGACCTCTCCAGAGTTTGACCAATGTTTTTCTCCAAATTGGCCGACTGGATTTCCTTAAAAATTTTTCATCGTGTAGATAACTTGGAGCTGATTCCAACAAGCTATAGATCATTGAAAATGGTGGCGAACTGAGTGAGATATGAGCAGCACAAATTGACAGTTATGAGTGACTATAATAGGGAGATCATAGATCAACAATGTAGATATATTGTATTAATGAACAATTTTGTACAAGATCATAGGCTTTATAATCATAGCCTAATGATGGAGAGTAGTGTAGGCTAGAAAGTATGCCTCACACTCTTACAAAATGACAATGAAGAACCCGAGAATAGATCACCCTTTTTTGTAGGTGCTTCATTCAAATTTGAATTTTTGAATTCAACTTATGGCTCTCTCTAAAAGTAGTTCTTCAATCTAGGAAATATTCCCTCAATGAATTAGTTACTTTTCTAGCTAACAAGTCCACGAGTTTTTGGTAGGTGATTACAAATATTCTCTTAAGTCAAGAGAAATGACTTTTACAAATGGTAAAGATGAAAAATCTTCCTAGCAATGGTTTCCATGGAACTTAATATGTTTATGAACTTCAAGCCAAATGTATGGGCAGCTTGAACTTTGCACCAAGAGCTTCCCCTCAAGCCAAACATTTTGGCTTTGTCTTCATCTTCCATCTTCATGAATATCGTGCAATCCAATCATTGATTTAAACTTGCAAATACCATCTAATGCTTTACTCAACAAGTCTGCACATTGCATATTAGTTGATACATATGCCAACTGAATATCCTTGTTGAATAGCTTCTCTCTCACATAATGATAGTGGACCTCTATATGCTTGTTCCTAGCATGATAAATAGGATTAGTTGCAATATGTAGTGAGCTGGTATTGTCTCCAAAAATCATTGGAGAGGTAGTATGCAAACCTAATTCTGTATATAGCAATCTGATCCATATGGCCTCTTGAGTAGCATTGTCCAATCCTCTGTACTTTGCTTCTATAGAAGATAAAGCAACAATAGGTTGCTTCTTTGAAGACCATGATATAGGCTTATTACCTGCAAAGGATAGGTATCCTGAGGTACTGCTTCTGTCATCTTTGCATCCCACCCAATCTACATCTGAATATATCTTGATGTCCAAGTCTCATGTATAAGGGAAGTACAACCCATGATTTTGAGTGCCCTTAAGGCACTTCAAAATCCTTTTGGCAGCCTCCAAGTGAGGTGACCTAGGCTTGTGCATAAACTCACTTAGAACACTTACTCCATAAGCAATATCAATCCTTGTCAATGTAGCATAGTTCAAGCTTCCCACTATGCTTTGGGATCGTGCAATGTTCTCAAGTACATCACCTTCATGAGCCCTTAACTTTAGGTTTACCTCCATTGGAATACTAGCAACTTTGGCATCCTGCAAATGAAACTTCTTCAACATATCCTGTATATACTTTCTCTGAGTAATATAAATTCTAGAGTTACTATAGACTAACTCAAGTCCAAGAAAATATTTTAGTGATCCAAGGTTGCTAATTTTGAACTCTCTTATCATCTGATTCTTGATCTACTTGATGCCATTAGCATTATTACCTATAAGCATGATATCATCAACATATACACATAGGTATATTACCTTTGAAATACTTCTCTTGATGAACAAAGAAGTATCTGCTTTACTCATGACAAAACCTTGATCCTGAAGGTATGTACTCAACCTTTGATTCCATGTCCTAGGTGCCTACTTCAATCCATAAAGAGCTTTCTATATGTTACCATGTTTGGGTCTTCATAGCCAGGAGGTTGAGAAATGTACACCTCCTTTGAAATCCAACCATTTAGAAATGCATTTTTTATATCCAAATGATACATATTCCAATTCTTTGATGCAGCCACAATTACCAATACATTCAGAATCAATTCCTTGGGTTTGTGCGAAACCCTTAGACACAAGTCTAGCTTTGTACCTCCTTATTGATCCATTAGAATTCCTTTTGATTTTATAGATCCATCCAGAATTAATTATGTTCATAGACTCGTTCTTTGGTACCAGTTCCCAAGTACCACTCTCATTGAGTACTTCGATTTCCTCATCCATAGCTTCTTTCCATTCTTCCTTGGTCTTTGCTTCTTCATATGATGATGGTTCTTCCAATGAGAAGTCTTTTGCAAGATAATCAGAGTTCTTAGTAACTAGTGAAGTGTCATACCCATATCTGATAGGCTTCTTGCTCTCCCTTTGTAATCTTCTAATTGCTTGGTTGGATGACTCAGCTACATCCTCCAACTTCCTCATCTTTGCCTTTGGACTTCCATGCCTTGAACTCTTCTAGGTTGATGATGTCCTCATCATCTGAGTTGATGTCTCCATTTTGAGTAGGCTCATTCTTAGTGAGGCTTGGAAACTCCTCTTCCAAGTCATAAGGTAATTTTACTTTCTTGCATTCACTATCAAACCAAGCGTCATTCTTGTCAACGACAACATCTCTACTAGCCATGAATCCATTATTTGAAGGGTTGTTTAAATTGTATCCTTTCATATTCAAGTCATACCCTATGAAGATGCGCTTCTCTGCCTTAGGGTTTAGCTTACGTCTTATCTAAGAAGTGATATGCACATAAGCTACACATCCAAAGATCTTGCAATGATCAAGTGAAGATATTCTACCATGTCATGCTTCATATGGGGTCATCCCATGAAGAGATTTAGATGGCAAACTGTTTACAAGATAAGTGGCAGCAGATACACTCTCTGCCCACAGATAGTTAGGTATTTTTCTATCATTTAACATTGACCTAGTTGTTTCAACAATTAATCTATTTCTCCTCTCTACCGCCCCATTTTGCTCAGGGGTATACCTTGTTGTGATTTCTCTCTTGATTCCTCTGTCCTGCAAGAATATATCAAACTTATTTGAGAAGTACTCACCTCCTCCATCTGATCTTAGTCTCTTTAGGGTTCTCCCTGTTTGGTTTTCCACAAGTGCAAGATACTTTTTAAAGCAACTGAATACTTCATCTTTGTGCTTCATAAAGTACAATACAGTCCACCTACTGTAATCATCAATGGAAGATACATAATACCTTGATCGAGAGATTGAGGGATCCTTACTTGGTCCCCATACATCTGTATGAACAAGCTCTAGGTAGTCCTCATGCATGTAGCCTTTCCTTGAGAAAGGTAACCTATGAGATTTTCCAAACTGACAAGCACCACATTTATAAATCATGTGTTGCTTGGATAAATTAGGTATCCCAAGCACACATTGGTCTAGAGATGGTCATCATTTATACCTGGTTTTGAAGTCATGTTCATAATCAGAAGAGAATCTTCTTGCTCCTCTGTGTAGTTGTTGTAATTCTTCCTTGACTTGTAGCCTCCTTGGTAGTTGCTATTGTAGTTGTTGTAGTTGTTGTTGTATCCTTGATGATTATTGAATCTTCCTCTTGATTGTGTATATCCACTTCTTTGATATCCTCTACCTCAGTGATTCTTGAAGTTCCTGAAACACTCATCTATAGTATGATTTGAAAATCCAGAAATATTGCATGATGAGGAGTTATAAGGTCTCTCCCTACCTTGCTTACCTCCTCTGCCCCTTCCTCTTGAGGTTCTACCTCTCCTTGCATAGTGGGCTTGGGAGGTAGTTCTTTCATCTTCAACCTTCTTGTTTTCCCCTCTCTCTTTGGACTTATTTTTATCACTTTATAGGGTAGAAGAGCTATTACCTCTTGATGTATCTCCATTCTTGTTGAGCTTGGGTTCATGGGTAAATAGTTGCCCCATGAGTGTGGTAAGGTCTGGAATCTACATGTCCATATACAATTCCATGAAAGTTGTGAAGCTCTCCCATTTGTCATCAGCTTTAATACCATTGATTACCTGTCTTACAATCTGCTCTTCTTCAATTTGTTCAACTATGCTTGCCAACTGATCTGCTACATCTTTGGCTTTGGTCACATACTCTGAGATCCCTTGCTTAGGTTTCTTTCTTTGAGTGGTAAACTCAATCCACAATTGCTTCCTTCTAGCCCTTGTGTTGGAGGAGAAATAAGAAGACAATGTTTCCCAAGTCTTTTGGGATGTCTTATAGTTCCTAATATGTGGAAAAAGAAAATCACAGATTGAGTTAAGTAAGTAGGACCTTGCTAATGCATCCTTGGCACACCATGTGTTGAGTCTTTCATGCTCCTCTCTTGTAGCTTGTCCTTTGCTTTTGAATATGGCCATCTCCTCATCTTTTGAGATGTATCCATAGAGGCTCCTTCCTTGTAAGTATGTCTTCATCCTCAAAGACCATGCTTCATAGTTGTTCCTCTCCAATTTATCAACGAAAGAAGGAAAACCATCTCCCATTTTACCTTAGCTTTGCTTTGATACCACTGTTGGGATATATGGATGGACACTCCAAGAGTTGAGTAGGTACTGCCAAATCTTGCTTAGTACCAGCCCCTTGTAGCTTCAAAGTTGAGTTGTGTGCCCTCTTAACTTCCCAATGACACTATACAAGTCCCTATGTACTTTGGAGATGATGTATGAAAAGATTGAATCAAAACAAGCTACTTCCAAGTTGAATGTTCAATGAAAAACTTATATTTTTTATCACACACCTGCTGTTTGTTATGTTTAGTGCTACTAGTAGAGTAGGAATTAGAAAACTTCCTTTTAGAGGTATCTAATTAGCTTAGTAAGATAATGATTCCAAGTGGAATCACTTGAAATGATGCACTACACACAGAGAAATCAATTTAGCAATCGAATCTTGACCCCTGATTTTTTAGGACCTCTACAGAGTTTGACCAGTGAGTGCTTCGATGCGCTTTTCTCAAAATTTTCTAAATGAATTTCCTTCAAAAAATTTCAGCATGTAGATAAGGTGATTGCAGCAAGCTATAGATCATTGAAAATTGTGGAGAATGGACTAAGATATGAGCAACACAAGTTGATAGTTATGAATGACTATAACAGAGAGATCATAGATGAACAATGTAGATGTATTGTATTAATGAACAATGTTGTACAATGTCATACGCTTGATAATCATAGCCTGATGATGGAGAGTAGTGTAGGCTAGAAAGTATGCCTCAGACTCTTACAAAATGATAATGAAGAACTTGGGAATTGATCACCCTTTTTCGCGACTTTTTCAAGTCACTTTATATAAGTGCTTCATTGAAATTTGAATTTGAATTCAACTTTTGACTCTCTCTAAATGTAGTCCTTCAATCTAGGAAATATTCCATCAATGAAGTAGTTACTTTTCTAACTAACAAGTCCACAAGTTTTTGGTAGGTGATTACAAATATTCTCTCAAGTCAAGAGAAATGACTTTAATAAATGGTAAAGATGAAAAATCTTCCTAGAAATGGTTTCCATGGAACTTTATATGTTTATGAACTTCAACCAAATGTATGGGCTTGGACTTTGCACCAACATACATTGATAAGGATTGATATTGCTTATGAGTAAGTTTTTTAAGTCCATTTATGCACAAAGCTAGGGCACCTCATTTGGAAGCTGCCAAGAGGATTTTGAAGTACCTTAAGGGCACTCAAAATCAAGGATTATACTTTTCTTATACCTCAAACTTGGACATCAAGATATATTCTAATGCAGATTGGGGAGGTTGCAAAGATCATAGAAGGAGTACCTCAGGTTACCTTTCTTTTGCAGGTGATAAACCTATATCATGGTCTTCAAAGAAGCAACCTACCGTTGCTTTATCTTCTACAGAGGTAGAGTATAGAGGATTGGTCAATGCTACTCCAGAGGCCATATGGATCAAATTGTTATATACAGATTTGGGTTTGCATACTACATCTCCAATGATTTTTGGAGACAATACAAGCTCACTACATCTTGCAGCAAATCCTATTTATCATGCTAGGACCAAGCATATAGAGGTCAACTATCATTATGTGAGAGAGAAGCTATTGAGCAAGGAAATTCAGTTGGCATATGTATCAACTAACATGCAATGTGTAGACTTATTGATCAAAGCATTAGATGGTACAAAACTTTGCAGGTTTAAGTCTATGATTGTATTCCAGGACATTCAAGAAGAATCAAGAAGAAGACCAAGCCAAAATGTTTGGCTTGAGGGGGAGCTGTTTGTACAAATACCAAGCCTACACATTTGGCTAGAGTTTATTGAAGCTCAATGGAAACTATTTCTAGGAAGCTTTTATCTTTTACCATTTGTAAAAGTCAATTGACTTGGAAGAATACTTGTAACCTCCACTGAACTTGTGGAGTTTGTTAGTTGGAAAAGTCACGATTCTACTTGAGATAATATCTCCTAGGTTACAGGATCACTTTTACTGAGAGCCAATGGAGGATTCAAATTCAAATTCAAACAATCCATCTATAAAAGATGCTTGAAAATACTCGTGGATTGAGATCACCTTTTCCGACTTATTTTTTATTAGTTTGTAAGAGAGTGAGGCTCAAATCATAGCCTACATTACTCATTATCATTAGGCATTGATTATCCTGCCAATGATCATGTACAACATTGTGTTATAATACAATAGATCAACACTTTTCATCTATGGTCTCTCTGTCATAGCTACTTAGAACAGTCATTTTGTATTGCTCATATCTTAGTCATTTCTTCACCATTTTCAATGTTCTATAGCTTGTTGGAATCATCTCGAAGTTCTCTACATGCACACAAATTGTGAAGAAATCCATTTAGCTACTTTGGAGGAAAGTGCATCGAAGTACCCACTGGTCAAACTCTACAGAGGTCCTAAGAAATTGGGGGTAATGATTTGATTGCTAGATTGATTGCTCTGTGTATAGTGCATCATTTTTAGTGTATAGTACTGGAAGCATTGAGCATAACAAGAAAGAGGTGTGTGAACAAAAATAAAAGGTCTTCATTGATCCTTCCACTTGTAAGTAGTATGTTTTGATTCAATCATGTCTCACATCATTTCCAAAGTACATAGGCACTTGTATAGTGTCATTGAAAATCCAAGAGGGCCTACAATGCAACTCTGCAGCAAGAAAGGGCTGGTACAAAGCAAGAATTGGCAGTACCTACTCATTTCTCGGAGTGTCCATCCATCTTTCCCAACATTTGGCCCCTCCATGCTCAAGATGATAGCCATGTGAGCGAGTTTGGACCTTTTTCACAGCAAGAGAGAATACATGAACCCCTAGAGTTGTAACCCATTGTATTGGGTTCACATTTACCAATGGACGATTCTCCTTCAAAGTTCGGACAATGCATTTAGAGACCATGCAGTCACTATGCTACCCGATTCCGGTGAAATGCATGAGATCTCTTTAGCTTCCCTTCTCGAGAGTTTGAAACAAATAAAAAAATGTTCTTCTCTTTATAAGTTGGTGATGAACATTTTAGCCTATTATATGGGAATATTAGGAGTCTAAAACAAAAACAACCAATTTTCTCTTGTGGCTTTTGCCATGTTCAAGAGCTTTTTTGCATAGAAGAGAAGTCATTAGGTGGCATTTCCATGTTTCCTCACAATAGGAATAACTTATTAGGCTAGATCTGCTGTTCTTTCTCTCTATTGTTATGCTATTGATTTCCCATAGGGGATAGTTTGAAATTCATTCTTTTCAGGTTATGATTTCGTGTATCATAAAAATTTTCCCTGTGTAACCCTTCTAGCTTTTTCCTATCCCTTGTAACTATAGAACGCAAGAGCATCATGCGGAGCTCTATTGTTTTTCTTGTTGAGAAGAAAATATGATGGATGTTGTTATATGTAATTGTAAGTTAGGATCGGGAACCATAACTTCTTTAAAACTATTCCAAGGAATATTGGAAAAGAAAAGGAGCTTTATTTGTTCTAAATGGTGGAGCCAAGAGATATATCTTCAACCTTTATTCATCATTTCATTCATCAATCATAGGAAAAGAATATAGATGGGAGTACATCATTAAACGTGAGATCAATTTATTTTCAGCGGATGCATGATGAATCAAAATCGTAATAGGAAAATCAATGATCCTTTTAAAATATTTTCACAGTATTTTCTTCACTAATGCATTCCACCTTGTTATAACATGATGTTTTAGAGTGCCTTTTGCTCTATTGTAATTTGATTTGTTTCAATTTCGAAACAATGGACAAACTTAAAAGACTTTAACTTTAGGAATGTCAATCGTAGCCTAGGAGTATCTAACATGTCTCATGAGAAGAGTAAAAGAAGATATTCATTTGTGATTCATACAATTGAAATCTTAATGGGATAACAAAAGTCGAAAATGGATACTAACCATAAAATTCGCATGTAATTGGATAATGCATGATGTTTCTAAACATGTATATGCAAAATACACAAATTTAAAATCTCTTCTTGGTAAAGATGTTGAATCGGAGACCTGTAAAACCATGTCATATTATTTCAACGGATATGATATGTGCATTTACTCGCACGTGTATGTACGTAAAAATGTGTAGCATCAGTCATACATTTGATATCAAGTAACAAAATTATTTTGAATATATTTACTTGATAAAAACACTTTCCTTTCAAATTGATTCACCCATTTTCTATAGAGATCGTGCATCAATAAAGTGACAGCTAAATATTTCAATTTAGTACAAACTTTTTAAGTTTGTTTGAGCAATTTCAACCATCCCATATTGAATTTCCATGCGCAAAAGATGTTAAAGATCTGTGAGTTATTTAGTTCAAAAAAGATAAACATGTTTGATATGAGTTTCTATACAGAATCAATATTCTGTTCAACGTCACTATCATGAACCGCTTTATCATTTCAATTCAATACTACACTATTATCAACGTTATCGTCCTCCAGGAGCATTTATGTCAGATATGTCCGTCAAGACTTTGTGTCAAAATAGAACTGATGGAATGCTTGTTTTAAAACCCATATGCATAGGAGAAAAATCAACTTTGATATTAAAGTTAAATCCGTATATAGTATCGAATCGCATCAACTAAGATAAATGCTTTTTTCCAAAGATTAGAAATATCGTCTCTTCGAAATTTGTGCTTCTTGAATTTGTTATCTTTCACTTTATTCAATGGATGATTTCCTAGAATCTTATAGTATACGGAATAGAATTCATGAATTAAACTCTTTTCTATTCATTCAAATGTGCCAAACAAAGAATTGCACGGTTCACAAAGTATTAGTATCGAAGGCATCAGAAGGTATTGTCAGAGAATGTCATCATAGTTTCCAAACTTATGACACAGGTAGAAAAATCAAAACGAACTCATGATCTCTTGAAATTAAAACCATTTCAACAATGTGATTTATTATAACCTGCTAACGCATCAAAAATCTTTGTCATGTATTAACGCTGCAATATGAAAATAACCACAATTCAATGCCAATCTCCAGTTATATGTACTTATCCATCATCATATTGTCACATACACATTGTTATCTGTACTTTCAATATCATCAGCAAGATCGTTATATGCATTCGCTGTTCGCTTTTCTTTCGGATTAGCGTCGAAGGCATCATAATTTTTCGAGTAAAACAAACGTTGTAATCACAATATTCTTCAAATTCATACAGGATCTTTCTTGTATTGATCTTCACTTCAGCATACCTCTTTGAGTTATCCTCTTTAATTTTGATATGGCTCCCGCTTTAGCTCCGATAATAGCTAAAATAAAAACAAAAGAAGTATTTAGCAGAGTAGACAATAGTAGCGCAACAAATGAAAAAACCGAACGGTTGCTATAGCAAATTGCATAATGGAGAGTTGATTAGAGTCGAAAAAACAAAGCGATTGCTGTTTTAAACATTAATCAGGGAAGACATCGCCATAGATTTCAGATCGTAATCATGCTTCAGAGTCAATAACAACGTAACTAGAGAAAAAAAGGAGAAAGCAATCAGAAATGAGTCAAATTTAATGATGTTAAACTTTTGATTAGTAGAGAATTGGTCATCCTTCTTTTCGACCATGATCAATTCATGAGATGAGTTTTGAGCCTGACATACTTTTGATCCTCCTCATTTTTCACTATCGCATAATGAGACCCCTTCAGTGTTCGTGAGTCCATGTCCTCCCTCCTCTATGAGCGGGCCTCCTCATCGTTGCTCTGTTAGCTCCATTAATGTCTTATCTTCTGTGTGCGTCGAGCAATAGCAATCGAAAAAGAGAGGGGGACCTACAACAACTCCCTCTCTCCTTGTGCCTCTCTTTCCATGTATAGGTCCTAAAAAAGACGGAGAGAGCTTTTCTATCAATGTTCTCCTCCTTTTGGCTTGTTTCAACCACTGAAAGTCTCCAGAAGCTCGCCTCCTTCTCCTCGATGCTATTCTCCTGCTAAGAAACTTTCTTAAACATACTCTTGGTGAATAGAATAGCCGTCATTACTATGTGTATCTACATGTTAGAAACATTCCAAAGACAATATATCTAGAATGATTATGCACATCACTCTCAAGTGGACACACTTAATACACGTGCATATATTTTACTTTTGTTATATATATATATAAATATATATATATATATATATATATATATATATATATATATATATATATATATATATATATATATATATATATATATATATATATATATATATATATGTGTGTGTGTGTGTGTGTGTGTGTGTATATATATGACCTTTGCTTTATAATTAAAGGGTTTCACACACATTTATAGCTTCACATGCACACACACTCAAACGCACAAATCTTATTTTACCATTTGGAATTTCTTTTTGTTTTATATATTTTTCACTTTTAACTTTGATTACTTCATTGTTCTTGTTAATTATGGTTTCATATTAGCATTAACAAATTCACATGTAGTTATACGAGAACTCACCCACGTATGGTATACACATAATCATAAGGTCACACAAAAGAGATATATGTACACATATTCACAACATGCACCTATATTGAATTTTAATTATGAAAGCACATGCACTATTTGCATATATAGATTCACACATACTTCTCAAAAATGCAAACATACTCTTTCACACATATACCTCACAAATCCGTTCCACATTATTCTCTACTAGTTTTATCTCTTTTCATTTTGCAGGTACCCTTTTCAAGTCAAAATTTCATTAACTTATCTCAGTGCATACATTCCTTTCGTATTATCATGACCACAAGATTTTGGTAATTTATGAATGACTCTCATCAATCACTCATCATTAAAAAGAAAAATCAACATGAAAGAGAAGATATTTAGAAACCCTTGAACATAGTATTTTTATCATCACTCATCAACTAAGCGAGAGGGCAACTTCATCTTGACAACATGCCTAAAACCTCTAATGCATTGAATGTAGATAACTGAATAGAATGATCATGGAGCTAGAAAAGTCCAAACACCACTAAGGCTCAAAGAAGGATGACCAAGTGTCAAATTCTGGGAGAGAATTCAACAAGTTTCCCAAAAAAATGAATTACTAAACACTAATGACAACTAGAAGGATTATGTGAAAATAAATGTGCTCACACCAATAAGTGTATCAAGGAGTAAATCTGGAAAATTTTTATGAGAGTATCCTTTGCAAAATGACCATGTGACTAGTGTCAAAATCTCATAGAAATGCAAGGATTAACATGTTTACCTGCGTAGTGAATCATTGAATCCAATACATATAGTTAGTTACCCGAAAGAAGCCAACTACGCTTATCGAGCGCCTATGAAAAACTATCATACTTCTGCTATGCTGAGGCTGGGTAAGTCTTCCACCTGCATAATCAAAGAGTCCACGACATGTGGGTGTCTTCGAAATAATAAAACCTCACCATGACCCTCTTTATCAACTGTAAAAGGCTTTATGGAAAAATATAAGTACTATATCATTGACTAGAGGGACATACATGTGATATCCACAAAAGCATACATAATGCTCAATATATGCAGTAGAATGATACTAAAAGTCTAAATGCACAACCCAAAAAACTAGCCAACAACACCTACAAGTGTTTGTCAACTTTGTTGTTTAGCTCCAACAAATGCGCATAAATTTATTGTGGCTACTCCGAGCACAACTGGAAACCTTTCGAGAAACCTATAGTTTTACAAGTGTGGTTGAAAACATGGCCCCAAAGGTGAATAGTAATTTTTGTAGAAGTGCAAAGAAGATTCTTCTTGATGTTCTTGAACATGCATGAAGAGATCTATGCACGAAAGTACTCCAAGGCTGTAAAGATCACCCCATAAATGCTTCAAAAACATGCTTTGAAAGCAAAGAATGAAGCTTCGGGGGACCTAAACATGTTCAAGGTGATGTTAACCTTAGCATTTCCCCTTCTTTTGACACTACAAGAGTGTAGCTTAGTGGCAAGACGTTGCTATCATTAAGCCAGCTCTCAAGGAAATAGTACTAGGATGGGTGACCTCTAAGAAGTATAGAGAACCTCTATCTTGCTTGATTGTTAAACTCCTCCCTCACATGTAGCCAATAGTGTCAATGGTGACTTTGGTGACTTGGATGACAAGGTATGTCAAGGTCTATGCCTTGGTTGCTGCCTTAGTTGTAAGCCTTGGGTGGGCAGGCAAGTGCTTGCTTCACTTGCACAAAAGGAACAAAGCTTAATTTGCATCAAAGTGCTCTGATACGAGTGAGTTACTTTGACAGCAATGGACCACATTGCTCTCTCTTCTTAAGAGATCCACAATGAAATCCTCAGAGTAGAAATCTGAGCTCCAAGCACGACACATAGTATTGAACACAAAGGGTGTGGAATATGCAAAAAAACACAGTACAAATAGAGCATAAACACAAACTTCTTAGGTTTTACAAATGTGATCAAACTTAGAGTCTGTGGTTGATAAGACCACTATATGTTTTATTTGACAACATATACAAAGATGTTTACAGTGGCCATTTGGCCTTTCACATGGACACTAACGGTAACAAATACCAACTAACCATTTTCAATCTTTTTTATCTTCGCAACCTATTTTAAGTTGTTCCAAGACTCCCAAAGGGAGAAAAATAAGCTTTGATCTTTGGGATTTTCTTGATAGAGGGAGACCAAAAGACTGAGAAGATCTAAACCCTTCCACTTTGGAAGGGCCACGACAACACTCTTGTTTCTAAAATAGAACTTAGCCCAAGATACACCCCTGTTGCTCCAAGCTTTAATTAACTATTTGGTTGCCAATTTATTGGCCATTCAATAAATTTCTAGAATCCCTAAACCACCAGATCTTTTTTACTTATGCAAGAAGCCCATTTAATTTTGGGGACACCCCTTCTATTAGGTTATCCCATATAGAGAAAGTTTTTGCAAATTCTTTCCAAATTTGCAACCTCTTGGTCCTTTGGTCTCTGGCAACAAAGAAAGTAAATAATCAAAGAAAGAAGGAAAGTGTTAACTACGATAGCTTGCCCTAAATGGTTGATTTGCATACCTCTTGAGTATGCGATCTTCTTATAAAACTTAGAAAGAGCTCAGTTCCATTTTTGACCCTTCAAAATGTGGAATCCTATCACCTAAGGACAGGTGATTTTATTCCCTAGGCATTAACTAATAGTCATGGTTAACCAAAATTTAAGGTGCATGCTCCATAATAACCCTAAAGGAGGTTTTAGAGAGGTTAATTTTGGAACTTGATGCCTCATGAAATGTATCTAGGAAACACCAAAAAGTATCAATCCTGGTAAGATTTGTTGGAGGAGATGGTGGATAGTCATAAGAGATGAAGTCGTGTAGCTAGATCCTGCTTCACACCTACTATGAATGATGGATGGAAAGTGGTATGGGCCTCTTTAGCTTGCTAATGAACACAGATACTCATATATGTTCCTTGGAAGATGATCCACTAATTGATGGATCAAGAGAAATATGATGGATGATTCAAGAACAAAAGACTTGGTATTTTTGTTCTTACACCTATTTAGTGTTTTGAATGATTCTCTAAGCATAGCAAAAATCGGATTAATTCCTTTTGGGGAACTCTAATGAACTAAGTAAGCTATCAATCATGAGTGATTTCATAAAAAATGATGGATTACATGCAGAGAAATATGTTTAGCAACTCATAGCTCCATCACGACATTCACGGGCTAGAGGAGTTATCAAACGAGTGAGAAAAAATATATTAATATCTCACGATCCCTAGAATCAATGCTATTGAAATTTTGTAGGTGTATAATACATAGTATGCAGAATCTAAAATGCTTTCAATCATGGTAAATGATCAACTACAAGCTGAGAACAAGCTCTGAGAATATCATTGTTCTGATGGAGTTTTAAGAAGAAGTGAAATGATAATGTAATGATCACACATGTTATAAAACATGTACAAATACAAATTCATTGGCAATCATACATTGCTCAATGTGTGAGAGGTGAATGAGCTATGAGATAAGATATCACTTCGCAATGATTATCCTTCCAAATGATCTCACAAGCTTGAGATACATGCGGGTCGTTTTGATCCTCTTCTTATAGTTATGCTTGGAGCCAAAGTTTGAATTCAAATTCAAACTTCTACCTAAAAGGTGAATTCTAAAGTGTAGGATAGATTCCCTCATTGCTAAACTACCGATTGATTTGTGATTTTGGAGCTTCCTAACTCTGCGTGGGTGTAGTTCACTTTTACAAAGATAAATGTGAAGGATTTATACAAGAGGTTGATCATATCAAGTCTTGCATATGTTATGCCAAATCAAGCATAACCTAATTAACCAAGTATGTGGGCTTGGATTTAATTTGCACCAACATCTCCCCCTCAAGCCTAACATGCTTGGTCTTCATTGCTTCTTGATTTCCTACAAACCTATCATCAATTTGAACATGTTCATCTTTGTCCAATCCAATGACTTTGTGAGTATATCTGCACATTGTAAATGAGTTGATACATAAGATAGTTGAATATCCTTCCTAAGTAATTTGTCGCTTACATAATGATACTACACTTCAATGTGCTTAGTTCTTGCATGATATACAGGACTAGCAGCCAAATGAAGTGAGCTAGTGTTGTCTACAAAGATTATTGGAGTGCAGAAGTGTATCTCCAAATCTACATATAGTTGCTAAGCCACATAGCTTCTTGGGTTGCATTTTCCAAACCTCTATATTCTACTTCTATGGATGATGAGGCTAGAGTTGGTTGCTTCTTAGATGACCAAGATATAAGCTTTGAACCTACAAAGGATAAGTACCCTGAAGCGCTCCTCCTATCATACTTGAAGCCTGCCCAATCTGCAGAAGAATGCATCTTTATATCTATGTTAGAGGTGAAGGGATAGAACAACCCTTCATTCATTGTACCCTTTAGATGCTTAAGCACCCTCATTGCAGCTTCCATATGAGGCTTCATTGGTGCATGCATAAACTAACTCAATGTATTCACTCCATAGGCAATGTCTACGTTTGTTAGAGTAGCATAATTGAGATTTTCCACAAGTTATTCATAATCTATAACATCATCAAGTAGTTCAACTTCATGAGAACTCAGTTTATGGTTGAGTTCGATAGAAGTACCTACAATGTTAGTGTTCTCCATCTTAAACTTTACTAAAATATCATGTATGTACTTGCTTTGAGTGATAAATATACCAGAATTTGTATACACAAGCTCTAAGCCAAGAAAGTAGGTTAATAAACCAAGATCACCGATTTTAAATTCCTTCATTAATTGAGCCTTGAGGTGCTTGAGGCCATTAGCATCATTCCATATAATAATGATGTCATCTACATAGACACATAAGTAGATAACTTCTGATTCATTCTTCTTCACAAATAAACAAGAGTCTGCTAGTAGTGCATGTTCCTTGTGTCTTCAATCTGAAATGTGAATAATCTACCAAACTTCTCACCTTTAGCAATCCTCTTGAAGCCTTGTTGGGGGTCTTCCACATATGGTCCATGCATAGTGAATCTAACCTCTAAACCTTTCTCCACATTTGCCCAACACTAGTTAGGTTTTTTGTTATAGTTGGCACATACAGAACTTTACTCGAAAGGTTCATGCTACCATGACATGTTTTGACATTTCTAATTTGCTTGATTGGGTATTAGTATCATCACGAGTTTTTACTTCATGCTTTCATTTGGGTTCTTCAAGATGAAATAATAGAGCTACATTTCCCACCACATGATTGGAACAACCTAAATCAATGTATAAAATATGCTCCTCATGTTTACCTTGCTTGGAAATCATGTTCATGATGAGTAATGAGTCTTCTTGGTCTTCAATATAGTTGTTGTAGTCCCTTCTTCCTCTAAAACCTCCTTGCTAATTGTTGTTGTTGTAGGCTTCATTGTATTTATGGTTTTATTTGCCTCCACCATTGTTGTATCTACCTCTTGATTGTTCATAGCTACCTCTATGGAAGCCCTTTCCCCTTTGGATCCTAGTATTCTTGAAGCATTTTTCTGTGATGTGGTTGTTAAGACCACAAATGTTGCAAGGTGAATTATTGTAGGGTCTCCCCCTCCCTTGCTTTCCTCCTCTGCCCCTTCATCGAGCACCTCTTTCTCTTCCTGCATAATTAGCTTGAGAGGTACTAGACTCTTCTTCATTGTTCTTGCTTTTACCTTAATCCTTAGCTTTGTTCTTATTTGTTGAAAGGGCACAAGATTGGTTATCTCTAGAGTTGTCACCATTCTTGTTGAGCTTTGTCTCATGGGTGAAGAGTTGCCCCATCAAGGTGTTCAGGTCATAAATTTGCATGTCCATGTAGAGTTCCACTACTGTGGTGAAGGACTCTGTTGAGAAAAATACAAAGTACCACCAAGCAAAACCACCTCAATAAGAGAGAGCACGTCTCCACCCATCCAACTCCACCCATATAAATACCTCAAGGCTAAGGGAGGAAATATGAGGAGAGCTTGCCAAGTGTCCTCTCCACATGCATTCTAATCCAAGGCCTTCTAACCTTGGAAATCACATGGAATGTCATGGCCTTCATATGGATTCTTAAAAGGACTTCTCCCAAGCTTGTACATACAAGTGTCAAGGCTTGAGAGGCCTCCCTAAGGGTTAAATACCATACCCTTAGGAAATATTAATCCTAAGGGTCAAAACCCTTCAATTGGGAGTAAATAAATCCAAATAATTCAAGGGTTCAAACCACACTCTTGGAGACACTTTCCCAAGGGGCTTCCAATAGAATCCAAGGGTTCTCCAAGTGGTTCTGGACCCTCAAAACCCATGTCTTTGGCCAGTTTGACCCATAGTTATACAACATTCTTCCCCCCTTTAACATTTTCGTCCTCGAAAATGTGTGTAGGTATCATATGTGAAGTACTCCCCCGTGCACCATGATCTATTTTCTGAGCATGGTCATCTCTCTCTTTAGATTCGTTTCTAGTAATCAGATAAAGGCTAATCCCTACCTTAATCTGAAAGGAAAGGAATCAAAGTTCCTGCCCAAATCACTTTCTCTTAGTCCACCTGAATGTACATGCCTTGTACCTATGGACTAGTGAAATGGGTGGACTTTTTTGGTGGTCTTTTTCTTTTGGCACTTTCACAAACCTAGAGCTCCATAAAATAATAAATTTCAGTACACTTTCTACTTGCATAGAATTTTATAATTTTAGGAGTCTATGATAGAGATCCTATCTCTATCCTGAAAGGGCTAGAAACTAGATTCATCTTCCACTTTTAATAGAAAGGAGAGGAATCTTCAGATGTTCTTAACTTATTCTTTTGTAGTCCTTTTCAAATACAAATATAATTTACTTGTATTTGATAGGACTTAGCTAAAGATGTGAACTTTAACAAAGTGCGTCTAATGAGTCCCTACCAAAACATGCTCAATGAGGAGAAATACTATCTTCTCATTCCTTGGCAACTTAGGTGGACTTATTTCAATCATCCAGGTTTTCTTGAAACATAAAGCTCAAGTATTCCGAATGATAATATCCCCAATCTACAAGTTCATGTCTACAAGTGGATCCCTATCTTGATCATGTTTGATTTTCTTTGGATTAATTCTCAGAATAGAGTTTAATCCTTTTGCAACCTTTAACATTCAAGACTTAGATCCAAAAGATGAATTTAGGAATTGGAATTATTTGGTAGACCATTCTCTTAGGTCTCTACCCCATTTGTTTATCTTAGCTTAGCCTGTTCTTCCAATGAGAATCACTACTAACTATCTTGAACCAACTTTGGTTTAGATAGTTATGTATACTAACCGCAAAGGTCCTCAAAGCTTTGCAAAGAGAAACAAATCTTAATAAATCAAGTCCTTCAAATCCTCAAGATTGAGGAACAATACTTCATCAAGACACCCTCTATATTTTCGATTGGATGGAGTTTAGATGATTCAAGTTTTGCAGCTTTAGCTCCAAGATCTTGCAAGAAAGATACATCTTTCTAGGCATCATATCTTAGATCTTGCTAGGAACATTCTTGAATCACTTGTTCTCACCAAATATTCAAAAGAAGATCTTTTACAGATCATTCTTTCGTTCAAGTTTATTATACTTGAATAAGCCTGACTTACTTTTGGAGTTTAACTTCATAAACTCCCAAAATTCCTTACCCTCTTGCTTATCCCAATTTATTGTTCCATATAAAATTTTGGCTATGCATTTTATTAAGAACAATGCATCTGCTTAGGAGGATAAAGGATAGCCTTTTCTAGGGTAAATGTCATGTTCATTCTATTTACCCTTTTGTTCATACAACTAGGTGTATTAAATTGGTTCAAGGAGGTGCATTACTACACCTCATAATGAACCTAAGACCTTAATCCAAATGGTCTTATCTTTAAGGCTTATCGTGATGTTTCCTATCGGATCTTGAGCCTATTTTCTCTCTTGTCATCAGAGAAAAATCTCAATGGGAGTTAGTTCTCACTGTCCCATACTAGTGAGTTCTTTCTCCAATCCTTTAGAACGACATCCTTAACCTTTCCACATTTTTTGCTCTTATCTTTTCAATGCTCTATGATCGTTTACCATGATCATGAATTCCATCTTGAACTCCTTGGCATCATTTTCATGAGAGCAAAGACTAAGGTTTGTAATGCTAATTAATTCAAAGGTCTATTTAGGTTGACCTTTGAACTTTACATGTATCGAACTATAAAATGTGTTGATCTTTCTGAACAATGTATAGCTCTTGGATTATCCAACCATAAAGGGTTGGATATATTTGACCAAGTTAGGTCACGGCTTTCAAAACTCCTCTATCTAATTTAACATGAGATAAGATCAAGTCTTTTCTCCTTTAGATCCCTTTTTCAATGATATTTACCCATGGGATTTTCTTGGGAACTTCAACTCATACCTTCACGAGTTGATATCTTAGCTTAAGTCTTCAACATCATGTTGATGTTTTTCAAACCATTACCTATTCTCCTTTTAGGGATCAATAATTATATGTCACCCTTTTGACTTAAGAAATTTTACATGCATAATGATCCAAACTTTGGATCCATTTTTATCCATTCTCAAATACCCTGCTCTAAATATGCTTCTTTGGCTAGCTTACCTTGGTTTTTCTTGCCAAACTTTTGACTTACCCCTTATTCCCCATATATGAAGCTGAACATAATTGACCTGCCTATATAAACAAGCTCGAGAGCATACTTTCTGAAGGAAGAGACTCCACGACACATGACTGCCCCATCTCTTAGGATCGACTAACCCATGTCCAATTGCTGTTCACATGGAAACTTTCTCCATGGCTGAGGATCTTGGGTAAGACTCTAGGAACATGTTCCCGGCTGAGGATCTCCGACAGAGCGCTGCTGAGCAGACCCCTATGGCTTTCCCATCCTCGAGCTACTCCTAAAAAACTCCAGTTCGGGTTGCTCCTCGCTGTAGTTATGCAAACCCATATGTGACGCAAACGCCATGTGATATGTCTATATAATGGCCTCAAAAAGGATCCTTCACTCAATCGAAAGCATAGAAATGCCTCACGGCAGCGCGATCTCTATCTGAGTGTGTGCGGTGATCATATGATACAGAAGCACTTGGCGCCCATCAACGTGTCTTGGTTGCAAGGGACTTCATCCTACTCAGAGAGGGGTCCTATGAACACATTTTTACTCCTCTAAAAGATAAACTCGTGGTTGGGCCTACGGATGGACATGAAAAAAAAAATTGAACTCGTCAATAAATCTAACCTCGAACTCCTCAAGGATCTAACATGGCTCTGATACCATTGTTGAGAAAAATACAAAGTACTACCAAGCAAAACCACCTCAATAAGAGAGAGCATGTCTCCACCCATCCAACTCCACCCATATATATACCTCAAGGCTAAGGGAGGAAATATGAGGAGAGCTTGCCAAGTGTCCTCTCCACATGGATTCTAATCCAAGGCCTTCTAACCTTGGAAATCACATGGAATGTCATGGCCTTCACATGGATTCTTAAAAGGACTTCTCCCAAGCTTGTACGTACAAGTCTCAAGGCTTGAGAGGCCTCCCTAAGGGTTGAATACCATACCCTTAGGAAAGATCAATCCTAAGGGTCAAAACCCTTCAATTGCGAGTTAATAAATCCAAATAATTAAAGGGTTCAAACCACACTCTTGGAGACACTTTCTTAAGGGTTTCCCAATAGAATCCAAGGGTTCTCCAAGTGATTTTGGACCCTCAAAACCCATGTCTTTGCCCAGTTTGAACCATAGTTATACAACAGACTCCGACTTGTCATCAGCCTTGATTCCATTAATGATCTGACTTACTATGTGTTCTTCTTCGATCTCCTATCCAATGCTTGCAAGTTCGTTAGCCACATCTTTCATATTGGTTACATAATTAACCAGTCCTTGCTTTGGTTGTTTCTTTAGAGTTGTAAATTCCATCCATAACTGATTCTTCCTAGCTCTTGTATTTAAGGATAAATATGATGAGAGTACTTCCCAAGTCTCTTGGGAGGTCTTGCAATTTCTAACATGTGGTAATAGGAAATCAGAGATGTGGTCAACCTTTCTTGCTTTTCCCTTGTAGGTTGTTGCTTGCTCCTAGAGATTGGCATCTCTTCATCTCCTGAGATGTATCCATATAGACTTCTCCATTGAAGGTAGGCTTGCATCTTAAGTGACCATGCTTAGTAGTTGTTCCTATCCAATTTGTCAAATGAAGGATGGAAATCCATCTCCCATCTTGATTGTTGTTGCTCTTATACCACTATTGAATGAGATGGTGGATAGTCACAAGAGATGAAGTGGTGTAGCTAGAACCTACTTCACAGCTGCTAAGAATGATGGCTGGAGAGTGTTGTGGGCCCCTTTAGCTTGCTAATGAACACAAATACTCATATATGTTGCTTCGAAGATGATCCACAAATTGATGGATCAGACTTATATGTTGGAGTTGATCCAAGAACAAGAATTTTCTATTTTTATTCTTACACATGTTTAGTGTTTTGAACAATTCTCTAAGTACATCAGCAATTGGATTAATTCCTTTTACGAAACTCTAATTAGCTTAGTAAGATATCGATAATGAGTGATTTGATAAAAAATGATGGATTACATGCAGAGAAATATGTTTGGCAAATCATAGCTCCATCCCGACATTCACAGGCTGCAACAATCATCAGATTATTGAGCAACGATATATTAATATGTCATGATCCCTAGAAGCAATGCTAATGAAACTTTGTAGGTGTATAATAGATAGTACGAAAATATATAACATGGTTTAAATCATGGTAAATGAACAACTGCACACTAAGAGCAAGCTTTGAGAAGATCATTGTGCTAATGGAGTTTTAACATACAAATGAAAGGATAATGTAATGATCATATGTGTATTAAAACATGTACAAATACAATGTCATTGGCAATCATACATTGCTCAATGTGTGAGAGGTGAATGAGCTATGAGATAAGCTCTTAATTCACAATTAATGTCCTCCCAAATGATCTCACAAGCTCGAGATACATGCACATCTTTTTGATCCTCTTCTTCTAGTTATGCTTAGAGCCAAATTTTGAATTCAAATTCAAACTTCCACCTAAAAGCTGAATCCTAAAGTGTAGGATAGATTCCCTCATCCCTCAACTACCAATTGATTCTTGATTTTGGAGCTTCCTAACACCACATGGGTATAATTCACATTTACAAGGATAAATGTGAAGGATTTTTAGAAGAGGTTGATCATATGACGTCTTGCATAAGTTATGCCAATAAATAAAGCATACGGTAATAAAACAAGTATGTGGGCTTGGATTTAATTTGCACCAAAAAGATTGTTATCCAAAAAGGCATGGGTGTCATTAGTAAAGATTCTTATGATTGTATGGACTTGATTGATAGGAAAAATGATGTTGTGGATAAGAGCTTAGTAGATGTGATGTTTAAGAAGGCAGTTAAGACCGTTTGAAACTATCACAAAGAGGAGAGGGACCAAGGGGCATCCTTTTCTGATAGAACATATTAATCAAATATCTTGAGAAAGATGGCCATTTATGTTTATATAGGTTGAAACATTTTCGAGCAATGTTAAGATCATCTTGATGATTTTGTGACAGTTGTCGAGGTCTTTGTGAGATTGGAAAATGAAATCCCATTTGATTCTATCATACGAGTTGTTGAAGTCAATCTTAAAGAAGAGAACATCTTGAGTATCCTAATTGATCCAATTCTGTCAGTGACAAGAAATTCAATAAGTAACTTGAGCAAGTATCTTCTTGCTTGTTGGAAGCATCATAATTGGATTTCAATTCTCAATTGTGTTTTTGCTACCTTTTTTGGGAATAACATTAGGACTACATTGATTGAGATATATGCATAGCACATAAAAAACACGGCCTCTTTCCACACTAGATTTAATGAAGTAGTCACCATGTGCTTGTCAGTACTGAGAAATGCATTGGTGGGGCCATCTAGCCCCGTGCTTTTGCCATTAGAAAGTGAATCAATTACTTCAAGAATATCAACCTTTGAAATGGGATCTTTCAAAAGAGGCTTCATATTTTGTGAAATTCTTTCAGTTCTTACTCTAGATATGGCTGCCATGCAATCGTACCTATGAGGAGAGATAAGCATGAAAACCCCCAAAACCGAGGTAGAGTGATCCACAATCAATGAACTATTTTCTTCATGAGTATTGCATTCAATCCCAATGATGTTCCATCATGAAAGGGATCAATTCCTTGGATTGTTTCTTTTTGAGGATGGCACAAACCTCTTTATTAAGTTTGTCTAGCCTTCCTGCCCACCAACATTTAAAGTATCCATGTAGATTCTTTCTTTTAATTTATTCTTCGTACCTCAACATGCATCAGATTTTCCAGAGCCTTGTCGGGTATTGAGAGTGGCATATATTTACTTCATCCTCAAGATGCCTAAGCCTTTGATAATGGTTTTAACTTCTAGCATGATGAATGTTTTGAAGATTCTTTTGAGTCTTGACCAAGATGTTTCTTGCCTCTATAATTGCCATCCTCCAATTCTTGGTGAGTGAGGAGTAGGTGGCAAAATCCGAGTTCAAGGCAACAGTAATCTCTTGCCAGATCAAGGGAAAAGAGAAGGTTGTCAAATTGGCATGAAGCCAAGGGGCTTTCTTGTGCTTGATGACCGGCTTGAAGGTTATCACAATTGGGTAGTGATCATGGACAACTACATTCACATCTTGGGAGAGGAAGGGGGCCACTTGGTTACTATATTCTATGCACTATAGCTCTTCTCAAGTCTAGCTTCTCTAAATTCGACTCTAGACTGGAGGTTCAACCAACATAAACCAACCTCCTTATTTTATCTCCAATAGATCTAGGTAGATCTTGAATTGGTCCTGCACATTAAAGAATTCTTTTGGCCAAACATTTCAACAAAGTACTTCTTATGAACAAGCCTTCGAGCAATTGTAGAGCTTGAAGTTACAATCACATTAGCCCTCCTATGAAGTTTATACACGTGCCAAGGCACTCGTTTCTTGGTTGTTGCATGCTTCAAGAGACCTTTTTAGTCAAAATGGATTGATAGAGTTCTCCAAAGCTCTTCAAAATAGAGGGTTCATGAATCATGTAGACTCAATGCCACATTGGATTACTTTGTGGTGGCCCCTTCTCACATCAAGGAGGCAAGAGTAAATTTTGAAGGCGAGAGTCAAGAAAATTACATCACTTTCTATGACCCAATTGACCAACTTAGAAGGGAATGGGAAGCACTAAAGATGCAACAAAGTCAAAAAGAGGAAAAGGTTACTTTTGACCTTCACTCTACAATGATTATTTAGTAGTGAAACTTTGATGTGAAGTGGCGGAGGTGTGGACTACTCAAGACATCTATATGCAGATTTTTTTACAACAATATAGTCATGTGCAAAGTAAATGATGTTTTCCATAGGGTGCACGTCTTTGCCTTAGGATCATTGCATGAGGGAATTTCCTTGGAGCTACCTCAATCAGATTCATATGATCACTTATTCTCCAAGAGAGAAACGTTTTGATCCACAATCTTTTGCTATTCCATCATCTAAAGCACTTATGATGAGTAGATGTAGGCAAGCGAAGGAAGGCCATATAAAAAGGAAATCGAGAATCAAGAGAAAGAAGAGAGTCAGAAGTCTTATTTTGAATACCAAAAGGCCAATGAAGAAGCCTATAAAACGATGAGCACTTCATTGAAAGGTTAACTGATTTGCACTCAAGAAAATGCAGTGAAGGTTAATATTCAAGAAATTTTTAAGGGGATTCATCATAAAGTCAGTCTATATGAACTAATTAAGATGGACATTAGTGTAAGGAGTTATTTACTTAAAGTAATATAGTCTACCTACCTAATCACACCACCAAACATACCTGGGTTCATGGTTTCCTTTCCCCTACACCACTAGCGCACTACTAGAGTTTGAGATTGTTTGTTTCAATAAAGAGTGTGATTTTGATAGGTCTCATTATAGATGGTGGATTTGGCATCAAATTTATGTTTGATGCATGAAGGAATGAAAGTTGGACTTGACAAAGGTAGCACCTTCACTATGACATTGGAAAATAATCATCCGATCACACCATTGGCATTATTAAAAAGGTGCTCATGATAGTTCAAGGTTGCCGATTTCTATTGAATTTTATTTGTGTTTTCCTATTCAAGGAGACCTCTTATCCTCTAATCTAAAGAAGACCATGGCTAAGGCAAGCTAAGCATTGGAACATTGGGGAAGGAATTGGGTTTGTATCTCTACAAAAGATAACAACCAATTGAAGATACATAAGGATGAGGGTTGTGGCACTACTGAGGCAACTAGATACACTATGGACACTAAGGAAATACCTTCCCCACCTCGTGAAGAGGATAATTTGTCAAATTGAATGATGGGTAGTGCAAAGTTTTGAATAGTTTAAATAAGTGAAACAAATGAGAAAATAGATCACAATGATCCATTTCTAGCCTTTGTACTAAAAAAATGAAATTTTTACACAAGAAGCACAAGGAGGTACAGGTGAGGTACAATTACGTAATCTACACTTGTTCAGTTATGGAAAAGGTTAATCAAGTGATTGCATGGAACTATATAGAGAAGACCAAAGAGGGAATCATGTGGGTCAGTTTGGGTACCTCCTTGAGGGTGGCCCAAATAAGCAAGACATCTTAGGTAGCTAAGGTGACCAAATTGGGTGCCTCATTTCAAGGGGAAAGATGAAAATATTGGGTGAGTAAATGTTGATGTGTAGGAGAAAGTTATATAGTTGAATTCTATGAGACCTCAAGAAACACGTTGTCTTGTCTTGGGTCATTCGCATGGACTTGGGCGACCATATCTTGAAGGCCCACCACAATGTGGGCACTTATGAGACATTGGGAAAGTGGCCAAGAAGCTTTCTTTTGTGCAAATTAGGCCAATGTTTCCACAAGATCTAACTCCTTCTATAAATCAAGTTGGAAAAGAGAAGGAGGGTAAACAAGTCAAAGTCAACAATTTATTGGATGCTAGTCTAAAAGATGAAGAATGTGAGAAGGTACCTTAGGCCATATCTTACAACCGAATAGTACCCAAGGATTTCTATTTCCAAAAAGCTGATGGGGATGGACCATGGAGCCAATCGTACACTACAACACATCGAGGGTATACCGAGGCTGCTACCGAGGAAATTGAACGGGCATGATTTCTTCGCGATGTCGGTGTTACAGTCGGTATAGGCGTCGGAAAGAAAGCGTCGGTATAGGCGCCGGTATAAGCGTCGGTATAAGCGTCAGTATTTCTGACGCACATACCGACATCCATAGCAACGTACCGCTGGGTGTACCGGTGCATATATCGGTGACCATACTGGAGCTATGGACACGTATACCAACGACCATACCTGCACAAATTTTTTTGGACAGAGTGTGTTGTCTTTTGCTACAGCATGATGTTGTTTAGCAAAATACAATACACTTTGCCCAACTGAGTACATGTGTTATGTACTCTAATGGCAACCAAAACATAAACTTATATGAGCAAAAATGAACAATGATTCATGTACAGAAAGTCGTATATTCCATAAATGAAAAATGTACAAAAGTGTGGCAAAGCACTTCCATATAGGAATCGAATACAAAATTATGGTACATCATTGCCACATAGGAGTGTAATACAAAATTGTGGAAATGTGACAAAGCACTTCCATATAGGAATCGAATACAAAATTATGGTTCATCATTGTCATATGCGAGTGTGATACAAAATTGTGGCATTGATCAAAATATTTACACCTACAATCCTGCAACAAAACATATGTATAAAATAAGATGAATTAATATGACATTTATAAACAACAACTAGAAACACGAAACCAAGATATAACTTTACCTAATCAAGAATATTCTCTAATGAGACGATTGCACCGCGTCCCTCTAAGTCTTGTAACAATGCAGTCAGTCCATGTCGATATCCATATGATCCTTCAGTTCGCGTTGGAGGACGACCCACTGCCAACTCCTATAGTAAATATGCAAAATTTTAGATGAATATACATTATATACTTAACACCAACAAATTCAATAATTAACATCATACTTACAAATTGGTAGCGCATACTGTCATATCCGCCGCTACCTAAATGCGACATTCCAACCGTATATAAACCTGTGGTCACCGCATCTCTCTGTTGACCATACCGATCTGGAGTATGTTGATGCTCATCTTGAATGGATTCCCATTCGTCGGCATCTAGCCATACAGGCTTTGGTAAGCCTGCTTTGAAAGCATTGCAAGCTTCCGATCGTCGATGCGACATCACCTCACCTGTTGTATGTTGAATCCAATCGGAACTCACAATAGGATTGCCAGGTGCTGGCCGATACTCTTCATATATGCATTGTGTGATATGATTTTTTTAGAGTCTCTATCCTATTCGGTCCATTTTAACATGACTGAATAATCTAATTCGATAGAGCAGAGTTGTCATATACGCTGATGCATTGACTTCCCCGCTGCATCCATAACTGGAGCTCCATTACGGATATGATATATCTTCAATTATTCATGATCATGTGCACCCCAAGGTGTACGTGAAGATCCCATCTGATGCAATATGAAGATCTCATCTCATCCAATGTATATATATGCATGCATAAGCTTGTATACATATGCATTCATGTATACATATGCATATGCATTGTGTATGCATATGCATTCATGTATGCATATGCTTGCTTCTATGCATATGCATGCTTAAGCTTGTATACATATGCATATGCTTGCTTGTATATGTATACATGTATACATATACATATACATATGCTTGGTTGTATGCATATGCATTCGTGTATACATACGCATATGCATATGTATACATGTATACATATACATATGCATATGCTTGCTTGTATACATACATGTACATATACATACATGTACATATACATATGCATATGCATTCATGTATACATATGCATATGCATATGCATACATGTATACATGTACAGATGCATATGCTTGCTTGTATACATACATGTACATATACATACATGTACATATACATATGCATATGCTTGCTTGTATACATACATGTATGCATATGCATATCCCTCATGCATGCATGTATGCATATGCATTCATGTATACATATGCATATGCATTCATGTATGCATGTGCATATGTATATGTATACATATGCATATGCGTATCCTTCATGCATGCATGCATGCATATGCATGCATGTATGCATATCCATTCATGTATGTATGCATATCCATGCATGTATATATGCATATGCATTCATGTATGCATATGTATGCTTAAGCTTGTATACATATGCATATGCTTGATTGTATATGTATACATGTATACATATACATATACATATGCTTGCTTGTATGCATATTAGAAAACAAAAATATAAAGAAAGAAAACAAAAAATAAAAAAAGCATTTTAGAAAACAAAAATATAAAAATTCATGTATGCATATGCATTCATGTATGCATATCCCTCATGCATGCATGCATGCATGTATGCATACGCATGCATGCATGTATGCATATTAGAAAACAAAAATATAAAAATTCATGTATGCATATGCATACATGCATGCATGCATGCATATGCATACATGCATGCATGCATGCATATGCATTCATGTATGCATATTAGAAGACAAAAATATGCATTCATGTATGTATGCATATGCATGCATGCATGCATGTATGCATATGCATGCATGTATGCATATGCATGCATGTATATATGCATATGCATGCATGCATGTATGCATATGCATGCATGTATGCATATGCATGCATGTATATATGCATATGCATGCATGCATGTATGCATATTAGAAAACAAAAATATGAAGAAAGAAAACAAAGAATAAAAAAAGATATTAGAAAACAAAAATATAAAAATTCATGTATGTATATGCATGCATGCATATGCATACATGTGTATGCATATCCATGCATGCACGTATGCATATGCATGCATGTATGTATGCATATGCATGCATGTATGTATGCATATGCATGCATGTATGTATGCATATGCATGCATGTATGTATGCATATGCATGCATGTATGCATATGCATATCCTTCATCCATGCATGCATGTATGCATATGCATTCATGTATGAATATCCCTCATGCATGCATGTATGCATAAGCATGCATGCATGTATGCATATGCATGCATGCATGTATGCATATGCATATCCTTCATGCATGCATGCATGCATGCATGCATATGCATTCATGTATGCATGCATATGCATGCATGTATGCATATGTATTCATGTATGTATGCATATGCATGCATGTATGCATATGCATGCATGTATGTATGCATATGCATGCATGTATGTATGCATATGCATGCATGTATGTATGCATATGCATGCATGTATGTATGCATATGCATGCATGCATGTATCCATATGCATATCCTTCATGCATGCATACATGTATGCATATGCATATCCCTCATGCATGCATGCTTGCATATGCATATCCCTCATGCACGCATGCATGCATATGCATATCCTTTATGCATGTATGCATATGCATATCCCTCATGCATGCATGCATGCATATGCATGCATGTATGCATATGCATTCATGTATGCATATGCATGCATGTATGCATATGCATGCATGTATGCATATGCATGCATGTATGCATATGCATTCATGTATGTATGCATATCCATGCATGCATGTATGCATATGCATGCATGCATGTATACATATGGATGCATGCATGTATACATATGCATGCATGTATGCATATGCATGCATGTATGTATGCATATGCATGCATGTATGCATATGCATATCCCTCTCTCTCTCTGTCTGTCTCTCTCTCTCTCTTTCTCGAAAACAAAAATAAAGAGAGAAGATATCAGAAAACAAAAATATAAAGAAAGATAGAAGAGTGATATATGTCTTACTTAGATTGATGTAATTTTTGATTCAAGCTTTTCAAAATCCACTTGAAGCTCTCCTTCATTGAATTTCCAAAGTTTTGATCTCAAAAATCTCTTGCAAAACTAAAGAGATTAGATATTAGAAAAGGAAAAACATAAAAAAAGAAAACAAAGTGATACAATATGTGCGATCTACTAACCAAAGCGTTAGATCTATAAAAATAGAGGTGTGTTTAGAGAGAGAGAGAGGGAAGGAGAGGGAAAGAGAGAGAGAGAGAGAGAGAGAGAGAGAGAGAGAGAGAGAATTGTTTGAATCAGGGTCTTCAAAATCCACTTGAAGTTCTTCTTCGTCGAATTTCCAAAGATTTGATCCCCAAATCTCTTGCAAAATCAAACAAAGAACATATTAGCAAAGAAAAAACATAGAAAAAGAAGAAAGAGTGCTACAATATGTGCGATCTACTTACCAAAACTTCATATCTATAAAGATAGAGGTATGTTTAAAGAGAGAGAGAGAGAGATAGAGAGAGAGGGAGAGAGAAAGAGGGAGAGAGAGGGAGAGAGAATGAGAGAGAGAGGGAGAGAGAGGGAGAGAGAGAGATAGTGAGAGAGAGGGAGAGAGAGAGAGAGAGAGGGAAGGGAGGGAGAGAGGGAGAGAGAGAGAGAGGATGACAAACAGAGATCTGTTGTTGGCGCGCGCAAACCTGAAAGCGGATGTTCTAGATTCAAAATGCTCAGAATGACGAATTTCGGGTTTGGATCCGGTTAAAAATAGAGCATCGGTACTTACCGACGCGTATACCGATGCTTATACTGACGCTTTGTTTCCAAGGCAAAGCGGCTTTCCCAAATTGTTCGAGGGGTATACGGACACCGATAGCTGCCCGTCGGTACACTGACCGTCGGTATTCCCTCTATATGCTGTAGTGGTAGAGCATAAGATAAGTATTATCCCTAATCCTATAAATGAAGATTCGTGTAAAGATGAAAGCATGCATGACCTGCATCTTAATGAGGATCAAAATAATTAGTTGATCAACCCACAAAGTGAAATGTTTATGGTGCCATGCAACCATTTGAGGTTGGGAAGAGGACAAGATGCCATTGTTAACATTTTAAGGATGAACACATAGTTTAATTTAATGAAGCAAGAATGAAGTCACTCACTCTGTATATCATTAGATCAATTCATTTCATTTCTTAACATCTTTTGTCACAATAAGTGAATAAGAGATAATCTTTCACCTCAGTAGTGTGAATGCTTGATGTCAGGTCCTGTAGCATGGTGAATATGCTCAACATGTATCATACTTATTTTCAATGAAATGATTTTATACTCCTTTAGGGGCTTGCATGGATTGAAGGCACTCTTCCATTTCTCCCACTTGTGGATCAAAGGCGAGGACACTCACCCTCTTCGGCCATGTGGGGCTATTGATTGGCATTTAGGTGCCTCTTGTTTGAATTTGTGGGACTTTGTATGGAAAAGATATGAGTCACTTCTTCTACATTATGACTTGGCTTGGGGTCTAGTTGGGCCACCCCTTCCCCTCTAGGCTTGTTGTCCCCCTTGGGCAACCCATGAAATTTTCCTATATCAAAAGTACAAATATTTGAATTGAAAAGTCATGAGTAATGTAACTTGTTACACTATAGAAATCCTTACAAATTTGATTAATAAGTAGTGATATAGTGAAAAATATCTATTTTTTTAGATATGAGAGTTTAGAAAAGGATCAATGAAAAATATTCCCTTTGATTCATTCCAAGAGACATATAGATACATTATTTATTAGAAAATTATAAGGTTATATTGTCTCTTCTAGGGAATATGTAAACCGGCGCATTTTATGAATTGATTCCATTATAATACACTTCCGGGATTAAGTGCCTGATCAACTAGAAGTATGGATACATTAATTGTTATGATCTTGAGAAGACATGTCATAATAGTTACATGTCAAATAACTTATAAATTAATCGGTCCCATTTGTAACTAGATTGGTAGTGATGTTTTTATTGTTTCCAGCCATAATAACCCATTCCAATATAAAGTATTTTAGATGAAATAAAGTATTAAGAATGTTAACATTAATGTCTTTTATGCTCCTACTTGCATTTTAGCTTGATAGTCCTATAGTTTGTACATGATTAAATCTTAAAAAAAAAAACAGAAACACTACGAGGCTTTTAGAGTAGAAGAAAAACAACACTTGAACCAACACACCAAGTACCGTTTACAATTAATATATATGAAAAATCGTTGCCCAAATCCATCGTACAAAATACAGTTCTGTGCGTCAATATGTAAATATCAGAAGTTTAACTTTCTAGGTATTGTTCTTTTACGAGGAACGTATGGGAGCATTTTTACCTATAGAGATTATAATAATCTTCTTTCATTACCTACAAAATAATACGACATATCATGCTATTGAATGATATATGTAAAACAATCATTGAGGGAGGTTGTCCAAAACCTCTCCGCATGTAGATAATTAGCTCTCATTACCAAATTCAAAGAGAAGTACATGCAAAAATAAACATTGAGTACTTATAAAGGGGACTTTCAATTGGTACATGAATTTCAGGATACTAGTATTGTTTACGATGCTTATCTCAAATTTAGGTAGAACACACTGAAAATAAATTTAGAGCAGAGATAAAAACTTGAAAGCTTTGTTTATAATTTCGCTAATACATATATCATGTGAGGGTATATTAGCATACATTTTTCTTTCTTTATATTTTTGTTTTCTAATATGCATACATGCATGCATGCATGCATATGCATATATACATGCATGCATATGCATACATGCATGCATGCATATGCATACATACATGAATGCATATTTTTGTTTTCTAATATGCATACATGAATGCATATGCATGCATGCATGCATGCATGTATGCATATGCATACATGAATTTTTATATTTTTGTTTTCTAATATGCATACATGCATGCATGCATATGCATGCATGCATGAGGGATATGCATACATGAATGCATATGCATACATGCATGCATGCATATGCATGCATGCATGTATGCATATGCATACATGAATTTTTATATTTTTGTTTTCTAATATCTTTTTTTATTTTTTGTTTTCTTTCTTTATATTTTTGTTTTCTAATATGCATACAAGCAAGCATATGTATATGTATATGTATACATGTATACATATACAATCAAGCATATGCATATGTATACAAGCTTAAGCGTGCATATGCATACAAGCAAGCATATGCATACATGAATGCATATGCATACATGAATGCATATGCATACATGAATGCATATGCATACATGAATGCATATGCATACATGAATGCATATGCATATATACATGCATGCATATGCATACATACATGAATGGATATGCATACATGCATGCATATGCATGCATGCATGCATGAAGGATATGCATATGCATATGTATACATATACATATGCATATGCATACATGAATGCATATACATATGTATACAGAATGCATATGCATACATGCATGCATGAGGGATATGCATATGCATACATGTATGTATACAAGCAAGCATATGCATATGTATATGTACATGTATGTATATGTACATGTATGTATATGTACATGTATGTATACAAGAAAGCATATGCATATGTACATGTATACATGTATGCATATGCATATGCATATGTATACATGAATGCATATGCATATGTATATGTACATGTATGTGTATGTACATGTATCTATACAAGCAAGCATATGCATATGTATATGTATACATGTATACATATGCATATGCATATGTATACATGAATGCATATGCATACAACCAAGCATATGTGTATGTATATGTATACATGTGTGTATGTATATGTATACATGTATACATATACAAGCAAGCATATGCATATGTATACAAGCTTAAGCATGCATATGCATAGAAGCAAGCATATGCATACATGAATGCATATGCATACATGAATGCATATGCATACACAATGCATATGCATATGTATACATGAATGCATATGTATACAAGCTTATGCATGCATATATATACATTGGATGAGATGAGATCTTCATATTGCATCAGATGGGATCTTCACGTACACCTTGGGGTGCACATGATCATGAAGAATCGAAGATATATCATATCCGTAATGGAGCTCCAGTTATGGATGCGGCGGGGAAGTCAATGCATCAGCGGATACGACAACTCTGCTCTATCGAATTTGATTATTCAATAATGTTAAAATGGACGGAACAGGATAGAGACTCTAAAAATCATATCGCACAATGCATATATGAAGAGTACCAGCCAGCACATGGAAATCCTATTGCGAGTTCCGATTGGATTCAACATACAACACGTGAGGTGATGTCGCATCGACGATCGGAAGCTCGCGATGCTTTCAAAGCAGGCTTACCGAAGCCTGTATGGCTAGATGCCGACGAATGGGAATCCATTCAGGATGAGCATCAACATACCCCTGATCGGTATGGTCAATAGAGAGATGCGGCGGCCACACGTTTATATATGGTTGGAATGTCGCATTTAGGTAGCGGCGGATACGATAGTATGCACTACCAATTTGTAAGTATGATGTTAATTATTGAATTTGTTTGTGTTAAGTATATAATGTATATTCATCTAAAATTTTGCATATTTACTATAGGAGTTGGCAGTGGGTCGTCCTCCAACGCGAACTGAAGAATCATATGGATATCGACATGGATTGACTGCATTGTTACAAGACTTAGAGGGACGCGGTGCAATCGTCTCATGGGAGAATATTCTTGATTAGGTAAAGTTATATCTTGGTTTCATGTTTCTAGTTTTTGTTTATAAATGTCATGTTAATTCGTCTTATTTTATACATATGTTTTGTTGCAGGATTGTAGGTGTAAATATTTTGATCAATGCCACAATTTTGTATCACACTCGCATATGACAATGATGAACCATAATTTTGTATTCGATTCCTATATGGAAGTGTTTCGTCACATTTCCACAATTTTGTATTACACTCCTATGTGGCAATGATGTACCATAATTTTGTATTCGATTCCTATATGGAAGTGCTTTGCCACACTTTTGTACATTTTTCATTTATGGAATATACGACTTTCTGTACATGAATCATTGTTCATTTTCTCTCATATAAGTTTATGTTTTGGTTGCCATTAGAGTACATAACACATGTACTCACTTGGGCAAAGTGTATTGTATTTTGCTAAACAACATGATGCTGTAGCAAAAGACAACACACTCTACCCAAAAAAATTTGTGCAGGTATGGTCGTTGGTATACGCGTCGGTAGCTCCAGTATGGTCGCCGATATATGCACTGGTACACCCAGCGCGACGTCGCTATGGATGTCGGTATGTGCATCAGAAATCATGACGCTTATACCGGTGCTTATACCGACGCTTATACCGGCTCTTATACCGACGCTTTGTTTTCGACGCCTATACCGACTGTAACACCGACATCGCGACGAAATCACGCCCGTTCAATTTCCTCAATAGCAGCCTCCGTATACCCTCGATGTGTTGTAGTGTACGATTGGCTCCATGGTCCATCCCCATCAGCTTTTTGGAAATAGAAATCCTTGGGTACTATTCGGTTGTAAGATATGGCCTAAGGTACCTTCTCACATTCTTCATCTTTTAGACTAGCATCCAATAAATTGTTGACTTTGATCGAAAGCTTCTTGGCCACTTTCCCAATGTCTCATAAGTGCCCACATTGTGGTGGTCCTTCAAGATATGGTCGCCCAAGTCCATGCGAATGACCCAAGACAAGACAACGTGTTTCTTGAGGTCTAATAGAATTCAACTATATAACTTTCTCCTACACATCAACATTTACTCACCCAATATTTTCATCTTTCCCCTTGAAATGAGGCACCCAATTTGGTCACCTTAGCTACCTAAGATGTCTTGCTTATTTGGGCCACCCTCAAGGAGGTACCCAAACTGACCCACATGATTCCCTCTTTGGTCTTCTCTATATAGTTCCATGCAATCACTTGATTAACCTTTTCCATAACTGAACAAGTGTAGATTACGTAATTGTACCTCACCTCTACCTCCTTATGCTTCTTGTGTAAAAATTTCATTTTTTTAGTACAAAGGCTAGAAATGGATCATTGTGATCTATTTTCTCATTTGTTTCACTTATTTAAACTATTCAAAACTTTGTACTACCCATCATTCAATTTAACAAATTATCCTCTTCACGAGGTGGGGAAGGTATTTCCTTAGTGTCCATAGTGTATCTAGTTGCCTCAGTAGTGCCACAACCCTCATCCTTATGTATCTTCAATTGGTTGTTATCTTTTGTAGAGATACAAACCCAATTCCTTCCCCAATGTTCCAATGCTTAGCTTGCCTTAGCCAAGGTCTTCTTTAGATTAGAGGATAAGAGGTCTCCTTGAATAGGAAAACACAAATAAAATTCAATAGAAATCGGCAACCTTGAACTATCATGAGCACCTTTTTAATAATGTCAATGGTGTGATCGGATGATTATTTTCCAATGTCATGGTGAAGGTGCTACCTTTGTTAAGTCCAACTTTCATTCCTTCATGCATCAAGCATAAATTTGATGCCAAATCCACCATCTATAATGAGACCTATCAAAATCACACTCTTTATTGAAAAAAACAATCTCAAACTCAAGTAGTGCACTAGTGGTGTAGGGGAAAGGAAACCATGAACCCAGGTATGTTTGGTGGTGTGATTAGGTAGGTAGACTATATTACTTTAAGTAAATAACTCCTCACATTAATGTCCATCTTAATTAGTTCATATAGACTGACTTTATGATGAATCCCCTTAAAAATTTCTTGAATATTAACCTTCACTGCATTTTCTTGAGGGCAAATCAGTTAACCTTTCAATGAAGTGCTCATCGTTTTATAGGCTTCTTCATTGGCCTTTTGGTATTCAAAATAAGACTTCTGACTCTCTTGTTTCTCTTGATTCTCGATTTCTATTTTATATGGCCTTCCTTCGCTTGCCTACATCTACTCATCATAAGTGCTTTAGATGATGGAATAGCAAAACATTGTGGATCGAAACGTTTCTCTCTTGGAGAATACGTGATCATATGAATCTGATTGAGGTAGCTCCAAGGAAATTCCCTCATGCAACGATCCTAAGGCAAAGACGTGCACCCTAAGGAAAACATCATTTACTTTGCACATGACTATATTGTTGTAAACAAATCTGCATATAGATGTCTTGAGTCGTCCACATCTCCGCCACTTCACATCAAAGTTTCACTACTAAATAATCATTGTAGAGTGAAGGTCAAAAGTAACCTTTTCCTCTTTTTGACTTTGTTGCATCTTTAGTGCTTCCCATTCCCTTCTAAGTTGGTCAATTGGGTCATAGAAAGTGATGTAATTTTCTTGACTCTCCCCTTCAAAATTCACTCTTGCCTCCTTGATGTGAGACGGGGCCACCACAAAGTAATCCAATGTGGCATTGAGTCGAAGCTTATCACCATGGAAAAAATGAAATTTTGTGCTAGCACGATCAAAAGCCGAAGCTTTCTCTCTCTCTCTCTCTCTCTCTCTCTCTCTATATATATATATATATATATATATATATATATATATATATATATATATATAGAGAGAGAGAGAGAGAGAGAGATATATATAAACACACACACATACACACACACACATATATATATATATATATATATATATATATATATATATATATATATATATATATATATATATATATATCTTCATCCTGTAGAATATCGAGTTCTGTGGGTTTAGCTTGCACCTATCTCGATAAATTTACCTGAAATCGTATTAAATGTGAACATTTACTTAAAACGTTTTCATCCGAAGTTAAGATAGCAATCAATTTCATCACTTTCGATTTCCCAAAGCTCAGGCAAAGAGTGTAACAATCTCTTAAGTTCCTCGAGAAAACGATTAACATCTTCTGAGTAACTTAACAAATTCACCGAATCACTCATAGATGCGACATATTTATTTATGTTCTTTAGGAACACAAATTCCTTTCAGTTCATATGCTTTCTGGTCAAAATTTCAAATCAGTACTATTATACGCACAATTGAATGATTCTATTAGTCCTTCAAAATCAAGAGATGTAACTATATAAATTACCAGGCCTGTAGCTAGAGGGCAGACGGATGAGGAAAAAATTATTTGTGTAGGACGTTAAGCCATTGCTATTGCCTCAATTTGAGCATCCTGATATGAATATGGAAGACTATTAAAGACACTCAACACAAATGGATTATCTAACAAAAGTTCATGAGCAAAACTCAATTTCTCTTTCAAATATTTGATCTTTTTCTAACGATTGACTATATAATCTTATGTCCATGAAATACATGTTCTTTCTTTCAGCACATACCTGGTTTTCAGATGTATACGACATTGTACATGGAAATATCAAGGATAAAGACATCTTTGGCAACTAAGGGTATCAATGAATGTGCGTGTGCATCTCTATCATCCTAACAAAGTTTCTCTATAATAGCTGCTATAGAAACCGCAACATGGATAGGAAATTGAAGATCATCATGTTCAACAATGTATCACCTTCAATGACTCTGCTTTTAGGAGTATTAGGACATTTATCAACACCATGCACATTATTCCACAACCCTTTTGCTACAAATACATGCCGTAGCATATATGCCCACAATGGATAATTAGTACCAACCAACTTATCGTCAACAAAACAACATACAAAATACATATTCATTCCTTTCAGACATAACTAGTGACTAACTACCTTGATGTAGAAAAGTTATTCTCATAATATTGAACAAAAATACCCTATTGAACAAAAATACCCTCTCAAGCTCTACTAAACCTATAGCACACTTTGATGCACTTCTAATACCAAACCAAAACATGAATATATGTTTGACACAAAAGGAAAAGATTATCTCCATTTTCAGAAGGATAGTGCACTTGGAATCCAAAATGAGCTCAAATAACAATTTCAATTCCACCTATAAAATATATTTTGAACTCCTAATTGCTTGGGGTATGCTCACATATTTTTGTCGAATTATGAGATTGTGATTGGAGGGGTTTCAATGATACAAAGAGCCTTTATACAAATAACCCCATCATTCCCCCAAAATAGATTTCATTGTTATAGTCTCGCCTTGGATTATACTTATTAGCAATACGAACACTCCTATTAGAAGAGAAACACCTATAGAAGATGAAGAAGAAGATGCAGATACAAGGTTGTGTGAAGATGAAGAGCATAGTTTTGTTCTACAACTACCTTTTGGTGATTTTCCTTTTAGAATTTTGGTGGAGAAAGGAGTTGTTGGGAGGTCAATAGTTTTATCCATCTAGCTCCAAATACTTAAGATGGTTTAGGTACATACCATAAACCAATGTTTGCAAGATTCAAAGTTGAGCAGTATCTGTTGTTGCATTCTCTACGTTGACATGTTTTGAGTTGGCAACGTTCCACATACCTCTTTGAATTACTAACCACGCTACAAACACTACAAGGAATACGGGCGTGTAGCGACGGTTAACGCGACAGGATTTCGTCGCTATAAAATTGCAACTCGCGTCGGAATTACCGTCGAGCGCGGACCGTCGATTATACGACGCAAAAAACGACGGTATTTGCGACGCTTCTGCCTGACGTCGCTTAAACGACGCTTGTCAAAGGCGTCCCTTAAGCGACGCTTTTTTGCGCCGCATAAGCGACGGTCAACACCGTCGTATAAGCGACGGTGCAGACCGTCGTATACACGACGCTAAGCAAATGTCGCTTATACGACGACACGTTGCATCGCTTATACGACGATCTTTTGACGGACAAAAATTAAAACGTTGGAGGCTCTGCAATCGGCATTTTCACGCATCCGATCGAAGAGCTCTCCAACGTTCGCAATTGCGCTGCGCTTACGAGCTGAAGCAAGTATATGCAGAATTGTTGTTTTGCTTAAGCTCTCTGTTATTGTCTCCCTCTGTCTTTGTTTCTCTCTTTCTACATCTTTCTCTCTTTGAATTTTCTCTCTCTCTCTCTCTAGATCTCTCTCTCTCTCTCTTCTCTCTTTATTGCAGGTTATTCAAGAAGCTAACCAAGCAAAAACTATGGATCACAATTATAAGTACAATTTCTATTATTTGTAGATCATTTGAATTGTGTTATTTTCATTACATACCATACTCACACTTACTGATATGCACTCATACACTTATACATGATGAAGAAGCACACACACATGCATATACCTACATATACACATATACATGCACATACACACACATACACATAGAGTTATACATATACACACACATACACATAGAGTTATACATATACACACACATACACAAGAACATGCACATATTGATACATACATATACACTTATACATGCACATGCATATACATACATATACGCACACATACACATGCACATATACACATATACATGCACATACACACACATACACATAGAGTTATACATATACATGCATATACATATACATGCATATACATATACACACATACACATGCACATGCACATACTCATACACACATATACACTTATACATGCACATGCACATACATACATATACACACACATACACATGCACATACATACATATACACACACATACATATACACTTAGGTACACACATATGAATGAATTATATAATTAAAGTATTAAAACACATGCTTAATATAAACAATAATAACAATCAATAGAAAAAAACTCTTCATTACTTAATACCATACACACAATTCAAAACATGACTGAAATGAAAAATATATAGATAAATATATATATATATATATATATATATCAATGTAAATACATATAATCCAATGTCATAATCAACTAAAATCCTAATCATCATCATCATGATCATCATCATCATCAGCAATATCATGATCATCCTGATCTTCCTCATCCTCATCCTCATGATCACCCTGTGACGATCGAGATCGTCCCTCCTGTGTCTGTCTCTCCACCTCATCCATATTTGTCTCCCCATAATACTCCTGTATTACATATAACAAACATAAATCAATAAAATAATTAAAACATTCATAACAACAAATAATTATATAAAATTTAAAAATACTCACAAAGGCATCAGGATGATCTTGTATATACTCGCTCAAACGCCGATATCCAAAATGTGTAGCATACTCGATCTCGTGTTTCGTAGGATATCGGCCATAATCCTTTCGCTGCAATGAAACAAATAAAAAACATTAGTTGCTTGCATTTTAACTAAAATAAAAAATATACTCACAATAACACATATACTTACAAACGTAGCTACAAAACCATTATGGCCCATTTGGCCTAAGTGCGATGTGTGGCCCGACTCCACTCTCTTCTTTGCAGCAGCTTGTTTATTCAAGGAAAAAAATACATAAATTAAATTAAAAATTTACTAAAATATCTAAAAATTATAAATATAAATTATTAATTTGTGTACCTTCTGCTGAGGAAATGACTCCTGAAGACGTAGCTGTCTACGAAAAAACTGCCACGACTCAGGTGGTATGTTAGCTCGCCTCTTATTTTTTTCGACCATACAATATCTCCTGTTAATTTAATCTCAAACAGAAAAAACAGTCAGAATACATACACATATATACACACATATACACATACACATACACATACACATACCCACATACACATAAACATGCAAACATATACACGTGCATATATGTATATATATACACATATACATACATATAACATAAACACACATATACATATCCACATATATACGTACACACACATGCATGCATATACACTCATTCATACAAAATACATGCATTTATCCCACAATAATATGTGTTGTGTATATGTGAATATGTGTGTATGTATAAATGTGTATATGTGAATATGTGTGTATGTGTAAATATGTATATGTGAATTTTTTATTTATGTAGATAATCAAATTATTAATATCAAATACCATTATTTGTAGATTCTGATCAATCAGATGGAACTCCACCACCGTCTCCTCATCGTGCAACGACTTTATACTGTAAGTATATGAAATATTTAATTTTAACTATATTTGATGGATACATAACTTATATATTTTTTTTATGTTTCTTATGATGTAGATTCTGATCAATCAGATGGAACTCCACCACCGTCTCCTCATCGTGCAACGACTTTATACTGTAAGTATATGAAATATTTAATTTTAACTATATTTGATGGATACATAACTTATATATTTTTTTTATGTTTCTTATGATGTGCAGATTCTGATCAATCAGAGGGTAATCCACCACCTCCTACCCATGCAACGACTTCACATGTGTCCTCCGATAGGAATTATGATGAATTTTACTATCAAGAGCATATTATATGTTGGTGTAACTCTTGTTATGACATGTATCGAAGACCACGATTGGAATGTATTCAACATGAGGCAGAGTATGGTACTTTTGAGCATGCACCATCACCTAGTCAACGTGATAATGCTTGGGTATGTAATTTCTATATATATTAATGTCATTTTTTTATTTAAAAACCATTTATAAAATCAAATTATTATTGATATACAGGAATACTTGCTCGATGATGATGATGATGATGATTTTTCTCATAATGTTAATATACCTCGTACACGTCATGGACTTGTTGTTCATCAATTACAAGCAGAGGTTTCTAGAAATCCTCTACCTTCTGGTTTAGAGAATGAAACGGCTGGAGATTATCCATTGCCAGCTCGTGATCGTTCTTTAGTACAAACATATGATAGAAGAAGATATGGAGGATGGAATAGAGGACCACTTCCTTTAGATGGAGAGGTTTTCAACTTTTGGGGTAATCGCTATATGATTGCTCCATCCACAATTACTAATGCTAGTCGTGTTCTCTTTATTGTAGAGGATTTGTATGTGCCTCCGAACTGTGAAGTCACTCTTATGTCATTTTGTGGTCCTATATATGGATGGGGAGATTGGCATCGACTTTCACGTTATGTTCAAAGCATGAGTACTTATGGAATATGCTTGAACACAGCATCTCTTACTAGTAGAAGGATTTTACATGCAGAAAATGAAAGATTATATATTGATGGAAGACCTTACACACATGGAAATATAGCAGGTTTAATAAATAGTAGTTGAGGGTTACATAATAGTTCAAGGACTAATTACACATTTGAGGAGCGTGAAAATAGTCATGAATCACCATACATGAGTAGAGATGTATCAAGATACATAGTTGTGAATGCTATTACTACATTACATGCTGGTGATGAACTATTAGTGAATTATGGATGGCGTAGACCTCCAAGAGCACCTTTTAGCTAGAGAGAATAAAAATTTTCTATCCATATTTAATAAGTTATATACTTAATTTTATATTTGAAGTTTAATTTTTATTCATTTATGGAATACTAATGAGTTTTATTTATATGTGTAGATTCCAACGTATGATGTTGATGATATTCGTCCACAACATTCACAATTACCAATAAGACCTCATTTATCAGAAGCTTCCATGAGGAGGCTACGCAAAACTAAGCCTGTGCAATATGCAAAGTTGAAAGATCTATATTCAAAAGATGATAAAGTACAAGATTTGTGTGACAATGATGAAGATGATGGCATGGCAGATTTTATTGAGGATTGGTATCAAAATGATAGTGAGAGCATGGATATTTCTAAAAATGAGAAATATCTTCGAGAGGAATGTCTAAAGCATGTATATGAAGGAAGTCATTTGACACGACTAAATGCGAGCTTACTTATTCTCAACCTTCAAAATCGTTTTGGATGGAGTAATGTATCTGTTTCGACACTATTAAGGTATAAATTTCAATTTTCTATCTATTTATATATATATATATGCATAAATATATATACATATATAAATACATGTAGGTTTTTACTCTTACTTTAGATAAGGTTATAAGAACAAGAACTTGAATTGAATGGAAACTTTTTGTCCGCGCATCTTTTAAAACTATTAATGCATCTTTCCAAATATTCGCAATGGTGACCTGGATGAGTCGCATGCACAGAGGTTACTCAAGAGACAGCAATCTGATTATAATGGAGTAGTCCACTTTGTATCCTAAAGTTCAGATGCTCATCATTGACATGCAAGAGGTTTACTGCATACCCGAGAAATCCTGCTCTATCTTGAGTAACCTCTGTGCATGCGATTCATCCAGGTCACCATTATATGAACATATGTGTGAATTGACAGGATACGATTGTTTTGCGTAAATATTTTGAAAGATGCATTAATAGTTTTAAAAGATGCGCGGACAAAAAGTATCTATTCAATTCAAGTTCTTGTTCTTACCTTATCTAAAGTAAGAATAAAAACCTGCATGTATATATGTATGTATATTTATTTACCTTTTTTAATATATCTTTTTTTGATAAACTTACAGGTTATTATCTGAAAAGTTTTTACCAAGTCAAAATATTCTTCCTACCTCACATGATGAAATGAAGAAGATAATCAACAATCTTGGTATAGATTATCAATGTATACATGCATGTCCTAACGATTGTATTTTATATAGAGGTGAATATGCAGACTCTTTGACATGTCCCAAATGTCAATCTCCTCGATATAAGGGTGAAGAAGGTAAAATCCCGAATAAGGTATTGAGACATTTTCCATTGGCTCCACGGATTAGACATATGTTTCAAAGCCCCGAATTATCAAAGCTTTTGACTTGGGGACATGATCACAAAAGTACTGATGGAATAATCAGAATTCCTCATGATAGTGTTGCTTTTCAGCATATTGATTCTACATGGCCTGAATTTGCACAAAATCCACAGAATCTAAAGTTAGGAGTTGCATTAGATGGGGTTAATCCATTCTCCATGAAATCCAGTAAATGGTCAACATGGCCAGTGGTAGTCATAAACTACAATCTTCCGCCATATCTTAGCATTAAAAAGGAACATTTAATGCTTTCACTTTTAATCCCAGGCAAAAGACAAGTTAAAGATATGAATGTATATCTTGCTCCTCTCATTGACGATCTTCAAGAGTTATGGAGAGGTATTAATGTCATTGATATATCAAAAAGCATCAATGAAAGACATTATACGATTCGTAGTATTGTGGCTTGGACTATTCACGATTTTCCTGGATATGGCGTTTGTTCAGGTATATTTTTTTATTCAATATGCATGTAAATAAATATGATTTAATCTAATTATATTTTTATCCTCTTCCATGATGCAGGAATATCTACTAAGGGTTATAAAGCTTGTCCATATTCTGGTGATTGGTTGAGATCAATCTATAGTAAGAATCTCAACAAAAATATTTATCTTCGACATCGACGATTCTTGCCTGATGATCATCCATTAAGATCTAAAAGAGAAGCGATACATTTTAATGGAAAGCTTGAAACAGGCCAGTATCCAAAACCTATGACGCCTATGGATTGGTATAAAAAATGGACAGATGGACCTCTGATAGATCCAGAAGCAAAAATCTTCAGTGATGATTCAGATAATGAGTATGTGAACAGAGGTAAAGGCCCGGAAATTGGCACTCGTAGAGAACATATCAATATGGTATTCTTTGGAGTATTGGAAAGAGTTAAAAGTATGTGATCTTCTTGATCCTATGCATATATTCAAAAATATTGGTTATTCACTATGGCAGCATCTTCTTGGACTAAAAGATACCACAACATCAAGGAATGATTTGAAAGATCAAAAATCCAAACCAAAGTTATGGCCAGTTTTTGATAGACATCGACAAGAAACGACTTATGCATCTGCTCCTTGGATACTTACAACAAAAGAGATACAGACTATCAACAATAGAATTCAATTGATCAAGACTCCTACAGGATATGGAGCATCGTTTCAAAACATGTCTACTATGGATGATAAGAGCTTATCTAGATTAAAGACCCATGACTGGCATAACTTTTTGAAACATATTTTACCTTTGGTTATCGATGGATGTACAACGAAAGGAGTACGAGATGTGATCTATCGTCTTGGATCACTTATAAGGTAATTATGATACTTTTATATTTAATATGTATGAATATTGAATATCTTTTATTTTTTAATTAACTTCTTTACAATTGTTTTTATGATTTGTATAGGTGGATTACATCCAAAGAGATCGATAAAAATTCGATCCCACAAAAAAAACGTGAATGCAAAGAGCTACTATGTTTGATGGAAAAAGAACTTCCTACTTCATTTTTTGATATTCAAGTTCATTTACTAGTCCATCTTGTAGATGAGATAGAGATTACCGGTGTTGTCAACACTCGATGGATGTTTTGGGTCGAGCGATTTATGGGAATACTAAAAGGTTATGTGCGACAAAGAGCAAAACCAGAAGGATCCATGGCAAAGGGTTGGATGCTTGAAGAGTGCATGTATTACGTTAGTGAGTACCTTGAAAGAATTCATGAAGAAGCTCCACGTGCATGGACCAACGAGTCTTCTTCAAAAATAACAGATGAGGTATTATCAGGTAAGGGGGTTCCATTCTTATTTACATTTCAAGAAAAAAATGATGTTTCTACTTTTGTAGCATATAATAGCGAATGCATGCAAGCATTCGTTAGCGAGTACGAGGAACTTCAAAGTCTCCAAAGTAAAAGGCGAAAAAACAAAAGATCTAGACATAATATCGATAATAATGAGATTACAGATATACCTTCTTTCACGGATTGGCTATATAGTCGTTTGCAACGTGCCAACGCAAATAATGAAGAAATCTCAGATGAGCAAAGAGAGTTAATGATAGGTTGTGAACAAAAGGTAATTTTATTAAAATATATATTTTATTTTTTTCATATATGTATGTTAGTTTCTATTTACTAATTGAATTTATTTTGCAGGCTCGAATGTTCACTAATATGTGGGCTTTTGGACAGCATATTAGAATCAAAGCCATTGATTCTTTACGTAAAACAGAGGATTCTAGTATTGTTGCTTGTTTCAAGCAACTATCACGTGCTAGCTCAAAAGACACGAACCTTATAGATAGCGAACTTGGTTACGTAGGAACTATTGTTGGTATCTACGAAATTTCATTTCGTACATTCAAACAGGTAAAAAAAAGTTTATATATTTTTTTTAGAGTTAGTTATTTTTTTAAGTACCTAATAATGGGACGTTTTTGTTGTTATATATTTTGATAGGTCATTTTGAAGGTTGACTGGTATCGAGCGGAGTATAAAGGTACTAATTCTACAATAAGAAAGGAATTATCTAGGTTTTGGGCAATTGATTCTTCCAAGGTAATGCGATCTACTAAAGAACCATATATTCTTCCTAGGCATATTGAACAAGCATTTTTTTATAAAAACCCAGATGCTCATCCTTGGTGGCAAGTCATTCATGTGCAACCTAGAGGTAGGTCATTGTTTGAACAGTTTATTGTTAGAGAGATTCAAGAAAGTCCTCTTGATGATTCAGCATCAGATACTGATGATACTAATCTTTTTGATGAAGAGGATAATTCTCTACATGCTGATTCTACTGATGAGGAAGAGGAATTACCAAAAATAGATATTAATCCACCAATAGATGATGTGATTCATGAGAACATAGATTTAACAATAGAAGAAATAAATGAAATCAATAAGGATAATGAAGATGAGACTATATTGATGTCTTACCAAAATGATGGCAATAATGAAAACATATGAGCAGATTAGATAGTCACTTGAAGCTTCTGAATGGATATCAGATAATAGGTTTTTTTAATTAACTTGAATAACGATGAATCCTACTAGAGAGATGAACTCATGTTCTTCTAAGTTAGAACATGAAGCTCGGGGGTATGCCTAATTATTTTATATATAGCTTTATCTTCGAGGAGTAAATTTTTATCATGTATGTATGCATATGTGTGTGTATTCATGTGTATTATATGTATACATATATTAGTATGCATATATATGTATTTCATGTATATGTATGTGTTTGCATGTGTGTGATATATGTATACATGTATTCATGTACGTAATATATGCAAGTGTTTATAATTGTGTACATGTATATATGTATATGTGTCTATGTGTAAATATGTACATGTAAATATGTATGCATGTATATATATGTTTATGTGTGCATGTAGGCAGTACATGTATGTGTAAATATGTACATGTAAATATGTTAGTATGTATATATATATTTATGTGTGCATTTAGGCATGTATGTGTGAAGCATAATATATCTACTCCATTTTATATTTATGTATCCTATCTACATGATGTGTATATATCTTTACATATATTATGAATCATGATCCTCGTTGATTCGAGTAGCTATATATAGAGGCATAAGGTTGGGAGGAGAGACATCTCTCTAGTAGGACGTCGGAGGTGTACATATACTTCAAACATATGGCTAAAAGGTTGAATTAGAGTTTTTAAATTAGGGATTTCAAAACCCTAATATCGAGATTAGTGCTCTCTGTCTCTCTCTCTGTCTCTCTCTCTCTCTCTCTCTCTCTCTCTCTCTCTCTCTCTCTCTCTCTCTCTCTCTCTCTCTCTCTCTCTCTCTCTCTCTCTCTCTCTCTCTCTCTCTCTCATATACATACATACTGTGCATTGTCACGACGATGCGCCATAAGTGTCCGCATCTCTTTTAAACACGATTTAAGAGACCACCCTGTCCCAAACTCCGTCTCAAGTGAACTGAGCACGTACTTTTTATCCCTCTCATCATGCTCACTACAAAAATAAAAAACATAATATAAATAAAACATAAGATATATATTTCAATTTATATGTAAAACTTTTACTTACTTCCACGGTAAGTGGATAAAGCGCAGGTAAGAGTCGCATAGTGCACGCATTCTCCTCTTGAACTTCAATCCATTTCCTATGTATACAATATTCCCCTCTGGCTCTATGTCGCACTCTAGTCCTAATGTGCCTATGCATGTCCTCATAGGCAACATCTCTGCTCTGCTATCACGTGCTGGAGGTGGTATAGGTGTCCTGAAAATAGATAGATAGAAATAAATAAAATATGTGCTATAATATCATTAAAAAAATTTATGAAAAAAAACATACCTATGAGCAGATAGCTCTCTTCCTGCATGTGGATCCGCAGAAGAGCCCTCGTCTGATCGCGTAAGCATCTGGATCGTATAATCCAGCTCCTCATCGGACATCTCTGCGTAGTCCCGCATTATGGCCCCTAGAGTATCTGACGGAACTCTTGCTCTCATAAGACTTTTTATGAGAGTGAGTTTCGCCTTTCTCTCTTTACTGGGATCCATAATACCTAACATATAAAACAAAATGGTTAGAAATCAATATATATATACGTGTATGTGTGTGTATGCATGTGTATGTGTGTGCATGCATGTGTATGTGTGTGTATGCATCATTATGTGTGTATGTGTGTAGGTATATGTGTGTGTTGTCTATGTGTATGTGTGTGTGTCTATGAGTGTGTATGTGTTTATGTATATGTATGTATCTATGTGTGTGTATGTATCTATGTGTGTATGTGTATGCAAGTATGTATGCATATGTGTGTGTATGCATATGTATGTGTGTGTATGCATCATTATGTGTGTCTATGTATGCATTTGTACGTGTGTATGCATCATTGCATGTGCATGTGTCTATGTGTGTATGTGTGTGTATATGTGTGTGTGTCTATGTGTATGTGTGTGTGTTTATGAGTGTGTATGTGTTTATGTGTATGTATGTATCTATGTGTGTCTATGTGTCTAAGTGTGTATGTGTATGCATGTATGTATGCATATGTATGTGTGTGTATACATTATTATGTGTGGCTATGTATGCATGTGTATGTGTGTATGCATCATTACGTGTGTATGTATCTATGTGTGTATGTGTGTGTGTATATGTGTTTGTATGTGTGTATGCATGTGTGTGTGTATGCATGTGTATGTGTATATGTGTATATGTGTGTGTATATGTGTGTATGCATGTGTGTGTGTATATGTGTGTATATGTTTGTATGCATGTGTGTGTATGCATATGTATGTGTGTGTATGCATTATTATGTGTGTCTATGTATGCATGTGTATGTGTGTATGCATCATTACGTGTGCATGTGTCTATGTGTGTATGTGTGTGTATATGTGTGTGTGTCTATGTGTATGTGTGTGTGTCTATGTGTATGTGTGTGTGTCTATGAGTGTGTATGTATTTATGTGTATGTATGTATCTATGTGTGTGTATGTGTATGCATGTATGTATGCATATGTGTGTGTATGCATATGTATGTGTGTGTATGCATAATTATGTGTGTATGTGTCTATGTGTGTATGTGTGTGTGTATACATTATGACAGTGTATGTAAGCATGTGCATTATGTATGCATATAAGTATGTATGTATGCATATGCATATGCATTATGTATGCATATGCATATGCATTATGTATGCATATGCATATGCATTATGTATGCATATGCATATGCATTATGTATGCATATGCATATGCATTATGTATGCATATGCATATGCATTATGTATGCATATGCATAGGCATTATGTATGCATATGCATATGCATTATGTATGCATATGCATATGCATTATGTATGCATATGCATATGCATTATGTATGCATATGCATATGCATTATGTATGCATATGCATATGCATTATGTATGCATATGCATATGCATGTGTATGCATATGCATGTAAGTATGTATGTATGCATATGTGTGTGTGTATGCATATGCATGTAAGTATGTATTTATGCATATGCATATGCAATATGTATGCATGTATGTATATGTGTGTGAATGTGTGTGTGAATGTGTGTGTACATGTGTCTGTATGTGTGTATGCATGTGTATGTGTGTGTATGCATCATTATGTGTGTATGTGTGTGTACATGTGTCTGTATGTGTGTATGCATGTGTATGTGTGTGTATGCATCATTATGTGTGTATGTGTGTGTGTCTATGTGTATGTGTGTGTATCTATGAGTATGTATGTGTTCATGTGTGTGTATGTGTCTATGTGTGTATGTATCTGTGTGTGTGTATGTATCTATGCATGTGTATTATGTATGCATGTAAGTATGTATGTACATTATATGCATATGCATATGCATTATGTATGCAAATGTATGCATGTATGTGTTTATGTGTGTATGTCTCTCTATGTGTGTGTATGCATATATGTGTGTGTATGTGTGTGTATATGTGTCTGTATGTGTGTATGTGTGTGTATATGTGTCTGTATGTGTGTATGCATGTGTATGTGTGTGTATGCATGTGTATGTGTGTATGTGTCTATGTGTGCATGTGTGTGTATATACTATATGTGTGTGTGTCTATGTGTATGTGTGTGTACCTATGAGTGTGTATGTGGTTATGTGTGTATGTGTCTATGTGTGTGTATGTGTTTATGTGTGTATGTGTATGCATGTATGTGTATGTGTGTGTATGTCTCTCTATGTGTGTGTATGCATATGTGTGTGTGTGTATATGTGTGTCTATGTGTGTATGCATGTGTATGTGTGTGGATGCATCATTATGTGTGTATGTGTCTGTGTGTGTATATGTGTGTGTATGTGTGTGAGCGTCTATGTGTGTGTATGTGTGTGCGCGTCTATGTGTATGTGTGTCTGTGTGTGTATGTGTGTGTGTCTATGTGTATGTGTGTGTATCTATGAGTATGTATGTGTTCATGTGTGTGTATGTGTCTATGTGTGTATGTATCTGTGTGTGTGTATGTATCTATGCATGTGCATTATGTATGAATGTAAGTATGTATGTACATTATATGCATATGCATATGCATTATGTATGCAAATGTATGCATGTATGTGTTTATGTGTGTATGTCTCTCTATGTGTGTGTATGCATATATGTGTGTGTATGTGTGTGTATATGTGTCTGTATGTGTGTATGCATGTGTATGTGTGTGTATGCATGTGTATGTGTGTATGTGTCTATGTGTGCATGTGTGTGTATATACTATATGTGTGTGTGTCTATGTGTATCTGTGTGTACCTATGAGTGTGTATGTGTTTATGTGTGTATGTGTCTATGTGTGTGTATGTGTTTGTGTGTATGTGTATGCATGTATGTGTATGTGTGTGTATGTCTCTCTATGTGTGTGTGTATGCATATGTGTGTGTGTGTATATGTGTGTCTATGTGTGTATGCATCTGTGTGTGTATATGTGTGTGTATGTGTGTGAGCGTCTATGTGTGTGTATGTGTGTGCGCGTCTTGTGTATGTGTGTCTATGTGTGTGTATTTGTGTGTATGTGTGTGTGTCTATGCGTATGTGTGTGTTTGTCTATGCGTGTATATGTGTGTGTGTGTGTAAGTGTGTGTGTGCGCATACCTGTCAACCGTCAGCCTTCTCTCTCTCCCTCTCGCGCCCGCTCTTTCTCTCTCTCTCTCTCTCTCTCAGTCTTGCATTCAAGGCCCGGCACAAATGTGCCGGGAGAATTGAAACTTTTTTTTTTACATTCCAGAGCGTCGCATATACGACGCTCTGCAGTTTGCCAACGTCGCTAAGCGCATCGCTAACTAGCGACGCTTTGGTGTTGCGTCGCATAAGCGACGCTACCGTCGCTTATGCGACGATTCTTGGCCAAAAAAAGAAAATCCGATTTTTTACCGTCGCTTATGCGACGATATCATCGCATAAGCGACGGTTTTTCGTTTTTTTCCCGATTCGGGGGCGTCGCTATGCCCCCCTTTTTCTTGTAGTGAAAAAACCTTTCTGTTTGAAGTGACGATGGAATCGAATTTTAACTTTAAATTTTAACCTCTATTTGTTGAAAGACGTGTCCTTTTTTTCAAGCGGTTGTTTTGTAACAATATTGAACTGAAACCCTTGGATGAAAATCTATGGTTCAAGTCCATTTATAGCTTGACGTTGAAGCCCTTTACGTGTGGGACAAAGAGTGGTACCATGTGTGTGTGTGCGCGCGCGCGTGTAAGACTTGTACATAGATTCTGCTATAACCTCCAAGAAAGAAAGGAAATACTCGGTTTTTTATTGCACTTATTCAAAAGAATATGATTTTAATGCCAAAAAGATGTATATTAAATAGGTTAAAAATCCCTCTCAAATGTATTCTCCGCTATTTGATCAAGCTATCCAATTTTCAATCTCGTTGATGTGGTACTTGTACCCCTAAAAAGAGATAATGTTCGTATTAGAGATTTTCAACTCGGTCAATCTCCTATAAATTATTGAAGTACTGTTCAACTTTTACCACAATGGAACCGAGTTTTTCAAACCTCTCATATATAACTTTCGGGTGCATGCTACATGTCTTGGTCGCTATAGATTTATGTATACAGAGTGTCTTGACCTGTTCATTTTATGGACCACCTCGACTCGCCATTGATGCTCCACGCCTCTTTCATTGTGGGCTTCCAAAATGCTTTACTAACTTTGATCTTTATTCTTGCGTTTCTTCCAAGACATTCCATTGGTAGCGAGTGGAATCATTGTTTCAAGATTGGCTGACATGTTCATTATTTTTGGCGGACCACACACACACACACCAGTGAAGCTCAATTGCTTGTGGAACAAAGAGTTCTATCTTGAGCTTCTCTCATGTCTCTTGTGTTGTGTGGGTTTTCATCAATGCATTACTTTAGGTTTAGTTCTTTAATTCGACAAAAAAAAATTTTACTGCTTTGGGTCAAGTAGATGCTCTATAACGAGATGTGTTCTATAAGGAAAATGTTTCTAAAACCTTGCCATGAGTGCTTGTGTGAAGTAGACAAAAAAGTTTCTCATGAAAAAAATATTTAGATTATTGTGCTTGTGGAGTCCCACTGTCCTTGTAGCTTTTCACATGTTTCTGTGGGTTATGAACACAAAAAAGGTGAATGTGCGGCCGGCCATAAACCAAGTGTGAAAGTTCTGATACCGCTTTTGGATGTCTCATGATTCATCTCTTTCTTTAAATACTGCATCATCGCCTAAGCTTTTTACAATGAAGCAAGTCTGTACAACAGAAAGGTTTTGTACTGCTCTCTCCTTACAACAGAGGAAGCTTTTCGGCATGTCGGAGACGGGTAACGTACATGCGATTATCCATATGTATGCAATGCGCATGACAGTTCCTTTACTTTAGCTGATTACGCCGTTCAAGAGTGCTGCTGTTCCTGTGCCTCGGTCCTTGCGTATCATTCTTGTGCCTCGGTCGCTAATCGCGCCCCGTGCTGTGGTTCCTGGCGAGTTGTGGGGTTGCTTGCGGGAGATGAAGGAGTGGTTTGTAAGGTTCTGTCTGCATGTGATTTGGAGCAGGAGAAAGGATTTCTACTATGCACTGACTGTGATCTCCATTACCGGGAACGTGATCGCGTTGCTTGGTCCTCCTCTTTATGCGTGGGCACTGTCTTGGAGTCCCGCTTTGCTCGCCATCGCCACTTCTAGCGGCGTCCTGTTTCAAGCCACACCCTCGGTTATCTTAACACTGGGGACGGTAATACTCCGGGACGCATGTGCGCTTCAGTCCCTGTATGCGCGATTTTGGAGTGCGCTCCCGCACGTTGCCAAGTCGGTACTGCAGAGATCCGTGCTGTATGTCGTACTTCATTTGATATTGGTAAGGTTTGTCGTCAAGTCTGGTGTGCTTGCAGGAGGCAAGAATAACTCTTCAACACAGCCGCGGCCTGAGATGACGTCCGTGCGCAGGAACAATGAGGTTCTTTCGACGAGCAACGTTCAGGTTTTGTATGGATGGAACTGGTTCTGCCCTGGTTATTTGCAAAGCGTATGCAGTACTCTGCTGAATTTTCCAGATGGCGTTTCTTCAGGCGCATGCGTGGTATTCATATGCCTAATCGCTTGTTTATCATTCCATTAGATTCCCAGCGCAGCTTATTACAATCATCGTGACCCAGCTAATCTAGTTATGTGATGAAACCGTAGAGTTGCGATGACATCTTAGAATTCCTCTTCTAGCCTTTATAATTCATGAAACTGCCTGGTTTCATATAGTCTTGCACGAGCTCCAGAACGAGAGACTTCTATATCTCACAGCTATCTTTGGTTTTGCAGCATGGAGGTTATGGCCTCGCCCGGAGAATCCCATCTCAAGTGGAATCAGCACAAGCAGAAACTCGATCAATATCACCAGAGACGCTCCATCGACAAACGACCAACCAATCCAGAGATCAGATCATGCAGTTGAAGGACGCTACGTCTGCTGCGAGGTCTCCTTCTTCTGCGGCCGCTGTACCTTCTCTAGATCAGGTTCTGCAGTTGCAGGATGCGATGTCTACTGTGGGGTTTGCCCCAACGGACACCTCTTTAGCTCCTCCAGAGTCGGGAGCATCACCGCGCCTGTTCATTATAGAGCCATTGGATGAGCTTGCTGAGCCTGACATGTCGTATTGCTGCAAGACGGCAGATGTTCACGAAGCAGCTATAGTGAGTGTACCTCGACTGCGGAAGGTTGATGCGAACACAGATTTGCTGCACGGAGTGAGGGCTCGGAGGAAAGTGGCCAGGGTGAGGCCCGATTCGGTGTTGCATCCATCCATAAGCCATGCAAGATCCATGCGCAGAGCTGAAGATAGGCGATGTATAACGAGAAGGGCTGATTGTGCGTTAGGAAGGAACGAATCAGCAGCATCCTTGAGCGGGCGTGATGAGGAATCGGAAAAGCATAGTTCTGAGGCTGATATGAACGACGATGAACTCAGCCATCAGGAGTTCAACATGAAGGTCGATACTTTCATTTCCAAATTCAAACGGAAGTTGACTATGCAGAGGGAGGAACCTCTCAACATGTATTAGAGAGATAGTCCAAAGTTCTCAAACAGGGAGAGGGGCCACCCATCCATTTTGCCAGATCAAATTTTATTTCACAATAGTAGTTCCCCTTACCACTGAAACCTTTAGGATGTTATCATAATATATTGTACGATATAATCATACTGAAATAGTTAGCATAGGTGATAAGTGTAGGCTAAATATGCAATACCTTACTGTACATATAATCTTAAACAACTTAGCAAAATATTCATCTGTGCGTTATAAACTCTGAGCAGTATATCAAAAGATTGACTTAAACCCGCTTGTCATTTTGGGCTTTGATCCCTCTGTACAATCTGCAACAGGGAGCCCAAGATTCTTATCTTTAAGACTGGGACAAAGAATGCTTAACATTGAAAGTGGATTGAATCAATTAGATGATTTTATGAGTCATGTGATCATCTCTAGCAGTTTGACAGTTCTAGCTCTAGTCAATGCGAAAAGCATACGTATAGATCAGAATATAAGCAACTTTGAGTAATTATGCTAGAAATTATCATCCAAGCTGTTTGTTACTGTGGATCAATACTTTGTGATCCAAGGAGTCAAATGCCATGACATGGGGTTTCACAATATCCATGCCATTTTCTATGATTGACTGTTTTCAAATAGGGCTCTCCCATACCGTGGTACCTCAAAAATGGAGGATTGAAGGTTTAAATCCTCATATAGGCACAATTTTATGAGACAGAAGTAATGCGAGTCATCGGGAGTCGCCATGTAGTGAACAGTTGAATAAACAGGGCTGAAAATGGAAGATGTGATTAGCAATGACAGTGTTCAACGTGGATCCTTTATCTCATCGTGTGTTTACCCATCATTCTAATTATAGCAACCTTCATTATGCCGAGTAGGATTGGGAACTGCAAATTTTAGTTCCAAAGATCGCTTTTTTTTTTTCCATCAAATGCAATCTTTCGAATATAAGAAAGTATTTCTAAAGCAGTGGACAATAAGCTCTCTTTTTTTGTTCTTCGAGGAATAATAAATAATAAATCAGAAAGAGAGAAAGTGCATAAAGGCTCGACGGACGGGAAGAGGTCTTCCCTTATAACCTTACATGGTGAGCGTCAGATACATGACAACGCCTCTATTGGAATCCAGTGAGCTAAAAAAGTCTTTACAGTGTTTGGAGCACACAATTTATGTATCTCAGAACATGATATCATCGTCGATTGCATTATTCATCTTATTGCGTTATACACTTTATTCATATAATCATGAGCAATCTTCTTGATCTTCTATAGAAGATAATGAGCTTAATTCGAATTTCGGTTTATGTTGGCAAGTGTTATTTTTCAGCACATGAACACATGGGTTAGATCTTGGTGTTGGTGACACTATTTACATCTTCTGTCACTCAATACGGTTTATTCTTTGATAACAATCTATAATTGTTGATGAATGAGCATGCACGATATGAAAGGATCTCTAATTTCATTACAGTCGGCCCATATGAGAATGAACTTAAAGATTCATTGTTTTGACTCTCTCAAACATTCAAGGCAATATTTATCATTGCATTAGCTTTTCCAGTGAAATGATATCTTTTTATTTTTGAGAAAAGTTGAACACAGTCCTATAGCATTATGCGACAGTGTTTTCCATTAGGTAAAATAGAAGATCTTGGTATATTGTCACTATGATGTGTATGTTCACACATAGCTCCAACATGGTTCGTCTCCACTTCTCTAAGAGGTTATATTCCATAGATTTCTATATAAACCTTTAACCTTATTGTGCTATAAATTGCATAGTCCCTAATACATTGCTGGTTTTTTGGAAGTGAGCTTTTATACAAGATAATTCTTGTTTCTTCAATAAATCTTCAAATGCCATCATGTACTTTGCCTTAGATTGAACACACTCCATATTAATAGACACTAGCACAGAAAGGATGTCCACTTTAGGATTAAGGAATGGAAAAAATGGACCCATGTAAGGATTTTGCATATCTATGCCAATATATCAATAAACTTGTCAAATGAGGGGAAAGATTCTATTAAAAGTTATGCCTCTAGATAAAAAGGAATCTGTAATCACATGGCATTCAAAATCAAGTTTGACTTCATAACACCTTCCAATAAGAAAGTTTAGGATCAAGCTTTTTTGGGTTCTAAATCAAAATCCTGCAGTCCAGTGAAATATGAATAACTCAACCAACTTTCTTAACCTCCCATTTTCATACCACTAAAGAGCTCTTGACATCCCTTCTCTCCCTAGCAAATTGCAGCTCCTGCATCTCCATTTCTTTCTCTATGCATCATCTTCTTTTTCTACTGATTTCCATAGCCTGATCTCCAAGAGAAACCTAAATCTCATAGACGTCCAAAAGATGAGGTTATCGCGATAAAATGTCACAATATCAAGGCTCCAGAAGGATTTTGGTTAGGACAGGAGTTCTGCAAAGGTGCATGGGTGTACATGCAACCCTCTGGTGTTGGTCCTCACCGTGTGAGAGATCGTGGAAACTTGGATCTTCATTGGAAAGGGAAGTTACTAGGCTTCAAAAAGCTCAAAAATGGTGAAACTGTTGCCATTGTACAACATGTGTTCACAATGTCAACCATGAGATTGGAAAACTCAAACAAAATGAGATATCCTATCAACTGTAAGTATTACTCATTGACTTTTGTCCAAATTTCAGAATATACCTAGCTAAGTTGTGTATTTTTTTGTTGTAGACATATTTCCTTCTACCTTGGTGGAAGAACAACCACTTCATAGTCTTACAAGTACTTTCCGAGCATTGCATGCAGATGTTGGGTCGATAGTCTTTCCACAAGCCCATCCTGCTCAGCTATTATGTGAGAGAGTTTTCTTTTACACACATACATATGTTGTACCCTCTTCATCAAATGATTTTGGCAAGTTAGAGATGATTAAGGTAGATTCTCTCTTAAAGCTTGAGTGGCCGCAACCTGATGTATGGACATTAACATCTTTGAAGCATAAGATGGTGATGGACATACACAACTCTTTGAAATTTACAAGAGTTTCAAGATCTATAGGATTACATTGGTGTGTTCCTGTTCATTGTTTTGTACATTTATTTCAGATATTCACAATTCTAGAGACGTCAACAATGTTCATGTTAAAAGATATCACGTATGAGCAGGTAGAGTTTTTGCTAGGTGAAAAATGGGGACTTGTAGAAGGATGCACCAAAGGGGATAGATACATTTGTAAAATTGGTGCAAGAGGCATAGGATTTCGATACTTGAAACATCGTACTTCATTGTACATTAGATTCTATTATGATCGTTGGATGTGTAAACTTGATGAATGGATACCATTACAAAGTTCTGAGGGTGTTTTAATTTCATTTGAAATTAAGATAAATCTACCCAACAATGAAATGGAAGTTATTTCAGTAAATCATCATTGGACTCTTGCCAACGTGAGAGAACATCTAGTAATCATGGGATTTGAGGATCTGGATCAATCAAAGTTCAGAATACAAGGGCATAAGGTAAGTAGCATATGGTATTTCTTCTTTTGTTTATACAAATTCTTACACTCAAATATGTTCATTTAAAGTTTTCTATTTGTCTGCAGATTGGTAAGAGGTTGGAGGATAAAATTAAAGTCCTCCTTGAATGGAGTGTGGATGGAACTCAACTTTCATTGTCATAGCTCAAGGACTATTTGAGTGCTACAGTGTACACACACCTATGTTCCATTTATAATCCTACATCTGCAACAATGTATTTAACATGCAAGACATGTAGCATGTAAAATTTTTTGATCTCAATATGATGTACAATTTGCCAAATCTTTGGTTTTTCCAATGGCAATTTATTATAATTTTAAAGTTCTGAGAATTTTTTTTTTCTATTGTGTTGTCGTGTATCTTATTCTAGTTAATGATTCTGTTCAATCTTTTTATGAGCAAAAGTTTTTTTTCTGAGAGTTCTGTGCATGATTGTTTTATTTGAAGGTATCAATTTTAGTTTTAAAATGGGTCCCACTCACTTTAAAATTTTGAAACTACTATAAAAGCAACACTTATTCTCTCATTTCTCACTTTTGCAACCAAGAAGAGCTACAATCACTAGCAGAGTACGCACACAAGCTAGCATCACGCGCAATGGCTGCCGCATCCTCCAGTACCCTGCAACTCAAACGTCCACGTGAACTCTTCAATGAGTTCTTGGAATCAACTGAGTTCAAAGGTCAGAACCACTTGTATGACCTACTGTCTAGGGTCCCTGATCTAGACAAAACAATTCAACTGAACTCTGATAAGCTCAAGGAAATCATAGAGTTCCTTGAGTACTACATCTTGCGTTTTTCTATAGAAATACCGCCTTATGAGGGTAAATGGGTTCCATGTGACCTTCTACTCTACATACATAGAGGCGATGAAGCCTTCATGAAGCGCCTTAAGCGCTTCATGGCAATTGCGGAAACTGCTGGGCACTTACTAGATGACTCTGTGCCATTAGTAAAAAAACTTAACAAAAAGAAGAGGATGGGTACAAAGTACCTATCCTACACTGCAACAACATATTTTATTATTAATGAGGAGCCGGAACCTACACCTGTTGAGCTCCCCAACCTTGCCACTGGGGGTTTTGTTAAGGAGAAGAATGAGCCTCAACCAGAGGCCATAAATTTTTCCAAAGAAAGCATTACAATCCACCAAGAATTCCCTGGTGGTGTTGAGGATAAACTACATGTGCAATCAAGCATGGAGGAGGCCCCCCCTTCAAATCTCAACCCCTCTGAGCCCACATTACCAGAGGTGGAACTTGAATATCTCTCCTGCATCGTTGTGGATGGAGAGGAATTTATTTTACTCCATGACATTGAGAAGGCATTCGGTCTTCGTCTAGATGAATGCTTGAGTATTTTCTCCACAATGTCAGATGTTCCACTTGACAACACATCTGACATACTTGAAAAGAAGTCCATCCCACTTGGGGATTCTGTGGCAGACACCATATCAATGGTGTGTGCTGATATTTTAAATGATGACAACAATTCTACTACAGAGGAGGACTTCAGTGCAGCACAGGAGAGGATACTGAAGCAAAAAATTCCTACATCCCATGTAGCAGAGCAGAGTGGCATGGCCCACTCTAGCATTGATCTTGATGCCCCTGGAAGAGGGGAGGAAGAAGACAAGCTTCATGATGTAAGTGGTAATTGAATTAAATAAATCGATAATTTTAAGTTAACATTGTAAGAGCTTGAATTCTCATTTGTTCTTAACAGGAAGCAATTGAGCTCGACAAGTTCGCAGCAAGGTCTGGTGGGGATCGAGCTTCTCGTGGGAGTGGTGCATCCTTGGCAAACTACATCGGAAAGTTGCCAAAGGATGATTTTGTTATCATACACAAAGACTACAGTCCCGATGGGCACTTCATCACTTGGTGCTTGAAGGCCCTTAGCAAGATTTTGTGTTTATGTACAATTACCCAAGGCACTAATTGTGTCATTTTGGTTAGGAAATCCTTAGTTGTAACTACTTTAGGACTTAATTTTAGAGGGAAAGTATTAGGGCAAATAGGTATCGCCATGAGTCTTGGAATGCAAGACCCCCATGTAATATCAAGATCTATATTGACTTACCAGCTGCCTCAATCTCTCCAAAGGAGAAAGAAAGTTGTGGAGAAATTGAAGGCAGCTGAGAAATGATGTAATGTCTTGATAATACAAGCTTTTTTTTTTCATCATTTGTCTAGTTCTGTTTATGAATGTGCTAAAAAATTGAACTTATCTTCTCTCCACAAATTGTATCTAATTGGGGGTCTTTGTATTTTGCTTTGGTCCTCTGTATGATTATATGCTTAAAAAAGGCCAAAAAAGCCCCAGCCACAGAAACGCGGGAAACAGCCCTGCAAAATTTTTGCAGGGCTGTTTCCCGCGTTTCTGTGGCTGGGGCTTTTTTGGCCTTATGTAGTGTTTTTAGGTGCTACAATACATAGGAAACTATGTAATTTCAGATTTTCAATTGGTTTTGGTATTATCAGGACCAGAAGTTTTCAGTAGGGTATAAACTCAGCCTTTAGTAGCTAAAGATCTCAATTCCTATAGGGTATAACCTCTTAATACCTAGACCCTTGCATCTCTACCATATGTCTTATGCTTACCAAAGACCAAATATTGCAAAAAAAACCCCAGCCACAGAAACGCGGGATTCAGCCCTGCAAAAATTTTGCAGGGCTGAATCCCGCATTTCTGTGGCTGGGGTTTTTTTGGTATTAAAAAGACATGTTGCACACCAGTATGTAGAAAAGGAACATATCTAGTCATAAAACAATAGGCAAGTGCATGCATGTTTAACTGAATCCATATATAACTGACTGAAAGAGAGAGAGAGAGAGTGAGAGAGAAAAAAGAGACAAAGAATATAAGTCAAAACAAAATTTTCTATTATCCATTGTATTACATCGCAAAGTAGCCTATCATAGGGTATAATATACACATCATGGGTTATTTCCTCTAATTCTTCTTGCTAGCTGAATGTCCTTCGGTTGTATGGTTACTCTCTTGGCATGGATAGCACAGAGGTTAGAGTCCTCAAGCATGGAGATGAGGTAGGCCTCAGCTGCCTCTTGAAGTGCTTCAAGTGCTATCCCTTGTATTCTTAGACCTGTTTGGTAGCTTTGTAGTTCCTCTTTCACTACCCTTGCAAAAGCTCTTCGTGGTATGAGTAGTTCAACGGACTTTTGGTAGTGTCGTATCTCTGCAAAAGCCCTGCAGTGCTTCCTTCGTCTTTGTGGAGCTCTTGGGTTGGGAGGTATGTTTGGCTGGCGTTGAGGTCGACGTCGAGGTTGATAGTTTTTTTTTCTCCGATGTACACGATGTGAGGGCCCAGCTTCATCTTGCACATTTTGTTGTTGATGTGGTTGTTGACTTTGCTCTCTTTCCTCCTCTGTTGGTATTTGCCCTTGTCCTTGTGGAAGTGTCTTACCTCCATGTGTCACCCTATGGCTCGTTGGTATTTGCATATCATTCCATGGTGGTTGATTGTTGCTTTCCTCATATGGGGATGACTCTTCGTCGCTCTCTGGTACACTCCTAATCAACTTCTGTTTGGGTCTTGATTTGATGGGTGTCCTTGTTGGTGGCTCATCATCTGAAATGGCCTCTGATCGTCCTGGAGTATAATAATCTTGTCTATTGGAAACTTCATTTTCTCGCACTGAATTGCTCCCAGGTGGTGTGCCATTGTGTGACACAGGCACAGATGTGCTCTGGGAACCACTTCGAGGCCTTTGGGGGGGTTGCAACCATGGTGGGCGTTGTGTCCCTAGATGAGGGCTAGGAAAGAAGACGCGATCTTTCCTTGCAGTTTGCTTGGTGCGTGCCATTCTCTTGAGTTGCAAAAAGTGTGAAATGAAGTGAGTTCTCTCTATTTATAGAGTTTTTTAAAAAACTGTTTGTTCACACTAGAACGGACAAAACCTGTTTAAAACCATACAGAATATTATATATTAAATAATAACACATTGAAATCAAGATTACAATAATCATATGTATTACCACATAATGGGAAATAGCGAATTCACTTTACTTCCAAGCTGAGCCTTCTCGTTGTCTCCTTGCACGCCACTGAGCATGATGAAGAGGACCTAACGATGACTTCCATTTCTCACTGGCAATGTTGTGTTGCATCTTTCTTGCAAGTTTTGCCAATTTTGAATCCCTAAGTCGTTCCACAAAAAACTTTCTCGAGAATGTAGTGCGGTAAAACCAATTAAACATCTCCTCCATGTAGTTTGATTGCATTGGGCCACCACCATGTCGGGTGTTTTTGAAGTAGACACCCCTCGCTTTGTAGTGTGACTTTTCCATTCCTTGGGTACTGAAAATCTCTAATGACCCATATCGATGCATGAAAAAAGCTCCATGTGCAAACAAAATATGCTAAAAATTGTTAAGTACATTGGAAAAAGGTAAGTGCAATGAACACTTGTAGAAGAAGATTACACTTACAATGTAGTGTGTTATATTGCTCTCTCCCCAACATTGAATGAAACACTTGGTGAACTCCACTAATGTTTCTTGAAACATTTGACGTTGAATAGCACTAGACCTAGTCAGACCCATTAAGCCTACAACCTTATCAAAGCTCGACCAAACTTTCTTTCTCTTATTACAAAGATCAACTTGAGAGTCATTGTCTGTTGTGATCATGCATAGGACTTTCCACAGCTCATAACGTTCATTATTTTGAGTGCTAGTACCTCTTCTAAAAAAAAGAGTGTGATTTTGATAGGTCTCATTATAGATGGTGGATTTGGCATCAAATTTATGCTTGATGCATGAAGGAATGAAAGTTGGACTTGACAAAGGTAGCACCTTCACTATGACATTGGAAAATAATCATCCGATCACACCATTGGCATTATTAAAAAGGTGCTCATGATAGTTCAAGGTTGCCGATTTCTATTGAATTTTATTTGTGTTTTCCTATTCAAGGAGACCTCTTATCCTCTAATCTAAAGAAGACCATGGCTAAGGCAAGCTAAGCATTGGAACATTGGGGAAGGAATTGGGTTTGTATCTCTACAAAAGATAACAACCAATTGAAGATACATAAGGATGAGGGTTGTGGCACTACTGAGGCAACTAGATACACTATGGACACTAAGGAAATACCTTCCCCACCTCGTGAAGAGGATAATTTGTCAAATTGAATGATGGGTAGTGCAAAGTTTTGAATAGTTTAAATAAGTGAAACAAATGAGAAAATAGATCACAATGATCCATTTCTAGCCTTTGTACTAAAAAAATGAAATTTTTACACAAGAAGCACAAGGAGGTACAGGTGAGGTACAATTACGTAATCTACACTTGTTCAGTTATGGAAAAGGTTAATCAAGTGATTGCATGGAACTATATAGAGAAGACCAAAGAGGGAATCATGTGGGTCAGTTTGGGTACCTCCTTGAGGGTGGCCCAAATAAGCAAGACATCTTAGGTAGCTAAGGTGACCAAATTGGGTGCCTCATTTCAAGGGGAAAGATGAAAATATTGGGTGAGTAAATGTTGATGTGTAGGAGAAAGTTATATAGTTGAATTCTATGAGACCTCAAGAAACACGTTGTCTTGTCTTGGGTCATTCGCATGGACTTGGGCGACCATATCTTGAAGGCCCACCACAATGTGGGCACTTATGAGACATTGGGAAAGTGGCCAAGAAGCTTTCTTTTGTGCAAATTAGGCCAATGTTTCCACAAGATCTAACTCCTTCTATAAATCAAGTTGGAAAAGAGAAGGAGGGTAAACAAGTCAAAGTCAACAATTTATTGGATGCTAGTCTAAAAGATGAAGAATGTGAGAAGGTACCTTAGGCCATATCTTACAACCGAATAGTACCCAAGGATTTCTATTTCCAAAAAGCTGATGGGGATGGACCATGGAGCCAATCGTACACTACAACACATCGAGGGTATACCGAGGCTGCTACCGAGGAAATTGAACGGGCATGATTTCTTCGCGATGTCGGTGTTACAGTCGGTATAGGCGTCGGAAAGAAAGCGTCGGTATAGGCGCCGGTATAAGCGTCGGTATAAGCGTCAGTATTTCTGACGCACATACCGACATCCATAGCAACGTACCGCTGGGTGTACCGGTGCATATATCGGTGACCATACTGGAGCTATGGACACGTATACCAACGACCATACCTGCACAAATTTTTTTGGACAGAGTGTGTTGTCTTTTGCTACAGCATGATGTTGTTTAGCAAAATACAATACACTTTGCCCAACTGAGTACATGTGTTATGTACTCTAATGGCAACCAAAACATAAACTTATATGAGCAAAAATGAACAATGATTCATGTACAGAAAGTCGTATATTCCATAAATGAAAAATGTACAAAAGTGTGGCAAAGCACTTCCATATAGGAATCGAATACAAAATTATGGTACATCATTGCCACATAGGAGTGTAATACAAAATTGTGGAAATGTGACAAAGCACTTCCATATAGGAATCGAATACAAAATTATGGTTCATCATTGTCATATGCGAGTGTGATACAAAATTGTGGCATTGATCAAAATATTTACACCTACAATCCTGCAACAAAACATATGTATAAAATAAGATGAATTAATATGACATTTATAAACAACAACTAGAAACACGAAACCAAGATATAACTTTACCTAATCAAGAATATTCTCTAATGAGACGATTGCACCGCGTCCCTCTAAGTCTTGTAACAATGCAGTCAGTCCATGTCGATATCCATATGATCCTTCAGTTCGCGTTGGAGGACGACCCACTGCCAACTCCTATAGTAAATATGCAAAATTTTAGATGAATATACATTATATACTTAACACCAACAAATTCAATAATTAACATCATACTTACAAATTGGTAGCGCATACTGTCATATCCGCCGCTACCTAAATGCGACATTCCAACCGTATATAAACCTGTGGTCACCGCATCTCTCTGTTGACCATACCGATCTGGAGTATGTTGATGCTCATCTTGAATGGATTCCCATTCGTCGGCATCTAGCCATACAGGCTTTGGTAAGCCTGCTTTGAAAGCATTGCAAGCTTCCGATCGTCGATGCGACATCACCTCACCTGTTGTATGTTGAATCCAATCGGAACTCACAATAGGATTGCCAGGTGCTGGCCGATACTCTTCATATATGCATTGTGTGATATGATTTTTTTAGAGTCTCTATCCTATTCGGTCCATTTTAACATGACTGAATAATCTAATTCGATAGAGCAGAGTTGTCATATACGCTGATGCATTGACTTCCCCGCTGCATCCATAACTGGAGCTCCATTACGGATATGATATATCTTCAATTATTCATGATCATGTGCACCCCAAGGTGTACGTGAAGATCCCATCTGATGCAATATGAAGATCTCATCTCATCCAATGTATATATATGCATGCATAAGCTTGTATACATATGCATTCATGTATACATATGCATATGCATTGTGTATGCATATGCATTCATGTATGCATATGCTTGCTTCTATGCATATGCATGCTTAAGCTTGTATACATATGCATATGCTTGCTTGTATATGTATACATGTATACATATACATATACATATGCTTGGTTGTATGCATATGCATTCGTGTATACATACGCATATGCATATGTATACATGTATACATATACATATGCATATGCTTGCTTGTATACATACATGTACATATACATACATGTACATATACATATGCATATGCATTCATGTATACATATGCATATGCATATGCATACATGTATACATGTACAGATGCATATGCTTGCTTGTATACATACATGTACATATACATACATGTACATATACATATGCATATGCTTGCTTGTATACATACATGTATGCATATGCATATCCCTCATGCATGCATGTATGCATATGCATTCATGTATACATATGCATATGCATTCATGTATGCATGTGCATATGTATATGTATACATATGCATATGCGTATCCTTCATGCATGCATGCATGCATATGCATGCATGTATGCATATCCATTCATGTATGTATGCATATCCATGCATGTATATATGCATATGCATTCATGTATGCATATGTATGCTTAAGCTTGTATACATATGCATATGCTTGATTGTATATGTATACATGTATACATATACATATACATATGCTTGCTTGTATGCATATTAGAAAACAAAAATATAAAGAAAGAAAACAAAAAATAAAAAAAGCATTTTAGAAAACAAAAATATAAAAATTCATGTATGCATATGCATTCATGTATGCATATCCCTCATGCATGCATGCATGCATGTATGCATACGCATGCATGCATGTATGCATATTAGAAAACAAAAATATAAAAATTCATGTATGCATATGCATACATGCATGCATGCATGCATATGCATACATGCATGCATGCATGCATATGCATTCATGTATGCATATTAGAAGACAAAAATATGCATTCATGTATGTATGCATATGCATGCATGCATGCATGTATGCATATGCATGCATGTATGCATATGCATGCATGTATATATGCATATGCATGCATGCATGTATGCATATGCATGCATGTATGCATATGCATGCATGTATATATGCATATGCATGCATGCATGTATGCATATTAGAAAACAAAAATATGAAGAAAGAAAACAAAGAATAAAAAAAGATATTAGAAAACAAAAATATAAAAATTCATGTATGTATATGCATGCATGCATATGCATACATGTGTATGCATATCCATGCATGCACGTATGCATATGCATGCATGTATGTATGCATATGCATGCATGTATGTATGCATATGCATGCATGTATGTATGCATATGCATGCATGTATGTATGCATATGCATGCATGTATGCATATGCATATCCTTCATCCATGCATGCATGTATGCATATGCATTCATGTATGAATATCCCTCATGCATGCATGTATGCATAAGCATGCATGCATGTATGCATATGCATGCATGCATGTATGCATATGCATATCCTTCATGCATGCATGCATGCATGCATGCATATGCATTCATGTATGCATGCATATGCATGCATGTATGCATATGTATTCATGTATGTATGCATATGCATGCATGTATGCATATGCATGCATGTATGTATGCATATGCATGCATGTATGTATGCATATGCATGCATGTATGTATGCATATGCATGCATGCATGTATCCATATGCATATCCTTCATGCATGCATACATGTATGCATATGCATATCCCTCATGCATGCATGCTTGCATATGCATATCCCTCATGCACGCATGCATGCATATGCATATCCTTTATGCATGTATGCATATGCATATCCCTCATGCATGCATGCATGCATATGCATGCATGTATGCATATGCATTCATGTATGCATATGCATGCATGTATGCATATGCATGCATGTATGCATATGCATGCATGTATGCATATGCATTCATGTATGTATGCATATCCATGCATGCATGTATGCATATGCATGCATGCATGTATACATATGGATGCATGCATGTATACATATGCATGCATGTATGCATATGCATGCATGTATGTATGCATATGCATGCATGTATGCATATGCATATCCCTCTCTCTCTCTGTCTGTCTCTCTCTCTCTCTTTCTCGAAAACAAAAATAAAGAGAGAAGATATCAGAAAACAAAAATATAAAGAAAGATAGAAGAGTGATATATGTCTTACTTAGATTGATGTAATTTTTGATTCAAGCTTTTCAAAATCCACTTGAAGCTCTCCTTCATTGAATTTCCAAAGTTTTGATCTCAAAAATCTCTTGCAAAACTAAAGAGATTAGATATTAGAAAAGGAAAAACATAAAAAAAGAAAACAAAGTGATACAATATGTGCGATCTACTAACCAAAGCGTTAGATCTATAAAAATAGAGGTGTGTTTAGAGAGAGAGAGAGGGAAGGAGAGGGAAAGAGAGAGAGAGAGAGAGAGAGAGAGAGAGAGAGAGAGAGAGAGAATTGTTTGAATCAGGGTCTTCAAAATCCACTTGAAGTTCTTCTTCGTCGAATTTCCAAAGATTTGATCCCCAAATCTCTTGCAAAATCAAACAAAGAACATATTAGCAAAGAAAAAACATAGAAAAAGAAGAAAGAGTGCTACAATATGTGCGATCTACTTACCAAAACTTCATATCTATAAAGATAGAGGTATGTTTAAAGAGAGAGAGAGAGAGATAGAGAGAGAGGGAGAGAGAAAGAGGGAGAGAGAGGGAGAGAGAATGAGAGAGAGAGGGAGAGAGAGGGAGAGAGAGAGATAGTGAGAGAGAGGGAGAGAGAGAGAGAGAGAGGGAAGGGAGGGAGAGAGGGAGAGAGAGAGAGAGGATGACAAACAGAGATCTGTTGTTGGCGCGCGCAAACCTGAAAGCGGATGTTCTAGATTCAAAATGCTCAGAATGACGAATTTCGGGTTTGGATCCGGTTAAAAATAGAGCATCGGTACTTACCGACGCGTATACCGATGCTTATACTGACGCTTTGTTTCCAAGGCAAAGCGGCTTTCCCAAATTGTTCGAGGGGTATACGGACACCGATAGCTGCCCGTCGGTACACTGACCGTCGGTATTCCCTCTATATGCTGTAGTGGTAGAGCATAAGATAAGTATTATCCCTAATCCTATAAATGAAGATTCGTGTAAAGATGAAAGCATGCATGACCTGCATCTTAATGAGGATCAAAATAATTAGTTGATCAACCCACAAAGTGAAATGTTTATGGTGCCATGCAACCATTTGAGGTTGGGAAGAGGACAAGATGCCATTGTTAACATTTTAAGGATGAACACATAGTTTAATTTAATGAAGCAAGAATGAAGTCACTCACTCTGTATATCATTAGATCAATTCATTTCATTTCTTAACATCTTTTGTCACAATAAGTGAATAAGAGATAATCTTTCACCTCAGTAGTGTGAATGCTTGATGTCAGGTCCTGTAGCATGGTGAATATGCTCAACATGTATCATACTTATTTTCAATGAAATGATTTTATACTCCTTTAGGGGCTTGCATGGATTGAAGGCACTCTTCCATTTCTCCCACTTGTGGATCAAAGGCGAGGACACTCACCCTCTTCGGCCATGTGGGGCTATTGATTGGCATTTAGGTGCCTCTTGTTTGAATTTGTGGGACTTTGTATGGAAAAGATATGAGTCACTTCTTCTACATTATGACTTGGCTTGGGGTCTAGTTGGGCCACCCCTTCCCCTCTAGGCTTGTTGTCCCCCTTGGGCAACCCATGAAATTTTCCTATATCAAAAGTACAAATATTTGAATTGAAAAGTCATGAGTAATGTAACTTGTTACACTATAGAAATCCTTACAAATTTGATTAATAAGTAGTGATATAGTGAAAAATATCTATTTTTTTAGATATGAGAGTTTAGAAAAGGATCAATGAAAAATATTCCCTTTGATTCATTCCAAGAGACATATAGATACATTATTTATTAGAAAATTATAAGGTTATATTGTCTCTTCTAGGGAATATGTAAACCGGCGCATTTTATGAATTGATTCCATTATAATACACTTCCGGGATTAAGTGCCTGATCAACTAGAAGTATGGATACATTAATTGTTATGATCTTGAGAAGACATGTCATAATAGTTACATGTCAAATAACTTATAAATTAATCGGTCCCATTTGTAACTAGATTGGTAGTGATGTTTTTATTGTTTCCAGCCATAATAACCCATTCCAATATAAAGTATTTTAGATGAAATAAAGTATTAAGAATGTTAACATTAATGTCTTTTATGCTCCTACTTGCATTTTAGCTTGATAGTCCTATAGTTTGTACATGATTAAATCTTAAAAAAAAAAACAGAAACACTACGAGGCTTTTAGAGTAGAAGAAAAACAACACTTGAACCAACACACCAAGTACCGTTTACAATTAATATATATGAAAAATCGTTGCCCAAATCCATCGTACAAAATACAGTTCTGTGCGTCAATATGTAAATATCAGAAGTTTAACTTTCTAGGTATTGTTCTTTTACGAGGAACGTATGGGAGCATTTTTACCTATAGAGATTATAATAATCTTCTTTCATTACCTACAAAATAATACGACATATCATGCTATTGAATGATATATGTAAAACAATCATTGAGGGAGGTTGTCCAAAACCTCTCCGCATGTAGATAATTAGCTCTCATTACCAAATTCAAAGAGAAGTACATGCAAAAATAAACATTGAGTACTTATAAAGGGGACTTTCAATTGGTACATGAATTTCAGGATACTAGTATTGTTTACGATGCTTATCTCAAATTTAGGTAGAACACACTGAAAATAAATTTAGAGCAGAGATAAAAACTTGAAAGCTTTGTTTATAATTTCGCTAATACATATATCATGTGAGGGTATATTAGCATACATTTTTCTTTCTTTATATTTTTGTTTTCTAATATGCATACATGCATGCATGCATGCATATGCATATATACATGCATGCATATGCATACATGCATGCATGCATATGCATACATACATGAATGCATATTTTTGTTTTCTAATATGCATACATGAATGCATATGCATGCATGCATGCATGCATGTATGCATATGCATACATGAATTTTTATATTTTTGTTTTCTAATATGCATACATGCATGCATGCATATGCATGCATGCATGAGGGATATGCATACATGAATGCATATGCATACATGCATGCATGCATATGCATGCATGCATGTATGCATATGCATACATGAATTTTTATATTTTTGTTTTCTAATATCTTTTTTTATTTTTTGTTTTCTTTCTTTATATTTTTGTTTTCTAATATGCATACAAGCAAGCATATGTATATGTATATGTATACATGTATACATATACAATCAAGCATATGCATATGTATACAAGCTTAAGCGTGCATATGCATACAAGCAAGCATATGCATACATGAATGCATATGCATACATGAATGCATATGCATACATGAATGCATATGCATACATGAATGCATATGCATACATGAATGCATATGCATATATACATGCATGCATATGCATACATACATGAATGGATATGCATACATGCATGCATATGCATGCATGCATGCATGAAGGATATGCATATGCATATGTATACATATACATATGCATATGCATACATGAATGCATATACATATGTATACAGAATGCATATGCATACATGCATGCATGAGGGATATGCATATGCATACATGTATGTATACAAGCAAGCATATGCATATGTATATGTACATGTATGTATATGTACATGTATGTATATGTACATGTATGTATACAAGAAAGCATATGCATATGTACATGTATACATGTATGCATATGCATATGCATATGTATACATGAATGCATATGCATATGTATATGTACATGTATGTGTATGTACATGTATCTATACAAGCAAGCATATGCATATGTATATGTATACATGTATACATATGCATATGCATATGTATACATGAATGCATATGCATACAACCAAGCATATGTGTATGTATATGTATACATGTGTGTATGTATATGTATACATGTATACATATACAAGCAAGCATATGCATATGTATACAAGCTTAAGCATGCATATGCATAGAAGCAAGCATATGCATACATGAATGCATATGCATACATGAATGCATATGCATACACAATGCATATGCATATGTATACATGAATGCATATGTATACAAGCTTATGCATGCATATATATACATTGGATGAGATGAGATCTTCATATTGCATCAGATGGGATCTTCACGTACACCTTGGGGTGCACATGATCATGAAGAATCGAAGATATATCATATCCGTAATGGAGCTCCAGTTATGGATGCGGCGGGGAAGTCAATGCATCAGCGGATACGACAACTCTGCTCTATCGAATTTGATTATTCAATAATGTTAAAATGGACGGAACAGGATAGAGACTCTAAAAATCATATCGCACAATGCATATATGAAGAGTACCAGCCAGCACATGGAAATCCTATTGCGAGTTCCGATTGGATTCAACATACAACACGTGAGGTGATGTCGCATCGACGATCGGAAGCTCGCGATGCTTTCAAAGCAGGCTTACCGAAGCCTGTATGGCTAGATGCCGACGAATGGGAATCCATTCAGGATGAGCATCAACATACCCCTGATCGGTATGGTCAATAGAGAGATGCGGCGGCCACACGTTTATATATGGTTGGAATGTCGCATTTAGGTAGCGGCGGATACGATAGTATGCACTACCAATTTGTAAGTATGATGTTAATTATTGAATTTGTTTGTGTTAAGTATATAATGTATATTCATCTAAAATTTTGCATATTTACTATAGGAGTTGGCAGTGGGTCGTCCTCCAACGCGAACTGAAGAATCATATGGATATCGACATGGATTGACTGCATTGTTACAAGACTTAGAGGGACGCGGTGCAATCGTCTCATGGGAGAATATTCTTGATTAGGTAAAGTTATATCTTGGTTTCATGTTTCTAGTTTTTGTTTATAAATGTCATGTTAATTCGTCTTATTTTATACATATGTTTTGTTGCAGGATTGTAGGTGTAAATATTTTGATCAATGCCACAATTTTGTATCACACTCGCATATGACAATGATGAACCATAATTTTGTATTCGATTCCTATATGGAAGTGTTTCGTCACATTTCCACAATTTTGTATTACACTCCTATGTGGCAATGATGTACCATAATTTTGTATTCGATTCCTATATGGAAGTGCTTTGCCACACTTTTGTACATTTTTCATTTATGGAATATACGACTTTCTGTACATGAATCATTGTTCATTTTCTCTCATATAAGTTTATGTTTTGGTTGCCATTAGAGTACATAACACATGTACTCACTTGGGCAAAGTGTATTGTATTTTGCTAAACAACATGATGCTGTAGCAAAAGACAACACACTCTACCCAAAAAAATTTGTGCAGGTATGGTCGTTGGTATACGCGTCGGTAGCTCCAGTATGGTCGCCGATATATGCACTGGTACACCCAGCGCGACGTCGCTATGGATGTCGGTATGTGCATCAGAAATCATGACGCTTATACCGGTGCTTATACCGACGCTTATACCGGCTCTTATACCGACGCTTTGTTTTCGACGCCTATACCGACTGTAACACCGACATCGCGACGAAATCACGCCCGTTCAATTTCCTCAATAGCAGCCTCCGTATACCCTCGATGTGTTGTAGTGTACGATTGGCTCCATGGTCCATCCCCATCAGCTTTTTGGAAATAGAAATCCTTGGGTACTATTCGGTTGTAAGATATGGCCTAAGGTACCTTCTCACATTCTTCATCTTTTAGACTAGCATCCAATAAATTGTTGACTTTGATCGAAAGCTTCTTGGCCACTTTCCCAATGTCTCATAAGTGCCCACATTGTGGTGGTCCTTCAAGATATGGTCGCCCAAGTCCATGCGAATGACCCAAGACAAGACAACGTGTTTCTTGAGGTCTAATAGAATTCAACTATATAACTTTCTCCTACACATCAACATTTACTCACCCAATATTTTCATCTTTCCCCTTGAAATGAGGCACCCAATTTGGTCACCTTAGCTACCTAAGATGTCTTGCTTATTTGGGCCACCCTCAAGGAGGTACCCAAACTGACCCACATGATTCCCTCTTTGGTCTTCTCTATATAGTTCCATGCAATCACTTGATTAACCTTTTCCATAACTGAACAAGTGTAGATTACGTAATTGTACCTCACCTCTACCTCCTTATGCTTCTTGTGTAAAAATTTCATTTTTTTAGTACAAAGGCTAGAAATGGATCATTGTGATCTATTTTCTCATTTGTTTCACTTATTTAAACTATTCAAAACTTTGTACTACCCATCATTCAATTTAACAAATTATCCTCTTCACGAGGTGGGGAAGGTATTTCCTTAGTGTCCATAGTGTATCTAGTTGCCTCAGTAGTGCCACAACCCTCATCCTTATGTATCTTCAATTGGTTGTTATCTTTTGTAGAGATACAAACCCAATTCCTTCCCCAATGTTCCAATGCTTAGCTTGCCTTAGCCAAGGTCTTCTTTAGATTAGAGGATAAGAGGTCTCCTTGAATAGGAAAACACAAATAAAATTCAATAGAAATCGGCAACCTTGAACTATCATGAGCACCTTTTTAATAATGTCAATGGTGTGATCGGATGATTATTTTCCAATGTCATGGTGAAGGTGCTACCTTTGTTAAGTCCAACTTTCATTCCTTCATGCATCAAGCATAAATTTGATGCCAAATCCACCATCTATAATGAGACCTATCAAAATCACACTCTTTATTGAAAAAAACAATCTCAAACTCAAGTAGTGCACTAGTGGTGTAGGGGAAAGGAAACCATGAACCCAGGTATGTTTGGTGGTGTGATTAGGTAGGTAGACTATATTACTTTAAGTAAATAACTCCTCACATTAATGTCCATCTTAATTAGTTCATATAGACTGACTTTATGATGAATCCCCTTAAAAATTTCTTGAATATTAACCTTCACTGCATTTTCTTGAGGGCAAATCAGTTAACCTTTCAATGAAGTGCTCATCGTTTTATAGGCTTCTTCATTGGCCTTTTGGTATTCAAAATAAGACTTCTGACTCTCTTGTTTCTCTTGATTCTCGATTTCTATTTTATATGGCCTTCCTTCGCTTGCCTACATCTACTCATCATAAGTGCTTTAGATGATGGAATAGCAAAACATTGTGGATCGAAACGTTTCTCTCTTGGAGAATACGTGATCATATGAATCTGATTGAGGTAGCTCCAAGGAAATTCCCTCATGCAACGATCCTAAGGCAAAGACGTGCACCCTAAGGAAAACATCATTTACTTTGCACATGACTATATTGTTGTAAACAAATCTGCATATAGATGTCTTGAGTCGTCCACATCTCCGCCACTTCACATCAAAGTTTCACTACTAAATAATCATTGTAGAGTGAAGGTCAAAAGTAACCTTTTCCTCTTTTTGACTTTGTTGCATCTTTAGTGCTTCCCATTCCCTTCTAAGTTGGTCAATTGGGTCATAGAAAGTGATGTAATTTTCTTGACTCTCCCCTTCAAAATTCACTCTTGCCTCCTTGATGTGAGACGGGGCCACCACAAAGTAATCCAATGTGGCATTGAGTCGAAGCTTATCACCATGGAAAAAATGAAATTTTGTGCTAGCACGATCAAAAGCCGAAGCTTTCTCTCTCTCTCTCTCTCTCTCTCTCTCTCTCTCTCTATATATATATATATATATATATATATATATATATATATATATATATATATAGAGAGAGAGAGAGAGAGATATATATAAACACACACACATACACACACACACATATATATATATATATATATATATATATATATATATATATATATATATATATATATATCTTCATCCTGTAGAATATCGAGTTCTGTGGGTTTAGCTTGCACCTATCTCGATAAATTTACCTGAAATCGTATTAAATGTGAACATTTACTTAAAACGTTTTCATCCGAAGTTAAGATAGCAATCAATTTCATCACTTTCGATTTCCCAAAGCTCAGGCAAAGAGTGTAACAATCTCTTAAGTTCCTCGAGAAAACGATTAACATCTTCTGAGTAACTTAACAAATTCACCGAATCACTCATAGATGCGACATATTTATTTATGTTCTTTAGGAACACAAATTCCTTTCAGTTCATATGCTTTCTGGTCAAAATTTCAAATCAGTACTATTATACGCACAATTGAATGATTCTATTAGTCCTTCAAAATCAAGAGATGTAACTATATAAATTACCAGGCCTGTAGCTAGAGGGCAGACGGATGAGGAAAAAATTATTTGTGTAGGACGTTAAGCCATTGCTATTGCCTCAATTTGAGCATCCTGATATGAATATGGAAGACTATTAAAGACACTCAACACAAATGGATTATCTAACAAAAGTTCATGAGCAAAACTCAATTTCTCTTTCAAATATTTGATCTTTTTCTAACGATTGACTATATAATCTTATGTCCATGAAATACATGTTCTTTCTTTCAGCACATACCTGGTTTTCAGATGTATACGACATTGTACATGGAAATATCAAGGATAAAGACATCTTTGGCAACTAAGGGTATCAATGAATGTGCGTGTGCATCTCTATCATCCTAACAAAGTTTCTCTATAATAGCTGCTATAGAAACCGCAACATGGATAGGAAATTGAAGATCATCATGTTCAACAATGTATCACCTTCAATGACTCTGCTTTTAGGAGTATTAGGACATTTATCAACACCATGCACATTATTCCACAACCCTTTTGCTACAAATACATGCCGTAGCATATATGCCCACAATGGATAATTAGTACCAACCAACTTATCGTCAACAAAACAACATACAAAATACATATTCATTCCTTTCAGACATAACTAGTGACTAACTACCTTGATGTAGAAAAGTTATTCTCATAATATTGAACAAAAATACCCTATTGAACAAAAATACCCTCTCAAGCTCTACTAAACCTATAGCACACTTTGATGCACTTCTAATACCAAACCAAAACATGAATATATGTTTGACACAAAAGGAAAAGATTATCTCCATTTTCAGAAGGATAGTGCACTTGGAATCCAAAATGAGCTCAAATAACAATTTCAATTCCACCTATAAAATATATTTTGAACTCCTAATTGCTTGGGGTATGCTCACATATTTTTGTCGAATTATGAGATTGTGATTGGAGGGGTTTCAATGATACAAAGAGCCTTTATACAAATAACCCCATCATTCCCCCAAAATAGATTTCATTGTTATAGTCTCGCCTTGGATTATACTTATTAGCAATACGAACACTCCTATTAGAAGAGAAACACCTATAGAAGATGAAGAAGAAGATGCAGATACAAGGTTGTGTGAAGATGAAGAGCATAGTTTTGTTCTACAACTACCTTTTGGTGATTTTCCTTTTAGAATTTTGGTGGAGAAAGGAGTTGTTGGGAGGTCAATAGTTTTATCCATCTAGCTCCAAATACTTAAGATGGTTTAGGTACATACCATAAACCAATGTTTGCAAGATTCAAAGTTGAGCAGTATCTGTTGTTGCATTCTCTACGTTGACATGTTTTGAGTTGGCAACGTTCCACATACCTCTTTGAATTACTAACCACGCTACAAACACTACAAGGAATACGGGCGTGTAGCGACGGTTAACGCGACAGGATTTCGTCGCTATAAAATTGCAACTCGCGTCGGAATTACCGTCGAGCGCGGACCGTCGATTATACGACGCAAAAAACGACGGTATTTGCGACGCTTCTGCCTGACGTCGCTTAAACGACGCTTGTCAAAGGCGTCCCTTAAGCGACGCTTTTTTGCGCCGCATAAGCGACGGTCAACACCGTCGTATAAGCGACGGTGCAGACCGTCGTATACACGACGCTAAGCAAATGTCGCTTATACGACGACACGTTGCATCGCTTATACGACGATCTTTTGACGGACAAAAATTAAAACGTTGGAGGCTCTGCAATCGGCATTTTCACGCATCCGATCGAAGAGCTCTCCAACGTTCGCAATTGCGCTGCGCTTACGAGCTGAAGCAAGTATATGCAGAATTGTTGTTTTGCTTAAGCTCTCTGTTATTGTCTCCCTCTGTCTTTGTTTCTCTCTTTCTACATCTTTCTCTCTTTGAATTTTCTCTCTCTCTCTCTCTAGATCTCTCTCTCTCTCTCTTCTCTCTTTATTGCAGGTTATTCAAGAAGCTAACCAAGCAAAAACTATGGATCACAATTATAAGTACAATTTCTATTATTTGTAGATCATTTGAATTGTGTTATTTTCATTACATACCATACTCACACTTACTGATATGCACTCATACACTTATACATGATGAAGAAGCACACACACATGCATATACCTACATATACACATATACATGCACATACACACACATACACATAGAGTTATACATATACACACACATACACATAGAGTTATACATATACACACACATACACAAGAACATGCACATATTGATACATACATATACACTTATACATGCACATGCATATACATACATATACGCACACATACACATGCACATATACACATATACATGCACATACACACACATACACATAGAGTTATACATATACATGCATATACATATACATGCATATACATATACACACATACACATGCACATGCACATACTCATACACACATATACACTTATACATGCACATGCACATACATACATATACACACACATACACATGCACATACATACATATACACACACATACATATACACTTAGGTACACACATATGAATGAATTATATAATTAAAGTATTAAAACACATGCTTAATATAAACAATAATAACAATCAATAGAAAAAAACTCTTCATTACTTAATACCATACACACAATTCAAAACATGACTGAAATGAAAAATATATAGATAAATATATATATATATATATATATATCAATGTAAATACATATAATCCAATGTCATAATCAACTAAAATCCTAATCATCATCATCATGATCATCATCATCATCAGCAATATCATGATCATCCTGATCTTCCTCATCCTCATCCTCATGATCACCCTGTGACGATCGAGATCGTCCCTCCTGTGTCTGTCTCTCCACCTCATCCATATTTGTCTCCCCATAATACTCCTGTATTACATATAACAAACATAAATCAATAAAATAATTAAAACATTCATAACAACAAATAATTATATAAAATTTAAAAATACTCACAAAGGCATCAGGATGATCTTGTATATACTCGCTCAAACGCCGATATCCAAAATGTGTAGCATACTCGATCTCGTGTTTCGTAGGATATCGGCCATAATCCTTTCGCTGCAATGAAACAAATAAAAAACATTAGTTGCTTGCATTTTAACTAAAATAAAAAATATACTCACAATAACACATATACTTACAAACGTAGCTACAAAACCATTATGGCCCATTTGGCCTAAGTGCGATGTGTGGCCCGACTCCACTCTCTTCTTTGCAGCAGCTTGTTTATTCAAGGAAAAAAATACATAAATTAAATTAAAAATTTACTAAAATATCTAAAAATTATAAATATAAATTATTAATTTGTGTACCTTCTGCTGAGGAAATGACTCCTGAAGACGTAGCTGTCTACGAAAAAACTGCCACGACTCAGGTGGTATGTTAGCTCGCCTCTTATTTTTTTCGACCATACAATATCTCCTGTTAATTTAATCTCAAACAGAAAAAACAGTCAGAATACATACACATATATACACACATATACACATACACATACACATACACATACCCACATACACATAAACATGCAAACATATACACGTGCATATATGTATATATATACACATATACATACATATAACATAAACACACATATACATATCCACATATATACGTACACACACATGCATGCATATACACTCATTCATACAAAATACATGCATTTATCCCACAATAATATGTGTTGTGTATATGTGAATATGTGTGTATGTATAAATGTGTATATGTGAATATGTGTGTATGTGTAAATATGTATATGTGAATTTTTTATTTATGTAGATAATCAAATTATTAATATCAAATACCATTATTTGTAGATTCTGATCAATCAGATGGAACTCCACCACCGTCTCCTCATCGTGCAACGACTTTATACTGTAAGTATATGAAATATTTAATTTTAACTATATTTGATGGATACATAACTTATATATTTTTTTTATGTTTCTTATGATGTAGATTCTGATCAATCAGATGGAACTCCACCACCGTCTCCTCATCGTGCAACGACTTTATACTGTAAGTATATGAAATATTTAATTTTAACTATATTTGATGGATACATAACTTATATATTTTTTTTATGTTTCTTATGATGTGCAGATTCTGATCAATCAGAGGGTAATCCACCACCTCCTACCCATGCAACGACTTCACATGTGTCCTCCGATAGGAATTATGATGAATTTTACTATCAAGAGCATATTATATGTTGGTGTAACTCTTGTTATGACATGTATCGAAGACCACGATTGGAATGTATTCAACATGAGGCAGAGTATGGTACTTTTGAGCATGCACCATCACCTAGTCAACGTGATAATGCTTGGGTATGTAATTTCTATATATATTAATGTCATTTTTTTATTTAAAAACCATTTATAAAATCAAATTATTATTGATATACAGGAATACTTGCTCGATGATGATGATGATGATGATTTTTCTCATAATGTTAATATACCTCGTACACGTCATGGACTTGTTGTTCATCAATTACAAGCAGAGGTTTCTAGAAATCCTCTACCTTCTGGTTTAGAGAATGAAACGGCTGGAGATTATCCATTGCCAGCTCGTGATCGTTCTTTAGTACAAACATATGATAGAAGAAGATATGGAGGATGGAATAGAGGACCACTTCCTTTAGATGGAGAGGTTTTCAACTTTTGGGGTAATCGCTATATGATTGCTCCATCCACAATTACTAATGCTAGTCGTGTTCTCTTTATTGTAGAGGATTTGTATGTGCCTCCGAACTGTGAAGTCACTCTTATGTCATTTTGTGGTCCTATATATGGATGGGGAGATTGGCATCGACTTTCACGTTATGTTCAAAGCATGAGTACTTATGGAATATGCTTGAACACAGCATCTCTTACTAGTAGAAGGATTTTACATGCAGAAAATGAAAGATTATATATTGATGGAAGACCTTACACACATGGAAATATAGCAGGTTTAATAAATAGTAGTTGAGGGTTACATAATAGTTCAAGGACTAATTACACATTTGAGGAGCGTGAAAATAGTCATGAATCACCATACATGAGTAGAGATGTATCAAGATACATAGTTGTGAATGCTATTACTACATTACATGCTGGTGATGAACTATTAGTGAATTATGGATGGCGTAGACCTCCAAGAGCACCTTTTAGCTAGAGAGAATAAAAATTTTCTATCCATATTTAATAAGTTATATACTTAATTTTATATTTGAAGTTTAATTTTTATTCATTTATGGAATACTAATGAGTTTTATTTATATGTGTAGATTCCAACGTATGATGTTGATGATATTCGTCCACAACATTCACAATTACCAATAAGACCTCATTTATCAGAAGCTTCCATGAGGAGGCTACGCAAAACTAAGCCTGTGCAATATGCAAAGTTGAAAGATCTATATTCAAAAGATGATAAAGTACAAGATTTGTGTGACAATGATGAAGATGATGGCATGGCAGATTTTATTGAGGATTGGTATCAAAATGATAGTGAGAGCATGGATATTTCTAAAAATGAGAAATATCTTCGAGAGGAATGTCTAAAGCATGTATATGAAGGAAGTCATTTGACACGACTAAATGCGAGCTTACTTATTCTCAACCTTCAAAATCGTTTTGGATGGAGTAATGTATCTGTTTCGACACTATTAAGGTATAAATTTCAATTTTCTATCTATTTATATATATATATATGCATAAATATATATACATATATAAATACATGTAGGTTTTTACTCTTACTTTAGATAAGGTTATAAGAACAAGAACTTGAATTGAATGGAAACTTTTTGTCCGCGCATCTTTTAAAACTATTAATGCATCTTTCCAAATATTCGCAATGGTGACCTGGATGAGTCGCATGCACAGAGGTTACTCAAGAGACAGCAATCTGATTATAATGGAGTAGTCCACTTTGTATCCTAAAGTTCAGATGCTCATCATTGACATGCAAGAGGTTTACTGCATACCCGAGAAATCCTGCTCTATCTTGAGTAACCTCTGTGCATGCGATTCATCCAGGTCACCATTATATGAACATATGTGTGAATTGACAGGATACGATTGTTTTGCGTAAATATTTTGAAAGATGCATTAATAGTTTTAAAAGATGCGCGGACAAAAAGTATCTATTCAATTCAAGTTCTTGTTCTTACCTTATCTAAAGTAAGAATAAAAACCTGCATGTATATATGTATGTATATTTATTTACCTTTTTTAATATATCTTTTTTTGATAAACTTACAGGTTATTATCTGAAAAGTTTTTACCAAGTCAAAATATTCTTCCTACCTCACATGATGAAATGAAGAAGATAATCAACAATCTTGGTATAGATTATCAATGTATACATGCATGTCCTAACGATTGTATTTTATATAGAGGTGAATATGCAGACTCTTTGACATGTCCCAAATGTCAATCTCCTCGATATAAGGGTGAAGAAGGTAAAATCCCGAATAAGGTATTGAGACATTTTCCATTGGCTCCACGGATTAGACATATGTTTCAAAGCCCCGAATTATCAAAGCTTTTGACTTGGGGACATGATCACAAAAGTACTGATGGAATAATCAGAATTCCTCATGATAGTGTTGCTTTTCAGCATATTGATTCTACATGGCCTGAATTTGCACAAAATCCACAGAATCTAAAGTTAGGAGTTGCATTAGATGGGGTTAATCCATTCTCCATGAAATCCAGTAAATGGTCAACATGGCCAGTGGTAGTCATAAACTACAATCTTCCGCCATATCTTAGCATTAAAAAGGAACATTTAATGCTTTCACTTTTAATCCCAGGCAAAAGACAAGTTAAAGATATGAATGTATATCTTGCTCCTCTCATTGACGATCTTCAAGAGTTATGGAGAGGTATTAATGTCATTGATATATCAAAAAGCATCAATGAAAGACATTATACGATTCGTAGTATTGTGGCTTGGACTATTCACGATTTTCCTGGATATGGCGTTTGTTCAGGTATATTTTTTTATTCAATATGCATGTAAATAAATATGATTTAATCTAATTATATTTTTATCCTCTTCCATGATGCAGGAATATCTACTAAGGGTTATAAAGCTTGTCCATATTCTGGTGATTGGTTGAGATCAATCTATAGTAAGAATCTCAACAAAAATATTTATCTTCGACATCGACGATTCTTGCCTGATGATCATCCATTAAGATCTAAAAGAGAAGCGATACATTTTAATGGAAAGCTTGAAACAGGCCAGTATCCAAAACCTATGACGCCTATGGATTGGTATAAAAAATGGACAGATGGACCTCTGATAGATCCAGAAGCAAAAATCTTCAGTGATGATTCAGATAATGAGTATGTGAACAGAGGTAAAGGCCCGGAAATTGGCACTCGTAGAGAACATATCAATATGGTATTCTTTGGAGTATTGGAAAGAGTTAAAAGTATGTGATCTTCTTGATCCTATGCATATATTCAAAAATATTGGTTATTCACTATGGCAGCATCTTCTTGGACTAAAAGATACCACAACATCAAGGAATGATTTGAAAGATCAAAAATCCAAACCAAAGTTATGGCCAGTTTTTGATAGACATCGACAAGAAACGACTTATGCATCTGCTCCTTGGATACTTACAACAAAAGAGATACAGACTATCAACAATAGAATTCAATTGATCAAGACTCCTACAGGATATGGAGCATCGTTTCAAAACATGTCTACTATGGATGATAAGAGCTTATCTAGATTAAAGACCCATGACTGGCATAACTTTTTGAAACATATTTTACCTTTGGTTATCGATGGATGTACAACGAAAGGAGTACGAGATGTGATCTATCGTCTTGGATCACTTATAAGGTAATTATGATACTTTTATATTTAATATGTATGAATATTGAATATCTTTTATTTTTTAATTAACTTCTTTACAATTGTTTTTATGATTTGTATAGGTGGATTACATCCAAAGAGATCGATAAAAATTCGATCCCACAAAAAAAACGTGAATGCAAAGAGCTACTATGTTTGATGGAAAAAGAACTTCCTACTTCATTTTTTGATATTCAAGTTCATTTACTAGTCCATCTTGTAGATGAGATAGAGATTACCGGTGTTGTCAACACTCGATGGATGTTTTGGGTCGAGCGATTTATGGGAATACTAAAAGGTTATGTGCGACAAAGAGCAAAACCAGAAGGATCCATGGCAAAGGGTTGGATGCTTGAAGAGTGCATGTATTACGTTAGTGAGTACCTTGAAAGAATTCATGAAGAAGCTCCACGTGCATGGACCAACGAGTCTTCTTCAAAAATAACAGATGAGGTATTATCAGGTAAGGGGGTTCCATTCTTATTTACATTTCAAGAAAAAAATGATGTTTCTACTTTTGTAGCATATAATAGCGAATGCATGCAAGCATTCGTTAGCGAGTACGAGGAACTTCAAAGTCTCCAAAGTAAAAGGCGAAAAAACAAAAGATCTAGACATAATATCGATAATAATGAGATTACAGATATACCTTCTTTCACGGATTGGCTATATAGTCGTTTGCAACGTGCCAACGCAAATAATGAAGAAATCTCAGATGAGCAAAGAGAGTTAATGATAGGTTGTGAACAAAAGGTAATTTTATTAAAATATATATTTTATTTTTTTCATATATGTATGTTAGTTTCTATTTACTAATTGAATTTATTTTGCAGGCTCGAATGTTCACTAATATGTGGGCTTTTGGACAGCATATTAGAATCAAAGCCATTGATTCTTTACGTAAAACAGAGGATTCTAGTATTGTTGCTTGTTTCAAGCAACTATCACGTGCTAGCTCAAAAGACACGAACCTTATAGATAGCGAACTTGGTTACGTAGGAACTATTGTTGGTATCTACGAAATTTCATTTCGTACATTCAAACAGGTAAAAAAAAGTTTATATATTTTTTTTAGAGTTAGTTATTTTTTTAAGTACCTAATAATGGGACGTTTTTGTTGTTATATATTTTGATAGGTCATTTTGAAGGTTGACTGGTATCGAGCGGAGTATAAAGGTACTAATTCTACAATAAGAAAGGAATTATCTAGGTTTTGGGCAATTGATTCTTCCAAGGTAATGCGATCTACTAAAGAACCATATATTCTTCCTAGGCATATTGAACAAGCATTTTTTTATAAAAACCCAGATGCTCATCCTTGGTGGCAAGTCATTCATGTGCAACCTAGAGGTAGGTCATTGTTTGAACAGTTTATTGTTAGAGAGATTCAAGAAAGTCCTCTTGATGATTCAGCATCAGATACTGATGATACTAATCTTTTTGATGAAGAGGATAATTCTCTACATGCTGATTCTACTGATGAGGAAGAGGAATTACCAAAAATAGATATTAATCCACCAATAGATGATGTGATTCATGAGAACATAGATTTAACAATAGAAGAAATAAATGAAATCAATAAGGATAATGAAGATGAGACTATATTGATGTCTTACCAAAATGATGGCAATAATGAAAACATATGAGCAGATTAGATAGTCACTTGAAGCTTCTGAATGGATATCAGATAATAGGTTTTTTTAATTAACTTGAATAACGATGAATCCTACTAGAGAGATGAACTCATGTTCTTCTAAGTTAGAACATGAAGCTCGGGGGTATGCCTAATTATTTTATATATAGCTTTATCTTCGAGGAGTAAATTTTTATCATGTATGTATGCATATGTGTGTGTATTCATGTGTATTATATGTATACATATATTAGTATGCATATATATGTATTTCATGTATATGTATGTGTTTGCATGTGTGTGATATATGTATACATGTATTCATGTACGTAATATATGCAAGTGTTTATAATTGTGTACATGTATATATGTATATGTGTCTATGTGTAAATATGTACATGTAAATATGTATGCATGTATATATATGTTTATGTGTGCATGTAGGCAGTACATGTATGTGTAAATATGTACATGTAAATATGTTAGTATGTATATATATATTTATGTGTGCATTTAGGCATGTATGTGTGAAGCATAATATATCTACTCCATTTTATATTTATGTATCCTATCTACATGATGTGTATATATCTTTACATATATTATGAATCATGATCCTCGTTGATTCGAGTAGCTATATATAGAGGCATAAGGTTGGGAGGAGAGACATCTCTCTAGTAGGACGTCGGAGGTGTACATATACTTCAAACATATGGCTAAAAGGTTGAATTAGAGTTTTTAAATTAGGGATTTCAAAACCCTAATATCGAGATTAGTGCTCTCTGTCTCTCTCTCTGTCTCTCTCTCTCTCTCTCTCTCTCTCTCTCTCTCTCTCTCTCTCTCTCTCTCTCTCTCTCTCTCTCTCTCTCTCTCTCTCTCTCTCATATACATACATACTGTGCATTGTCACGACGATGCGCCATAAGTGTCCGCATCTCTTTTAAACACGATTTAAGAGACCACCCTGTCCCAAACTCCGTCTCAAGTGAACTGAGCACGTACTTTTTATCCCTCTCATCATGCTCACTACAAAAATAAAAAACATAATATAAATAAAACATAAGATATATATTTCAATTTATATGTAAAACTTTTACTTACTTCCACGGTAAGTGGATAAAGCGCAGGTAAGAGTCGCATAGTGCACGCATTCTCCTCTTGAACTTCAATCCATTTCCTATGTATACAATATTCCCCTCTGGCTCTATGTCGCACTCTAGTCCTAATGTGCCTATGCATGTCCTCATAGGCAACATCTCTGCTCTGCTATCACGTGCTGGAGGTGGTATAGGTGTCCTGAAAATAGATAGATAGAAATAAATAAAATATGTGCTATAATATCATTAAAAAAATTTATGAAAAAAAACATACCTATGAGCAGATAGCTCTCTTCCTGCATGTGGATCCGCAGAAGAGCCCTCGTCTGATCGCGTAAGCATCTGGATCGTATAATCCAGCTCCTCATCGGACATCTCTGCGTAGTCCCGCATTATGGCCCCTAGAGTATCTGACGGAACTCTTGCTCTCATAAGACTTTTTATGAGAGTGAGTTTCGCCTTTCTCTCTTTACTGGGATCCATAATACCTAACATATAAAACAAAATGGTTAGAAATCAATATATATATACGTGTATGTGTGTGTATGCATGTGTATGTGTGTGCATGCATGTGTATGTGTGTGTATGCATCATTATGTGTGTATGTGTGTAGGTATATGTGTGTGTTGTCTATGTGTATGTGTGTGTGTCTATGAGTGTGTATGTGTTTATGTATATGTATGTATCTATGTGTGTGTATGTATCTATGTGTGTATGTGTATGCAAGTATGTATGCATATGTGTGTGTATGCATATGTATGTGTGTGTATGCATCATTATGTGTGTCTATGTATGCATTTGTACGTGTGTATGCATCATTGCATGTGCATGTGTCTATGTGTGTATGTGTGTGTATATGTGTGTGTGTCTATGTGTATGTGTGTGTGTTTATGAGTGTGTATGTGTTTATGTGTATGTATGTATCTATGTGTGTCTATGTGTCTAAGTGTGTATGTGTATGCATGTATGTATGCATATGTATGTGTGTGTATACATTATTATGTGTGGCTATGTATGCATGTGTATGTGTGTATGCATCATTACGTGTGTATGTATCTATGTGTGTATGTGTGTGTGTATATGTGTTTGTATGTGTGTATGCATGTGTGTGTGTATGCATGTGTATGTGTATATGTGTATATGTGTGTGTATATGTGTGTATGCATGTGTGTGTGTATATGTGTGTATATGTTTGTATGCATGTGTGTGTATGCATATGTATGTGTGTGTATGCATTATTATGTGTGTCTATGTATGCATGTGTATGTGTGTATGCATCATTACGTGTGCATGTGTCTATGTGTGTATGTGTGTGTATATGTGTGTGTGTCTATGTGTATGTGTGTGTGTCTATGTGTATGTGTGTGTGTCTATGAGTGTGTATGTATTTATGTGTATGTATGTATCTATGTGTGTGTATGTGTATGCATGTATGTATGCATATGTGTGTGTATGCATATGTATGTGTGTGTATGCATAATTATGTGTGTATGTGTCTATGTGTGTATGTGTGTGTGTATACATTATGACAGTGTATGTAAGCATGTGCATTATGTATGCATATAAGTATGTATGTATGCATATGCATATGCATTATGTATGCATATGCATATGCATTATGTATGCATATGCATATGCATTATGTATGCATATGCATATGCATTATGTATGCATATGCATATGCATTATGTATGCATATGCATATGCATTATGTATGCATATGCATAGGCATTATGTATGCATATGCATATGCATTATGTATGCATATGCATATGCATTATGTATGCATATGCATATGCATTATGTATGCATATGCATATGCATTATGTATGCATATGCATATGCATTATGTATGCATATGCATATGCATGTGTATGCATATGCATGTAAGTATGTATGTATGCATATGTGTGTGTGTATGCATATGCATGTAAGTATGTATTTATGCATATGCATATGCAATATGTATGCATGTATGTATATGTGTGTGAATGTGTGTGTGAATGTGTGTGTACATGTGTCTGTATGTGTGTATGCATGTGTATGTGTGTGTATGCATCATTATGTGTGTATGTGTGTGTACATGTGTCTGTATGTGTGTATGCATGTGTATGTGTGTGTATGCATCATTATGTGTGTATGTGTGTGTGTCTATGTGTATGTGTGTGTATCTATGAGTATGTATGTGTTCATGTGTGTGTATGTGTCTATGTGTGTATGTATCTGTGTGTGTGTATGTATCTATGCATGTGTATTATGTATGCATGTAAGTATGTATGTACATTATATGCATATGCATATGCATTATGTATGCAAATGTATGCATGTATGTGTTTATGTGTGTATGTCTCTCTATGTGTGTGTATGCATATATGTGTGTGTATGTGTGTGTATATGTGTCTGTATGTGTGTATGTGTGTGTATATGTGTCTGTATGTGTGTATGCATGTGTATGTGTGTGTATGCATGTGTATGTGTGTATGTGTCTATGTGTGCATGTGTGTGTATATACTATATGTGTGTGTGTCTATGTGTATGTGTGTGTACCTATGAGTGTGTATGTGGTTATGTGTGTATGTGTCTATGTGTGTGTATGTGTTTATGTGTGTATGTGTATGCATGTATGTGTATGTGTGTGTATGTCTCTCTATGTGTGTGTATGCATATGTGTGTGTGTGTATATGTGTGTCTATGTGTGTATGCATGTGTATGTGTGTGGATGCATCATTATGTGTGTATGTGTCTGTGTGTGTATATGTGTGTGTATGTGTGTGAGCGTCTATGTGTGTGTATGTGTGTGCGCGTCTATGTGTATGTGTGTCTGTGTGTGTATGTGTGTGTGTCTATGTGTATGTGTGTGTATCTATGAGTATGTATGTGTTCATGTGTGTGTATGTGTCTATGTGTGTATGTATCTGTGTGTGTGTATGTATCTATGCATGTGCATTATGTATGAATGTAAGTATGTATGTACATTATATGCATATGCATATGCATTATGTATGCAAATGTATGCATGTATGTGTTTATGTGTGTATGTCTCTCTATGTGTGTGTATGCATATATGTGTGTGTATGTGTGTGTATATGTGTCTGTATGTGTGTATGCATGTGTATGTGTGTGTATGCATGTGTATGTGTGTATGTGTCTATGTGTGCATGTGTGTGTATATACTATATGTGTGTGTGTCTATGTGTATCTGTGTGTACCTATGAGTGTGTATGTGTTTATGTGTGTATGTGTCTATGTGTGTGTATGTGTTTGTGTGTATGTGTATGCATGTATGTGTATGTGTGTGTATGTCTCTCTATGTGTGTGTGTATGCATATGTGTGTGTGTGTATATGTGTGTCTATGTGTGTATGCATCTGTGTGTGTATATGTGTGTGTATGTGTGTGAGCGTCTATGTGTGTGTATGTGTGTGCGCGTCTTGTGTATGTGTGTCTATGTGTGTGTATTTGTGTGTATGTGTGTGTGTCTATGCGTATGTGTGTGTTTGTCTATGCGTGTATATGTGTGTGTGTGTGTAAGTGTGTGTGTGCGCATACCTGTCAACCGTCAGCCTTCTCTCTCTCCCTCTCGCGCCCGCTCTTTCTCTCTCTCTCTCTCTCTCTCAGTCTTGCATTCAAGGCCCGGCACAAATGTGCCGGGAGAATTGAAACTTTTTTTTTTACATTCCAGAGCGTCGCATATACGACGCTCTGCAGTTTGCCAACGTCGCTAAGCGCATCGCTAACTAGCGACGCTTTGGTGTTGCGTCGCATAAGCGACGCTACCGTCGCTTATGCGACGATTCTTGGCCAAAAAAAGAAAATCCGATTTTTTACCGTCGCTTATGCGACGATATCATCGCATAAGCGACGGTTTTCGTTTTTTTCCCGATTCGGGGGCGTCGCTATGCCCCCCTTTTTCTTGTAGTGAAAAAACCTTTCTGTTTGAAGTGACGATGGAATCGAATTTTAACTTTAAATTTTAACCTCTATTTGTTGAAAGACGTGTCCTTTTTTTCAAGCGGTTGTTTTGTAACAATATTGAACTGAAACCCTTGGATGAAAATCTATGGTTCAAGTCCATTTATAGCTTGACGTTGAAGCCCTTTACGTGTGGGACAAAGAGTGGTACCATGTGTGTGTGTGCGCGCGCGCGTGTAAGACTTGTACATAGATTCTGCTATAACCTCCAAGAAAGAAAGGAAATACTCGGTTTTTTATTGCACTTATTCAAAAGAATATGATTTTAATGCCAAAAAGATGTATATTAAATAGGTTAAAAATCCCTCTCAAATGTATTCTCCGCTATTTGATCAAGCTATCCAATTTTCAATCTCGTTGATGTGGTACTTGTACCCCTAAAAAGAGATAATGTTCGTATTAGAGATTTTCAACTCGGTCAATCTCCTATAAATTATTGAAGTACTGTTCAACTTTTACCACAATGGAACCGAGTTTTTCAAACCTCTCATATATAACTTTCGGGTGCATGCTACATGTCTTGGTCGCTATAGATTTATGTATACAGAGTGTCTTGACCTGTTCATTTTATGGACCACCTCGACTCGCCATTGATGCTCCACGCCTCTTTCATTGTGGGCTTCCAAAATGCTTTACTAACTTTGATCTTTATTCTTGCGTTTCTTCCAAGACATTCCATTGGTAGCGAGTGGAATCATTGTTTCAAGATTGGCTGACATGTTCATTATTTTTGGCGGACCACACACACACACACCAGTGAAGCTCAATTGCTTGTGGAACAAAGAGTTCTATCTTGAGCTTCTCTCATGTCTCTTGTGTTGTGTGGGTTTTCATCAATGCATTACTTTAGGTTTAGTTCTTTAATTCGACAAAAAAAAATTTTACTGCTTTGGGTCAAGTAGATGCTCTATAACGAGATGTGTTCTATAAGGAAAATGTTTCTAAAACCTTGCCATGAGTGCTTGTGTGAAGTAGACAAAAAAGTTTCTCATGAAAAAAATATTTAGATTATTGTGCTTGTGGAGTCCCACTGTCCTTGTAGCTTTTCACATGTTTCTGTGGGTTATGAACACAAAAAAGGTGAATGTGCGGCCGGCCATAAACCAAGTGTGAAAGTTCTGATACCGCTTTTGGATGTCTCATGATTCATCTCTTTCTTTAAATACTGCATCATCGCCTAAGCTTTTTACAATGAAGCAAGTCTGTACAACAGAAAGGTTTTGTACTGCTCTCTCCTTACAACAGAGGAAGCTTTTCGGCATGTCGGAGACGGGTAACGTACATGCGATTATCCATATGTATGCAATGCGCATGACAGTTCCTTTACTTTAGCTGATTACGCCGTTCAAGAGTGCTGCTGTTCCTGTGCCTCGGTCCTTGCGTATCATTCTTGTGCCTCGGTCGCTAATCGCGCCCCGTGCTGTGGTTCCTGGCGAGTTGTGGGGTTGCTTGCGGGAGATGAAGGAGTGGTTTGTAAGGTTCTGTCTGCATGTGATTTGGAGCAGGAGAAAGGATTTCTACTATGCACTGACTGTGATCTCCATTACCGGGAACGTGATCGCGTTGCTTGGTCCTCCTCTTTATGCGTGGGCACTGTCTTGGAGTCCCGCTTTGCTCGCCATCGCCACTTCTAGCGGCGTCCTGTTTCAAGCCACACCCTCGGTTATCTTAACACTGGGGACGGTAATACTCCGGGACGCATGTGCGCTTCAGTCCCTGTATGCGCGATTTTGGAGTGCGCTCCCGCACGTTGCCAAGTCGGTACTGCAGAGATCCGTGCTGTATGTCGTACTTCATTTGATATTGGTAAGGTTTGTCGTCAAGTCTGGTGTGCTTGCAGGAGGCAAGAATAACTCTTCAACACAGCCGCGGCCTGAGATGACGTCCGTGCGCAGGAACAATGAGGTTCTTTCGACGAGCAACGTTCAGGTTTTGTATGGATGGAACTGGTTCTGCCCTGGTTATTTGCAAAGCGTATGCAGTACTCTGCTGAATTTTCCAGATGGCGTTTCTTCAGGCGCATGCGTGGTATTCATATGCCTAATCGCTTGTTTATCATTCCATTAGATTCCCAGCGCAGCTTATTACAATCATCGTGACCCAGCTAATCTAGTTATGTGATGAAACCGTAGAGTTGCGATGACATCTTAGAATTCCTCTTCTAGCCTTTATAATTCATGAAACTGCCTGGTTTCATATAGTCTTGCACGAGCTCCAGAACGAGAGACTTCTATATCTCACAGCTATCTTTGGTTTTGCAGCATGGAGGTTATGGCCTCGCCCGGAGAATCCCATCTCAAGTGGAATCAGCACAAGCAGAAACTCGATCAATATCACCAGAGACGCTCCATCGACAAACGACCAACCAATCCAGAGATCAGATCATGCAGTTGAAGGACGCTACGTCTGCTGCGAGGTCTCCTTCTTCTGCGGCCGCTGTACCTTCTCTAGATCAGGTTCTGCAGTTGCAGGATGCGATGTCTACTGTGGGGTTTGCCCCAACGGACACCTCTTTAGCTCCTCCAGAGTCGGGAGCATCACCGCGCCTGTTCATTATAGAGCCATTGGATGAGCTTGCTGAGCCTGACATGTCGTATTGCTGCAAGACGGCAGATGTTCACGAAGCAGCTATAGTGAGTGTACCTCGACTGCGGAAGGTTGATGCGAACACAGATTTGCTGCACGGAGTGAGGGCTCGGAGGAAAGTGGCCAGGGTGAGGCCCGATTCGGTGTTGCATCCATCCATAAGCCATGCAAGATCCATGCGCAGAGCTGAAGATAGGCGATGTATAACGAGAAGGGCTGATTGTGCGTTAGGAAGGAACGAATCAGCAGCATCCTTGAGCGGGCGTGATGAGGAATCGGAAAAGCATAGTTCTGAGGCTGATATGAACGACGATGAACTCAGCCATCAGGAGTTCAACATGAAGGTCGATACTTTCATTTCCAAATTCAAACGGAAGTTGACTATGCAGAGGGAGGAACCTCTCAACATGTATTAGAGAGATAGTCCAAAGTTCTCAAACAGGGAGAGGGGCCACCCATCCATTTTGCCAGATCAAATTTTATTTCACAATAGTAGTTCCCCTTACCACTGAAACCTTTAGGATGTTATCATAATATATTGTACGATATAATCATACTGAAATAGTTAGCATAGGTGATAAGTGTAGGCTAAATATGCAATACCTTACTGTACATATAATCTTAAACAACTTAGCAAAATATTCATCTGTGCGTTATAAACTCTGAGCAGTATATCAAAAGATTGACTTAAACCCGCTTGTCATTTTGGGCTTTGATCCCTCTGTACAATCTGCAACAGGGAGCCCAAGATTCTTATCTTTAAGACTGGGACAAAGAATGCTTAACATTGAAAGTGGATTGAATCAATTAGATGATTTTATGAGTCATGTGATCATCTCTAGCAGTTTGACAGTTCTAGCTCTAGTCAATGCGAAAAGCATACGTATAGATCAGAATATAAGCAACTTTGAGTAATTATGCTAGAAAATTATCATCCAAGCTGTTTGTTACTGTGGATCAATACTTTGTGATCCAAGGAGTCAAATGCCATGACATGGGGTTTCACAATATCCATGCCATTTTCTATGATTGACTGTTTTCAAATAGGGCTCTCCCATACCGTGGTACCTCAAAAATGGAGGATTGAAGGTTTAAATCCTCATATAGGCACAATTTTATGAGACAGAAGTAATGCGAGTCATCGGGAGTCGCCATGTAGTGAACAGTTGAATAAACAGGGCTGAAAATGGAAGATGTGATTAGCAATGACAGTGTTCAACGTGGATCCTTTATCTCATCGTGTGTTTACCCATCATTCTAATTATAGCAACCTTCATTATGCCGAGTAGGATTGGGAACTGCAAATTTTAGTTCCAAAGATCGCTTTTTTTTTTTCCATCAAATGCAATCTTTCGAATATAAGAAAGTATTTCTAAAGCAGTGGACAATAAGCTCTCTTTTTTTGTTCTTCGAGGAATAATAAATAATAAATCAGAAAGAGAGAAAGTGCATAAAGGCTCGACGGACGGGAAGAGGTCTTCCCTTATAACCTTACATGGTGAGCGTCAGATACATGACAACGCCTCTATTGGAATCCAGTGAGCTAAAAAAGTCTTTACAGTGTTTGGAGCACACAATTTATGTATCTCAGAACATGATATCATCGTCGATTGCATTATTCATCTTATTGCGTTATACACTTTATTCATATAATCATGAGCAATCTTCTTGATCTTCTATAGAAGATAATGAGCTTAATTCGAATTTCGGTTTATGTTGGCAAGTGTTATTTTTCAGCACATGAACACATGGGTTAGATCTTGGTGTTGGTGACACTATTTACATCTTCTGTCACTCAATACGGTTTATTCTTTGATAACAATCTATAATTGTTGATGAATGAGCATGCACGATATGAAAGGATCTCTAATTTCATTACAGTCGGCCCATATGAGAATGAACTTAAAGATTCATTGTTTTGACTCTCTCAAACATTCAAGGCAATATTTATCATTGCATTAGCTTTTCCAGTGAAATGATATCTTTTTATTTTTGAGAAAAGTTGAACACAGTCCTATAGCATTATGCGACAGTGTTTTCCATTAGGTAAAATAGAAGATCTTGGTATATTGTCACTATGATGTGTATGTTCACACATAGCTCCAACATGGTTCGTCTCCACTTCTCTAAGAGGTTATATTCCATAGATTTCTATATAAACCTTTAACCTTATTGTGCTATAAATTGCATAGTCCCTAATACATTGCTGGTTTTTGGAAGTGAGCTTTTATACAAGATAATTCTTGTTTCTTCAATAAATCTTCAAATCCATCATATACTTTGCCTTCGATTGAACACACTCCATATTAATAGATTCTAGCACAGAAAGGATGTCCACATTAGGATGAGAAATAGAAAAAATGGCCCATGTAAGGATTTTGCATATCTGTGCTCAATATATAATAAACTTGTCAAATGCCCCTCAAAGATCAATTAAAAGCTATCCCTCAATAAAATGAGGAGGGTGTTGATCACCATGGCATGCCACATCAAGTTGAGTTGCATGCCCTTCCAATAAGAAAGTTTAATATCAAGTTTTGTGAGATCCTACTTCCACATCTAGTCCATTGAAATATGAAAACTCAACCAAATTCTTAGCATCCGGAAGATATGACCACTAGAGAGCTCTTGACATCCCTAATTAACTAGAAATTATTGTGGGGGCGAGGTTTAATCTTGAAAGCTCTTTCTAATGATTTATTGAAGATTCAAGAGCAATGCAGAATGTGTTGAGCCAATAGCAAAATGTGGTGATACTATTAAGAATATTATGCACAAAAGCATTTGTATCATTTGCAAAAAATCATATTACCATCCGGCTCTATCTACATGGAAGCATCATACCATGTAGCTAATCAAGAGGGGCATGATGTTTAACCAAGTAGCTAAAGTCCTCACTTGCCATAGCAAAGAGAAGTGGAGCCAAGGGGCAACCATGTCTAATAAAGAATTTTAATCTCATTGCCTAAGAGGTTTTAACATTGATATTAATTCAATCTGAGTTGTTTCCGATAAGCATTGAGATCATCTACATGAAATTAGATCCACAAACATGATCCTTTGCAGATTGAAGAATGAAGTCCTGCTCAAGGCGATCGTAAGATTTGTCAAAATCAGACTTAATGAGGAGGAAATTTTGAGAAGACTACGTAGATCTTTCAAGGCCTTATCACACATCAATAATGGCATCTAAGATGAATCTACCCTTTATGAAACCTTATTGATCTTCATTGATCCATGAGCAAAGATGAAAGGCAATATGATTAGCATTGACCTTCACAAAGATCTTATAACTTGTTTGCAACATAGTGATAGGCCATCAATTTACAATCTTTCTTTTTTTGGTCTTCTTTAAAAACCAACTAAATCAACCCATCATTGCAAAAGTTACGCAAAGCATAATAATGGAGGGCTTCCTAGTAGTCAACATTGCAATGGGTTCATGATAACACCCTTCAATGTCCTAAAGAAAGCAATGGTGAGATTGTCTAGATCCAGGATTTTACTATTTGGAAAAGAATAAATAGCTTCTTTTTAGTAGTTCACAAATTTCTTTAGTACGATTGTTTGCTTTTCGTGCCCACCAATATTTTAAATAAATCTAGAGATTCCAAGCTGGAGGTGGAAATTTTCTCTATTGACTTTAGCTTTGCTACATTAGACCCTACAATTAAGATTTTCCCTTTTTACATGTGGAATTATCTAAATCTAACTTTGAGCCTTATCAAGAAGATAATGAATCTACATGATGGCCAACTTGAAACATTTGGCAAGAGAGGCATGGGCATTAGGCGCCTTGATCCAGGTCAAGGCAATCATTTGTTCAATCAAGTGAAGGGAAAGGGTTGAAGGATATTTAGAATGAATCTAGGAAGCTTTGTGTTGGGATAGAAGATGGAAACTCCAAGAAATGAGTAGGTACTACCAAATCCTGCAAAGTACCAGCCCTTTCTAGCTTCAGAGTTCATATGTGGGCCCTCTTAGCTTTCCAATGACACTATACAAGTGCCTATGTACTTTGGAAATGATGTATGAAAAGATTGAATCAAAACAGACCACTTCCAAGTTGAAGGATCAATGAAAACCTTCTATTTTTAATCACACACCTATTGCTTGTTATGCTCAATGCTACCAATACAGTAGGAATTAGAAAAAATCCATTTAGAGGTATCTAACTCCCTTAGTAATCTAATGATTACAAATGGAATCACTTCAAATGATGCACTATACACATAGGAATCAATTTAGCAATTGAATCATTACCCCTGATTTTTTACGACATCTGCATAGTTTGGCCAATGAGTGCTTCGACGTGCTTTTCTCCAAATTGGCTGAATGGGTTTCCTTCCAAATTTGTGAGCCTGTAGATAACTTGAAGCTGAATCCAACAAACTAGGAAATGCTAGAGAAATGAATGAGATATGAGCAATACAAGTTGACAGTTATGAAAGACTATAACAAAGAGATCATAGATAAGTAATGTAGATCTATTGTATTAATGAACAGTGTTGTACATGATCATAGGCTTGACAATCATAGCCTAATGATGATGATTAGTGTAGGCTACAATGTAGACCTTAATCTCTTACAATATGGCAATGGACAACTCGGGAATAGAGAGTTCTACCCGTGACTTTTTGAAGCTACTTTTATAAGTACTGCATTCAAATTTGAGTTTGAATTCAACTTTTGGCTCTCTCTCTTTAAAAGTAGTCCACCAATCTAGGAGTTATTCTCTCTAGCATAAAGTCGTGACTTCTCAATTAATAATATCCACGAGTTTGTTGACAGCTACAAAGATTCTTCCAAGTTAAAACATAACTTTTACAAATGTAAAGGATAAAATTCTCCTAGCCAAGGTTTCCATGGAGCTTCAATTGTTCATGAATCTTCTAGCCAAATGTGTAGGCTTGTACTTTGCACCAAGAGCTCCCCCTCAAGCCAAACATTTTGGCTTGATCTTCATCTTCAATCTTCATGAATGTCCTGCACTCCAATCAATGACTTAAACCTGCAAAGCTTTGTACAATCTACAGCTTTAGTCAAGAATCTTCACGTTGCATATTTGTTGACACATAGGCATTAGGGAAAAAAATGAACCCTGCATGGGCCTTTTGGATTAAGGAGTGGTTAGTGATGGACCAATGAGAGGAGGGTGGTGGACACAGTCTATAGCCTATAAATCACTAGGCTGAAGGGGGATGAGGGGACAGGATTCCCCTATGTTCAGGTTTTGCCTCTAGAGAGAGAAAGGAATCTCGTAACTTACTTGGGCCCAAAAATTCAAAATTTTCAAAAAGTTATAAAACTCATCATAACACCATTTAATGGTCCCCCAACCACTTTTTAGGATCAAAAGTGCTATTTTTGGGTTCTAAATCAAAATCCGTGCATGAACTAAAGTGAAAAAAGTGACTTTTTCAAAAATAACTCAAAATGCAACTTTCTCCCTCCAAAACCTCCCATTTTCATACCCAGGTCCCAAAAAGTCATCTCTTTCCACTACTTTCTCTCCCTAGCACACCATTGCAGCTCCTGCATCTCCATTTCTTTCTCTATGCATCATCTTCTTTGAATTCCTACTGTCATTTCCATAGCCTGATCTCCAATGGAGAAACCTAAATCTCATAGACGTCCAAAAGATGAGGTTATCGCGATAAAATGTCACAATATCAAGGCTCCAGAAGGATTTTGGTTAGGACAGGAGTTCTGCAAAGGTGCATGGGTGTACATGCAACCCTCTGGTGTTGGTCCTCACCGTGTGAGAGATCGTGGAAACTTGGATCTTCATTGGAAAGGGAAGTTACTAGGCTTCAAAAAGCTCAAAAATGGTGAAACTGTTGCCATTGTACAACATGTGTTCACAATGTCAACCATGAGATTGGAAAACTCAAACAAAATGAGATATCCTATCAACTGTAAGTATTACTCATTGACTTTTGTCCAAATTTCAGAATATACCTAGCTAAGTTGTGTATTTTTTTGTTGTAGACATATTTCCTTCTACCTTGGTGGAAGAACAACCACTTCATAGTCTTACAAGTACTTTCCGAGCATTGCATGCAGATGTTGGGTCGATAGTCTTTCCACAAGCCCATCCTGCTCAGCTATTATGTGAGAGAGTTTTCTTTTACACACATACATATGTTGTACCCTCTTCATCAAATGATTTTGGCAAGTTAGAGATGATTAAGGTAGATTCTCTCTTAAAGCTTGAGTGGCCGCAACCTGATGTATGGACATTAACATCTTTGAAGCATAAGATGGTGATGGACATACACAACTCTTTGAAATTTACAAGAGTTTCAAGATCTATAGGATTACATTGGTGTGTTCCTGTTCATTGTTTTGTACATTTATTTCAGATATTCACAATTCTAGAGACGTCAACAATGTTCATGTTAAAAGATATCACGTATGAGCAGGTAGAGTTTTTGCTAGGTGAAAAATGGGGACTTGTAGAAGGATGCACCAAAGGGGATAGATACATTTGTAAAATTGGTGCAAGAGGCATAGGATTTCGATACTTGAAACATCGTACTTCATTGTACATTAGATTCTATTATGATCGTTGGATGTGTAAACTTGATGAATGGATACCATTACAAAGTTCTGAGGGTGTTTTAATTTCATTTGAAATTAAGATAAATCTACCCAACAATGAAATGGAAGTTATTTCAGTAAATCATCATTGGACTCTTGCCAACGTGAGAGAACATCTAGTAATCATGGGATTTGAGGATCTGGATCAATCAAAGTTCAGAATACAAGGGCATAAGGTAAGTAGCATATGGTATTTCTTCTTTTGTTTATACAAATTCTTACACTCAAATATGTTCATTTAAAGTTTTCTATTTGTCTGCAGATTGGTAAGAGGTTGGAGGATAAAATTAAAGTCCTCCTTGAATGGAGTGTGGATGGAACTCAACTTTCATTGTCATAGCTCAAGGACTATTTGAGTGCTACAGTGTACACACACCTATGTTCCATTTATAATCCTACATCTGCAACAATGTATTTAACATGCAAGACATGTAGCATGTAAAATTTTTTGATCTCAATATGATGTACAATTTGCCAAATCTTTGGTTTTTCCAATGGCAATTTATTATAATTTTAAAGTTCTGAGAATTTTTTTTTTCTATTGTGTTGTCGTGTATCTTATTCTAGTTAATGATTCTGTTCAATCTTTTTATGAGCAAAAGTTTTTTTTCTGAGAGTTCTGTGCATGATTGTTTTATTTGAAGGTATCAATTTTAGTTTTAAAATGGGTCCCACTCACTTTAAAATTTTGAAACTACTATAAAAGCAACACTTATTCTCTCATTTCTCACTTTTGCAACCAAGAAGAGCTACAATCACTAGCAGAGTACGCACACAAGCTAGCATCACGCGCAATGGCTGCCGCATCCTCCAGTACCCTGCAACTCAAACGTCCACGTGAACTCTTCAATGAGTTCTTGGAATCAACTGAGTTCAAAGGTCAGAACCACTTGTATGACCTACTGTCTAGGGTCCCTGATCTAGACAAAACAATTCAACTGAACTCTGATAAGCTCAAGGAAATCATAGAGTTCCTTGAGTACTACATCTTGCGTTTTTCTATAGAAATACCGCCTTATGAGGGTAAATGGGTTCCATGTGACCTTCTACTCTACATACATAGAGGCGATGAAGCCTTCATGAAGCGCCTTAAGCGCTTCATGGCAATTGCGGAAACTGCTGGGCACTTACTAGATGACTCTGTGCCATTAGTAAAAAAACTTAACAAAAAGAAGAGGATGGGTACAAAGTACCTATCCTACACTGCAACAACATATTTTATTATTAATGAGGAGCCGGAACCTACACCTGTTGAGCTCCCCAACCTTGCCACTGGGGGTTTTGTTAAGGAGAAGAATGAGCCTCAACCAGAGGCCATAAATTTTTCCAAAGAAAGCATTACAATCCACCAAGAATTCCCTGGTGGTGTTGAGGATAAACTACATGTGCAATCAAGCATGGAGGAGGCCCCCCCTTCAAATCTCAACCCCTCTGAGCCCACATTACCAGAGGTGGAACTTGAATATCTCTCCTGCATCGTTGTGGATGGAGAGGAATTTATTTTACTCCATGACATTGAGAAGGCATTCGGTCTTCGTCTAGATGAATGCTTGAGTATTTTCTCCACAATGTCAGATGTTCCACTTGACAACACATCTGACATACTTGAAAAGAAGTCCATCCCACTTGGGGATTCTGTGGCAGACACCATATCAATGGTGTGTGCTGATATTTTAAATGATGACAACAATTCTACTACAGAGGAGGACTTCAGTGCAGCACAGGAGAGGATACTGAAGCAAAAAATTCCTACATCCCATGTAGCAGAGCAGAGTGGCATGGCCCACTCTAGCATTGATCTTGATGCCCCTGGAAGAGGGGAGGAAGAAGACAAGCTTCATGATGTAAGTGGTAATTGAATTAAATAAATCGATAATTTTAAGTTAACATTGTAAGAGCTTGAATTCTCATTTGTTCTTAACAGGAAGCAATTGAGCTCGACAAGTTCGCAGCAAGGTCTGGTGGGGATCGAGCTTCTCGTGGGAGTGGTGCATCCTTGGCAAACTACATCGGAAAGTTGCCAAAGGATGATTTTGTTATCATACACAAAGACTACAGTCCCGATGGGCACTTCATCACTTGGTGCTTGAAGGCCCTTAGCAAGATTTTGTGTTTATGTACAATTACCCAAGGCACTAATTGTGTCATTTTGGTTAGGAAATCCTTAGTTGTAACTACTTTAGGACTTAATTTTAGAGGGAAAGTATTAGGGCAAATAGGTATCGCCATGAGTCTTGGAATGCAAGACCCCCATGTAATATCAAGATCTATATTGACTTACCAGCTGCCTCAATCTCTCCAAAGGAGAAAGAAAGTTGTGGAGAAATTGAAGGCAGCTGAGAAATGATGTAATGTCTTGATAATACAAGCTTTTTTTTTTCATCATTTGTCTAGTTCTGTTTATGAATGTGCTAAAAAATTGAACTTATCTTCTCTCCACAAATTGTATCTAATTGGGGGTCTTTGTATTTTGCTTTGGTCCTCTGTATGATTATATGCTTAAAAAAGGCCAAAAAAGCCCCAGCCACAGAAACGCGGGAAACAGCCCTGCAAAATTTTTGCAGGGCTGTTTCCCGCGTTTCTGTGGCTGGGGCTTTTTTGGCCTTATGTAGTGTTTTTAGGTGCTACAATACATAGGAAACTATGTAATTTCAGATTTTCAATTGGTTTTGGTATTATCAGGACCAGAAGTTTTCAGTAGGGTATAAACTCAGCCTTTAGTAGCTAAAGATCTCAATTCCTATAGGGTATAACCTCTTAATACCTAGACCCTTGCATCTCTACCATATGTCTTATGCTTACCAAAGACCAAATATTGCAAAAAAAACCCCAGCCACAGAAACGCGGGATTCAGCCCTGCAAAAATTTTGCAGGGCTGAATCCCGCATTTCTGTGGCTGGGGTTTTTTTGGTATTAAAAAGACATGTTGCACACCAGTATGTAGAAAAGGAACATATCTAGTCATAAAACAATAGGCAAGTGCATGCATGTTTAACTGAATCCATATATAACTGACTGAAAGAGAGAGAGAGAGAGTGAGAGAGAAAAAAGAGACAAAGAATATAAGTCAAAACAAAATTTTCTATTATCCATTGTATTACATCGCAAAGTAGCCTATCATAGGGTATAATATACACATCATGGGTTATTTCCTCTAATTCTTCTTGCTAGCTGAATGTCCTTCGGTTGTATGGTTACTCTCTTGGCATGGATAGCACAGAGGTTAGAGTCCTCAAGCATGGAGATGAGGTAGGCCTCAGCTGCCTCTTGAAGTGCTTCAAGTGCTATCCCTTGTATTCTTAGACCTGTTTGGTAGCTTTGTAGTTCCTCTTTCACTACCCTTGCAAAAGCTCTTCGTGGTATGAGTAGTTCAACGGACTTTTGGTAGTGTCGTATCTCTGCAAAAGCCCTGCAGTGCTTCCTTCGTCTTTGTGGAGCTCTTGGGTTGGGAGGTATGTTTGGCTGGCGTTGAGGTCGACGTCGAGGTTGATAGTTTTTTTTTCTCCGATGTACACGATGTGAGGGCCCAGCTTCATCTTGCACATTTTGTTGTTGATGTGGTTGTTGACTTTGCTCTCTTTCCTCCTCTGTTGGTATTTGCCCTTGTCCTTGTGGAAGTGTCTTACCTCCATGTGTCACCCTATGGCTCGTTGGTATTTGCATATCATTCCATGGTGGTTGATTGTTGCTTTCCTCATATGGGGATGACTCTTCGTCGCTCTCTGGTACACTCCTAATCAACTTCTGTTTGGGTCTTGATTTGATGGGTGTCCTTGTTGGTGGCTCATCATCTGAAATGGCCTCTGATCGTCCTGGAGTATAATAATCTTGTCTATTGGAAACTTCATTTTCTCGCACTGAATTGCTCCCAGGTGGTGTGCCATTGTGTGACACAGGCACAGATGTGCTCTGGGAACCACTTCGAGGCCTTTGGGGGGGTTGCAACCATGGTGGGCGTTGTGTCCCTAGATGAGGGCTAGGAAAGAAGACGCGATCTTTCCTTGCAGTTTGCTTGGTGCGTGCCATTCTCTTGAGTTGCAAAAAGTGTGAAATGAAGTGAGTTCTCTCTATTTATAGAGTTTTTTAAAAAACTGTTTGTTCACACTAGAACGGACAAAACCTGTTTAAAACCATACAGAATATTATATATTAAATAATAACACATTGAAATCAAGATTACAATAATCATATGTATTACCACATAATGGGAAATAGCGAATTCACTTTACTTCCAAGCTGAGCCTTCTCGTTGTCTCCTTGCACGCCACTGAGCATGATGAAGAGGACCTAACGATGACTTCCATTTCTCACTGGCAATGTTGTGTTGCATCTTTCTTGCAAGTTTTGCCAATTTTGAATCCCTAAGTCGTTCCACAAAAAACTTTCTCGAGAATGTAGTGCGGTAAAACCAATTAAACATCTCCTCCATGTAGTTTGATTGCATTGGGCCACCACCATGTCGGGTGTTTTTGAAGTAGACACCCCTCGCTTTGTAGTGTGACTTTTCCATTCCTTGGGTACTGAAAATCTCTAATGACCCATATCGATGCATGAAAAAAGCTCCATGTGCAAACAAAATATGCTAAAAATTGTTAAGTACATTGGAAAAAGGTAAGTGCAATGAACACTTGTAGAAGAAGATTACACTTACAATGTAGTGTGTTATATTGCTCTCTCCCCAACATTGAATGAAACACTTGGTGAACTCCACTAATGTTTCTTGAAACATTTGACGTTGAATAGCACTAGACCTAGTCAGACCCATTAAGCCTACAACCTTATCAAAGCTCGACCAAACTTTCTTTCTCTTATTACAAAGATCAACTTGAGAGTCATTGTCTGTTGTGATCATGCATAGGACTTTCCACAGCTCATAACGTTCATTATTTTGAGTGCTAGTACCTCTTCTAAAAAAAATTCTTGCTTTATTCCCTGTCATTGACACTTGTTGCAAGCTATCTTGAGATTCTCCAACTTTCTTAACAACTAGGGTTACATTTCCACCATGACAACCAATTGAATTAAGAAGTTCCTCCAATTTCTTTATAGCTTGAATAGATTTATCAACTGGCTTCATGGCAAATGCGTATTCTATATGGAGCTTCAATAGTCTATCAAAAATTCTCATGAAGGCATGCAAGGTGCAAAAGTGGACATTGACTAAAGGGAATGGAATAATGGGATTCCAATCCTTATCTGACATGTCACGATTAGGTGTACCTAACATGGGACACCTCATTAAAGGTGTATCCCATTCAGCAGATGGAGTTGCATCTGTGTCATCAACTAAATCATCTATGTTGTTTTGTTTTCTCTTTGTTCGTTTATAACCTCGTGTACAATATGGACAAGGATAGAGAGTAGATGCACCTTGTTTGCACCCTAACATGCATTTGATAGTCTTTAAGTCTCCACCTAAGTGCCACTCTACTTCAAAATCACCAAGGCTTTCTACATTGATTTTGGCACCATGAATTTGAGAAGTTATCACCTCTGTGATCCATGGGATCCTATTGAAAATCCATGTAAGAACATCATTGGATTCTTTAGGTACTTCAATAGCACCTAACCACCATATATCTTTCTCTGATTGGACACTATATGTAAAGTGATGGGTAGATTCTTCACTATCATCAATAATAGCATGGGCCATAGCTTCGTTCATGAGTGTCACACTAAGTCTCTCCATACGGCGTCCCTTTATGATTTGACATTCGTCTAGCTTCAATACAAACTTGAGTTTGGAACCACAATCTACATCAAATAACAAACATTATATTATTAAAAAAACTATGAATGTCATTATCAAAACAATGGATATACCTTGAAGTGTGGATTTGTAAAATTTAACCATTTCCTTTTGGAGCCTCTCCAAATTGACAAATATGTTGTTGTACTTTGTGTAGATGAATCCCTGTCTAGATGTGTTTTTCAACTCTTTCTTTGATGTAGATGAATGATAAATGGATGCAGGCATAACATCTTCTATATGCAGGTAATTGCCAAGAGTATTGGCTACATCCTCATTGGTTATCTTCTTCCTCACAGATACCTTGTAAGAGCATGGAAAAATGCTTTGGAAAATACCTTTGTTTTGTAGAGCCTCCTTCAAAAGATTGTACAATGCAGTGTACGCTCTAGTACTAACACCTGCTTCATCACATACCATCTGTACCTCACTAGGACTAATAATATCTTCTAAGTTGCCTGCAAAATCTTTAATCACTTGGGTTTTGATGTGATTTCCTATTGGTGACTCCAAGATCATAAGCACATGTTTGTTGCTAAGACAAGAATTCAGAAACTTCAATTGATCCTCCATTGTTGAGGAAGCACTCGCATCTTCAACAAATGACCTGCACAATAAGAATCTCAATCTAAAAGTCTTTTAACATAACTAAACAAAGGAAATACATACCTAAGTGCGTAAACACGTCGCTTCCGTGCTCCACCATCAGTTGAAAGAGCTTGAAAGGATGATAATGGTCGTTTCCTAAATCTCATCCCAAGTGGAGTCTCTTTTAGTTGTGTAAGATTGGCTTTCAACTTTGTAATTGTGCTCTCCTTTTCTTCCACATCTTGTTTGAGACTATTATTGTGCTCATCCAAAGATTTGATAGCATTTTCTAAAGTGTGTATAGCACTCTCTAAACTGTGTATCTTGAAATGGTTGTGATGACATTGTTGCATCCAATAATTTGCTATAGATGTAGAATGGTTAGACAATCGCTTGCAATAGCCTAGGAGTCCATCTTCACCGGAACCAAGGAATTGTAGAAATGTGGAGATAGTATGGAATCTAGGATGAACATTAGCCATTGGATCCAAGGGATACAAAGCACCATGGACCCAAAGATCAATATTCTTCTCTCCAGCTGCACGTCGTGCATTTTGAGAATCTATGTCATTGCTACCTCTAGTTGTTGGTGCAAATTCTGTAGGAACACGAACATGTACACTCTTTGAGTGAGGAGCATGCGCTGGTGCTGGTGTCATGTTCGTAATACATGTGAGCACCATGATGTTCCAAAACTCCAGCACCGAATGGGAAGAAGCACACAGATGGCTGGAATGGCTAGTACAGTAGCTATGTGCAAGAAAAAAAGTGTGTTTTGGTATGTGGATAGGTCAAAATGACTTTTTTCAGTATGTTAGAGGGAAAATGAGTTTTTTTTCAAAAATTCATGTTTTGGGGCAACCAAAGTTACGAGTTTGATGATGTGGCACTTAACTTTTGGAGGGATTTTGAAAAGTATGTTTTTTAAGTATTTTTTATAAAAATAAGTCTAAAAAAATTAAGTTCTGACATATACATAAAAGTATGGGCCATTTTGAATAAAGAATAGCTGATAAAGAGACTTTTTCAGAAAACTCATTTTTTTATTCATAAAGATGGACTGATTTGATGAGGTGGAAAGTGGTTTTTCTCTCTCTCTATGTGCAGAAGAGAGAGAAGGTCCTAGCTCAGCCTAAAAAAAAGCCTACTTCAGCCTACCAAAAAGTGCTCTATTAAATGCACTTTGTCCCCTTAACAAAGTACAAGATTAAGCTTAATCCCTAAAAATTAGGAATCCTTACAAGGCCCATGCAGGGTTCACTTTTTTTCCTAATGGCTAACTGAATTTCCTTGCTCAATGGTTTTTCTTTTACATAATGATAGTGGACCTCTATTTTCTTTGTCCAAGCATGATAAATGGGATTAGCTGCAAGATGTAGTGATCTAGTATTATCTCCAAAAATCATTGGAGATGTAGTATGCACACCTAAATTTGTATATAACAATCTGATCCGTATGGCCTCTTGAGTAGCATTGCCCAATCCTCTATACTCTGCCTCTGTAGAAGATAAAGCACCAGTAGGTTGCTTCTTTGAAGACCATGATATAGGTTTGTTACCTGCAAAGGATACGTATCCTAAGGTACTCCTTCTATCATCTCTGCATCTTGCCCACTCTCCATCTGAATATATCTTGATGTCCAAGTCTGAGGTATAAGGGAAGTACAATCCTTGATTTTGAGTGCACTTAAGGTACTTCAAAATCCTTTTGGCAGCTTCCAAATGAGGTGCCCTAGGTTTGTGCATAAACTGACTTAGAACACTTACTCCATAAGCAATATCAATCCTTGTCAAGGTAGCATAGTTTAAGCTTCCCACTATGCTTTGGTAACCTGCAATGTTATCAATCACATCACCTTCATGAGCACTTAGCTTTCGATTTACCTCCATTAGAAGACTTGCAACTTTGGCATCCTGTAAATGAAACTTCTTTAACATATCTTGTATATACTTTCTCTGAGTAATATAAATTCCAGAGTTAGTATATACTAACTCAAGGCCAAGAAAGTAATTTAGTGATCCAAGATGACTAATTTTGAACTCTTGCATCATTTGATTCTTAATCGGTTTGATGCCATTAGCATCCTTACCTGTGAGTACGATATCATCAACATATACACATAGGTATATTACTTTTGAATTACTTATTTTGATAAACAGAGATGTATCTCCTGTACTCATGATGAATCCTTGATCCTGAAGATAAGTAGTCAACATATGGCTCCATGCCCTAGGTGACTGCTTCAATCCATAATTTACATACATATGTTATCTTGTTTGGGTTCTCATAGCCAGGAGGTTGTGACATGTACACCTCCTCTTAAATCCAGCCATTTAGAAATGCATTTTTTACATCCAATTGATACATGTTCCAATTTTTTTATGCAACCACACTTACTGATGGTTGACATTTTGGCCACAGGTGAGAAGGTTTCTTCATAATCAACTCTGTGGGTTTGTGCAAAACCCTTGGCCACAATTCTAGCTTTGTACCTGCTTATTGATCCATCAAAATTCCTTTTAATCTTATAGACCCATCTACAACCAATTACCTTCATAGACTCCTTTGACACTAGCTTCCAGGTATCATTCTCCTTGAGTGCTTCAATTTCCTCATCCATAGCTTCCTTCCATTTTGCCTTGGTCTTTGCTTCTTCATATGATGATGGGTCCTCAAATGACAAGTCTTTTGCAAGATCAACAGAGTGCTTAGTTACTAAGGAAGTGTCATATGCATATCTGATTGGCTTCTTACTCTCCCTTTGTGATCTTCTGATTTCTTGGTTGGATGATTTAGGTATATCCTCCAATTTATTCATCTTTACTTTGCCTTGAACTCTTCTATGTTGATGATGTCCTCATCATCTGAGTTGATGTCTCCATTCTGAGTAGGCTCTTCCTTAGTGAGGCTTGGAAACTCCTCTTCCAAGTCATAAGGTAGCTTTACTTTCCTGCATTCACTATCAAACCAAGAGTCATTCTCATCAAAGACAACATCTCTACTGACCGTGAATCCCTTGTTTGAAGGGTTGTAGAACCTGTAACCCTTCTGATTCAAATCATATCCTATGACGATGCACTTCTCTGCCTTAGGGTCTAGCTTACGTCTTATCTGAGAAGGGATATGCACATAAGCTACACATCCAAAGATCTTGCACTGATCAAATGAAGGTCTTCTACCATGCCATGCTTCAGATGGGGTCATCCCATCAAGAGATTTGGATGGCAACCTATTTACAAGATAAGTGGCAGTAGATACACTCTCTACGCACAAGTAATTGGGTATTTTTTTCTCATTTAACATTGATCTAGTTGTTTCAATAATTAATCTATTTCTCCGCTCTGCCACCCCATTTTGCTCAGGGGTATACCTTGTAATTTCTCTCTTGATTCCTCGTTCCTACAATAATGCATCAAACTCATTGGAGAAGTACTCATCTCCTCCATCTAACCTTAATCTCTTTAGGTTTCTCCTTGTTTGATTTTAAACAAGTGCAAGATACTTTCTAAAGCAACTCAATACTTCACCTTTGTGCTTCATAAAGTACAATACAATCCATCTACTATAATCATGAATGAAAGACACATAATACCTTGATCCAAAATTTGAGGGATCCTTACTTGGTCCCCATACATCTGTATGGACAAGCTCTAGGTAGTCCTCATGCATGTAGCCTTTCCTTGAGAAGGGTAACCTGTGAGATTTTCCAAACTGACAAGCACCACATTTATAATCATGTGTTGCTTGGATACATTAGGTATCCGAAGCACACATTGATCTCCACATATCTGGTTTAAGGTTCTTTCACGAACATGCCCTAATCACTTATGCCAAATTTCAAGTTCTGAGAGTGTTTGATCTTTGTAACTATAAAGTGCAATATTCCTTGTATCTTCAAGTTCAAAAGTGAATAATCTACCTGTCTTTTCTCCTTTGGCAATTGTCTTCAATCCATGTTGGGCATCCTCCACAAATGCTCCATTGAACGTGACCTGCAAACCCTTTTCCACAATCTATCCAACACTCATTAAATTCTTGGTAACTGTAGGTACATACAAAAACCTACTCAACAGATTCTTGTTTCCATCAGACATATTAACATTCCCTACTTTAATCACTGAGTGCTTGGTTTCATCACCTGTTTGTACCTGATGCTTACCCTTCGGTTCGTCAAGGTGAGAGAGAAGAGCTACATTGCCTGCCACATGATTTGAGCATCCCGAATCAATGTAGAAGAGATGGTCATCATTTATACCTAGTTTTGAGGTCATATTCATGATCAAAAGACAATCTTCTTGCTCCTTTATGTAGTTGTTGTAAGCCTTTATTGATTTATAGCCTCCTTGGTAGTTGCTCTTGTAGTTGTCGTTGTAGTTGTTATTGTATCGTTCATGGTGATTAAACCTTCCTGTTGATTGTGTATATCCACCTCTTTGATATCCTCTACCTCTCTGATTCTTGAAGTTCTTGTAACACTCATCTATAGTATGATTTGAAAATCCACAAATATTACATGGTGAGGAGTTATAAGGTCTCCCCCCTACCTTGCTTACCTCCTCTGCCCCTTCCTCTTAAGGTTCAACCTCTCCCTGCATAGTTGGCTTGGGAGGTAGTTCCTTCATCTTCAACCTTTTTGTTCTTCCCTTTCTCTTTGGACTTATTCTTATGAGTGTATAGGGTAGAAGAGCTATTACCTCTTGATGAATCTCCATTCTTGTTGAGCTTGCCTTCATGTGTAAATAGTTGCCCCATGAGTGTGGTAAGGTCTAGAATCTAAATGTCCATGTACAAGTCCATGGCAGTTGCGAAGCTCTTCCATTTGTCATCAGATTTAATACCATTGAATACTTGTATTACAATCTGCTCTTATTCAATTTCTTCTCCTATGCTTGTCAATTGATCTGCTACATCTTTGACTTTGGTCACATACTCTGAGATGCCTTGCTTGGGTTGCTTTCTTTGGGTGGTAAACTCAATCCACAAATGGTTCTTCCTAGCCCTTGTGTTGGAAGAGAAATATGAAGACAATGTTTCCCAAGTCTCTTGGGATGTCTTATAGTTCCTAATATGTGGAAGAAGAAAATCAGAGATTGAGTGAAGTAAGTAAGACCTTGCTAATGCATCCTTGCCACACCATGTGTTGAGTCTTTCATGCTCCTCTCTTGTAGGTTGTCCTTTGCTTCTGAATATGGGCATCTCCTCATCTCTTGAGATGTATCCATAGATGCTTCTTCCTTGCAAGTATGTCTTCATCCTCAAGGATAATGCTGTGTAGTTGTTCATGTCCAGTTTATCAATGAAGGAAGGAAAAACATCTCCCATTTCGCCTTAGCTTTGCTCTGATACCACAGTTTGGATACATAGATGGACACTCCAACAAATGAGTAGGTACTGCCAAATCCCTTCTTAGTACCAGCCCCTTGTAGCTTCAGAGTTGATATATGGGCCCTCTTAGCTTTCCAGTGACACTATACAACTGCCTATGTACTTTGGAAATGATGTAAGAAAAGATTGAATCAAAACAAACTACTTCCAAGTTGAAGGATCAATGAAAACCTTCTATTTTTTATCACACATCTGCTTCTTGTTATGCTCATTGCTACCAGTACAGTAGGAATTAGAAAATTTCCTTTTAGAGGTATCTAACTAGCTTATCAAGCTAATGATTCCAAGTGGAATCACTTAAAATGATGCACTATACACAGAGAAATCAATTCAGTAATTGAATCATTATCCCCAATTTTTTAGGACCTTTGTAGAGTTTGACCATTGCGTGCTTTGATGCGCTTTTCTCCAACTTGGCTGAATGGATTTCCTTCAGAATTTGTGAGCATGTAGAAAACTTGAAGCTCAATCCAACAAGCTATCGAACGTTGAAAATGGTGGAGAAATGACTGAGATATGAATAGCACAAGTTGACAGTTATGAAAGACTATAACAGAGAGATCATAGATGAGTCATGTATATCTATTGTATTAATGAACAGTGTTGTACATGATCATAGGCTTGAAAATCATAGCCTAATGATTATGAGTACTGTAGGATACAATGTAGACATCACTCTCTTACATTATGGCAATGGAGAACTCGAGAATAGAGAGTTCTACCTGTGGCTTTTTCAAGCTACTTTTATAAGTGCTACATTCAAATTTGAATTCAACTTTTGGCTCTCTCTAAAAGTATTCCACCAATGTAGGAGTTAATCTTTCTAACATAAAGTCATGCCTTCTCAACTAATAATCTCCACGATTTTGTTGAGAGCTACAAAGATTCTTCCAAGTTAAAACATAACTTTTACAAATGTAAAGGATACATTTCTCCTAGCAAAGGTTTCCATGGAGCTTCAATTGTTCATGAATCTTATATCCAAATGTGTAGGCTTGTACTTTGCATCACCACTTTCCTCACATCCAATGTTAATAGTCCTTCTTCCTTTCTACCTTTGTCTATCAATCTCTACCCTTCCTTAGGGTTTTCCACAAAGCATCCCTTGTAGTTGAACTTGGTCTACAACACTCTCTCAACCATTTGACCCATAGATACAAGATTCTTTGTGATAGTGCAAACATGAATAACATCCTTCAAGCACTTAGCTTTATGTGATCGAAGCCACATAACATCACCTATGTCCCTTATAGCATCACGAGTATCATCACATATTTCCACATGCCCTTTGGTTGATGGCGCCTACATATTTGAGAAGAAATGCTTGTTGCAACTCATGTGTTTGCTGCATCCACTATCAATGCACCATGTGCTAGACCCTTGTGTCTTATGGTCGCTCATCTGCATCATAGCTATAATATTCTCATTCTCATTTGAAGTAGATGCATACTTACCTTCTCCTTTCTATGAAGATTTGGTCTTCTCCCCTTAATTGAAATAGCTTGCATAGTGGCCATACTTACAACCATAGTTGTTACTGACGTTTTTCTGACTTCTGACTTCTGACGTTTAGCTGACGTCTGATGGGTACGGTAAAACATTTCTGACATTTCCTGACATTTCCCGACGTGGCTTTTTTTTCAAAATATAAATTCCATTATTTATATTATTCTTTTATACTCATTACATATTTCAACAAAATAAACATTTGTTAGACTTATTCACAACAAAACACAATAAAAATCATGTTAAATCGTTCACATGGGTCTATGATATGATATGTGACATGAGCATATCTTGTTCATTCCCTAAGTAGCTCATATCTTTCTCCCAAATTTATCAGGGACAAATTAAATTTTACAATCATTTATTTATGAATCATGATTTTGTTACCATCGTGACTGCTCCATGTGTCATGATCCATCTATGAAATCTATTATCTAGTCATAACATACCTTCTAACTTTTATAGTACACTCAAAAAAGTCAGCATTGTGGACTGTAGTTATGCATGCATAAACATTAAAATTCATCTGGCGTGAGGAAAACAGAATTTTTTGGAAAGTGGTACAGCCATTAGGTTGCAAGAAACAGTTTTTGGGGCTTTGTCTTTGTACCATCAATTCACATGCAAGTAGGCTTTCTTGAGCACTTTCCTGGACTGGCTTCACTAGTTATAGGCTATAGACTATCATCTTGTTCTTGCTACTAGGCATTTTTCTTGCATATGAAAGATCCACACTTGTTTCTTTTTATTTTACTCTAATTGCAGGAGCTGGTTATGGCCAATCTGAATATATGGATCACTAGGAAAATAATTGTTCCATTGTTTTAGTGTTCATTTCAAATGGATTATGCAGTAGTGTTTCATATTTTAGTAGTGTTTCATATTTTAGTATTGTTTTCAATTTTTATATACCTTCAAAAAAGATGAAAATAATCAATACATTTGTGATGTTGGATTTAATTGTTATAATGTGCAATAGTGTGTCACTCTGTGGACAGCAGCCATATAGTAATAATTCATTATTGATAGGCTACAGCCTATACCCAATGACAAGTATAATGTGTATATATTGAGCACTTGCAGATAGCCCATGACGAGGCAGCCTGTCATGACTAAGACAAAATCATTTATGATGCATTGTGTGGAGTCTGCACGGGACCTGAAACCTTCAAAGTTAGAGGGGACATGAAGAAAAAATCCTGCCCTTACACCTGTAGTTTGTAGGCAGAGGATGATCACATGCAGCTACAAAAAACCACAAACAGTCATACAGAATAAATCAGATACATGTGCAAAGATCACAATTATACAAGCCAAAAAAAAAATGTTCAGACTTGGAGAAAAAAAGGCAAGGTCAGGAAACCTTTCCTGACGTTGGAGTCAGGAGCAGGTCAGTAAAGTCAGCCATAATGGTTCCTGACGAGTCAGGAACCAACTAGGCTTACAACATATGAAGCAACCTTCTTCGTTTTTGTCCCTATTCTCGTTGTACCTTTCTCATCTTTGTCTAAACTTGTATCTTCCTCTTGATGATTTTCTTCCTTGTTCTTGATTAGGATTTCCATTTGGTCCTATCCCATGCTTTTCTCATCGTCTACCTCTACTTTTACTTGCACAAAATGTTTGGTATTCATTGCCCTTTGTTTTTAAGCTTTATTCAACTCCTTAGAGACCATCAAGTCCACCAATTGTAGGAACTTGGGGAAAGTACCTCTAACTTATAAAGATGTTGTAAAACCCTTCCACTTCTCATCATCAATTAATCCATTCAAGGTGTAGGAAACTAGGTCATCATCATCTATGTGACAACCTATGGATCCTAATCCATCACTCACTTCTTCGATTTTCAAAAATTTATCATCCATAGTGCTACTATGTGTTTCCCTCAACTTAATGAGTTCATTTGTCAATTGAATTTTCCTGGCTTTGGTGGAAGTGGAGGAAAGTCTCTCTAGACTTTATGCTACCTTCATGAAAGTATATAGATCTTGTGTAGCCCTATCATGGCATTGTTAATGTTCTTACACAAGATGAAAAAAATGCTTTTATCTATCGCATTCCACTCTATGAGCTTCCTTAACTCTTTAGGAGTTTGATTCTCACCAATTCTAGGTCTTGAATTTGTGTCGCGAGTGAGATCCCATATGGCTTTTTCCATGAGGTATCTAGATATCCGTAACCTCCATGGATAATAATTGTTTTTGTCTAATTTCTCAATTTCAGCGCTATAATTTGTCATGTACTCTCTTAGATCCCTTTGATGAAAGACGAGTGAGAAGTATCACTAGATTTATCCCTATGCTTCACAAGTACCGAAGCAAATGAAGTAGATGCTTTCCCTCTTCACTAGTATACACTCCTCTTGACTTTGTTGTGTTCTCTTAAACATGAATCAACAACTCTCCTTCCTTCGAGCCCCTCAATGCCCCCTTTTGATCCTTGTTGAATTTCTTTACATGTAGAAGTGCTCTAACCTCAATAATAGAGAAATGTACACCTTCCCTTATCACCTTGAAGCATAGATAGCCTCATAGTACACTCACATACACCTTCCTTCATTCGAAGGTATGATACTTTGAAATCTTGAAGGTTGAACATAAGAGATTTCACACACAAACCTCTCTCTCTCTCTCTCTCTCTCTCTCTCTCTCTCTCTCTCTCTCTCTCTCTCTCTCTCTCTCTCTCTCTCTCTCTCTCTCTCTCTCTCTCTCTCTCTCTCTCTCTCTCTTTCTCTCTCTCTCCCTTGCGAGCACGCGCACCTCTCTACTCCCTGCCAATTTTAACGCAACTCCACAACTATGGGATTTATTATAAAATTCACGATAGCAAGAACGAATACAACAACAATAGCATTAGCATGGTTTTGTGAATTACCTATATAGACATCCACATCATGTGGAGTAGATACAAATGGAAAAATTGGATACTCTAGGCTTGGATCCAGAAGATGATCTGAAAATAGAAGAATTACCAATGTGAATAGAGTATGAATCCCCGATGAAGATGCAATTCATTGACGTTGCTTTGTATGAATACCTTTTGTTGGGTCCACTTGTTCCAAGGGATACAAAAATAATCCTAAAAATGGCATTCTATCGGATGGAACTCTTTTGGAGATGGGATCCCAAATTCTATGTTCCATATTCCATGGGGATGTAAATCCCTTTGCTGCATCAAAGGAAGCAAAGAACATAAGGGACAAGGAGTAGCCATTGAAGAAGCCTACGACACAATGAGACCTTCACTGAAGGAGCAACCAACTTGCACTCTAGAAAATTATCAAGAGGTAAATATTGAGGAAGTATTGAAAGGAATTCATCATAAAGTCAGTTTATTCCAACTTATAAATGGATGCAAAGGTGAGAAGTGATCTGCTAAAATGATACAATCTTCCTACATGAGCCCACCTCCTAGTATAGATGGTTTCATGGTTGACTTTCCTCCTACACCCTTGGCTGACTATCAAAAATCAAGGTTATCATTATTTATAAAAGATGAAGCTCTAACTGGTGTTATTATAGATGGAGGCTATGACATCAATTTGATGTCGGACTTCACCTTGAAGAGATTAAACTCAACCCACAAAGGTGACACCTTTCACGATCACATTCGCAGATCAACACTGAGTTACACTTCTATGCATTGTTGAAAAGGTACTCATGATGGTGTAGGGTTGTCAGCTTCTTTTAGACTTTGTTGTTATTTGCCTACCAGAGGAGACTCCTTACCCTCTACCCTTGGGAAGGCCTTGGCTAAGGCAATCAAAAGCATTGGAGGATGGGGGAAATAACAAACTTTGGATTTCAACAAGCACTAACAATCAACTGTAGATACATCTCAAAGAAGGATTCGACATTGGCAAGGCTACTAGGTATGCAATTGAAGCTCAAGTAATACCTTCTTTACCTTAAGACGATGATACTTTATTAAATAGAATAATGGAGAGTGTAGAGTGTTTTATAGTGGAAATCAGTGAAATAGATGAAGAATTTATAAAAGAAGCCCGTGGAAGTTAAAAAGAGTAAGAAAATGGGTATTTTCCCTTGAGTACTAAAAGAGCAGTACCAACAAATATGGATGCATTGGAGAAGGCTAATTTTGAGACTAAGAGCATAGAATACCTCTCATTTACAGATATCCCTCAAGGATGGACCAAGGAGAATATTATGAAGCATATTTAGGTGAACTTCATGCCTATGTACAGTGCGAACGATTTCTTAGATGAGGCCAATCCTAAAATGCTTGCTCAAGAAGTAAACCAAGGAGATGAGCAGAATCATCAAATAGTCAAGTTGGCCTCTTAGTTATGGCACTATCTCCATTTGCTATAGAAGGTAACTTCTCTACTTTTTGCCTACAAAAATTTCTTGACATGGTCATACAAAGATCCAACAGGATACCGGAGGATCTTGGATTACATCGAATACCCTTAGTTGAGGGAGGTGCATGTGCAAGTAGTAGGCCTTATTGATTCAATCGAAAATATGTAGAAACACTAAAGATAGAAATAACAAAACTAGAGGATGTGAAAATTATTATTCCTATAGAATATTCACGGTCGCTTTCCTCCATGGTTATTGTACCAAAGAAAAATAGTGGCGAAATAAGAACATGCATTGATTTTTTTTGCTTTAAATAAGGTGAGTGTTCAAGATGGCTTTCCTCAATCATTCATGGAACAGGTACTTGAAGAAGTAGTTGGACACATTTTGTGCAATTTTCTTGATGGTTTTAGTAGCTACAACCATATACTAATTCATACAAATGATAGAAACACAAAAACCTTTGTTACTCCATGGGGCACTTATGTTTACACACACATGGCCTTTGGAATTAAAAATGCACCTTCTTCGTTTAGTAGAACAATGTATCTAATATTGGGAAAACAGTAAACAACCTTTCACTATATTTTCATGGATGACTTTTGAGTGTTTTTTAGGCACAGATAGGAGAGTAGTAGTTCAAGATCTCTGTGATCACTTGGAAAATCTAAAGGAAATCTTTCAGTAGTGTCTCAGAATAGGTTTGAAGTTAACTCCAGCTAAATGTCCTCTTTTGGTCACTAACGGCAATCTTCTTGGTCACATAGTATCCCAGAGAGGCAGAGTTGTTGATCCAGTAAAGGCCATTGCTATTCTCTCCATGCCTATTCCAAGGACTCCAAAGGAAGTGCAAAGCTTTTTAGGCCATGTAGGATACCATACAAGATTTATACAAATGTATTCAGAAATAGCTAAGCCTTTGCTAAGGATTATGAGCAAGAACATTCCTTTGTCACGGATTCCTAAAGCAGAGAAAGCAGTCTGTGAACGAAAGTTGAGGACTTGGAGCACTCTTGGCTCATCCATCTCACACATGGTAGACTAATCTATCTCCTATGCTAGCTGATTACTTACCAAAGTAGAAAGGAAAGGTTTGGCTATTGTATTCACTCTTTAAAAGTTTCGGCACTACCAAAGGGAAGGTTTGGGTATCGTATTCCCTCTTCAAAAGTTTTGGCACTACCTCTTGGGTATGCATTTTATTGTCATATCTAATCATTAGGCTTTGAAGTACTTAATTAACGAGCCAAGAGTAGGTAGAAGGATTTGGTGATGGTTACTACTATTTCGAGAATGTGATTTTAATATTCATATTAAGCCCAAAAAAGAGCACTACATGGTAGATTAGGTGTCGAGGATTGCCATGCGTCAAAAGGCAAGAGGTATTAATGATGAATTGGTGGCTACTAGTCTCTTTTTGATTGTAACTCAAACTGATTGGTATGATGGAATTCTGCATTTCCTCACTTTTGGAAAATTTCCATAACACCTAACACCAATAGAAAAGAGGGGATTACTCTTTAAATCCAAATCTTACACACTTATAAATGGAAATTTGTATAAATATTGTCCGGATGGTATCTTGAGAAAGTGTGTTCATCCACAAGACATTAATTCTTTGCTTGAAGCAGCACACAGTGAAGGGCATCTGAAGGGAGAGGAATTGGCTCACAAAATGATCCACAAAGGAATACGGTGGTCCCATTTCTAAAAAAATGCAATCAAGTTTGCTAAATAATGTGACATCTGCTATAGATGTGCTCCTAGCCCAACCACATTGATTTCCAACCATTAGTCATCTCCACAAGATGGCTACCCTTTGAGCAATAGGGTCTTGATTTCATTGGTATGATGAGTCCAACTAGTCAACCTGGGGGTAAGAAGTATATTGTGATGGCCATGTGCTATGCAACTAAGTGTATAGAAGCTAAGGCTACTATGGATTGCATGGCCTTCACGGTGGCTACGTTTTTCTACAAATGTGTCTTCTAAAGACTCACTTGCCCACTTGAAATTACTAGTGATAGGAACACACAATTTGTAAAACACTGAGTCACAACAAAGGAGAACAAAGACATGTTCTCTATTCCTTTTTACCTAAAGACCATGATATCAAGCAATAAAGTGGGCATTTTACAATATCTAGAAAGCATCACATGTTCTTGCTTGTAAATATTGCCTAGAAGCTTGAACCTATATCCCAAGTAGTCAAGATAGATATGTTAAAATACTTGGTGCCTTGAAAACTAGTTTTTCAGCACGATCAAGAATCCCACATCATGATCTTTGAAAAGAGATTAGAGTTGAAGGTACACGTAAGAATTGGGGAAACTCCTTCATTACATCTATAACCTCAATAAGCACAGCTTATAGCTGATTAACAGCTACTCAAAAATCGCAGTACATGTGTTGCAAAAGTCGGAACATTTTAACAAGGCAATTATGATCATCCCCTTTGTATAGTTAAGATCCTCATTGAATGTTGGGCCATATTCATAGCATATGAAATAAATTTCACAAAAGCATTCCCAAGAGAAGATTATAATCAACAAAATTATACTAAGAAACATTCACACATTCATCAGAGAAATGCTCAAGATAACTCAAGCTTAACACAAAGTGGAAGCAGAACTCGGTGTTATATTTCTATTAAAATGATGTTTTACATTTCATGTGTTTTATAAGAATAATATGAGGCTACAATAGAAGCTGATCATAGCTTTCCTCAGGCTCAAGCATAATGGGATCCTCTGGAACATTAGAACACATCTCCTACCTCTCTTGCTCCAAGATTGGCTCTTCAAGGTCAGCCATGTCCCCCTGTTCATCTGCAAGTGGGGGAACACGCTCCCTTGAAGTCGGTTGGAATCTCTCCATGTCTGCAATGTGCTTTCTTCCAACCTCTTGGTCTTCATTTGGGCATTCACTCAGCCCATTGATTCTCATTCTAATGAAGCTCACTTGAGCATCATCCTTCTCCACAGCTATGCAGTGCCTGAACATCTTTAAGGAGCAAGCCAGAGTCGTTCCTGAAACAGAAGAAAAACACTTAGAGGCCAATCAACATCATGGCTAATGAAAAATGTTACAATTGAAATTACATGTGCCCGAAAAAAGGTCTAGGACCCAGTCATCATCATGGGAGAATAGTTCAAGCAATCTCATTATGAGCTTTTGTGGCTTCTGATAGGGGTTGACCAATGTCCTGTCCCCAGCTACATGACGAAGTTTCTTGGTAACGGCTGGGAACATGAGCACATTTGAGATCCCATTCTCATTGCAATGCTCCCTGACTCTCCTTTTGCTTACTTCATCATAATAGCCAACTGTAATGCATTGAGTGGAGCTCACAAACCTATGCGAAGGAGTGTGATTGATGTTTGTCTTCACCCTGCCAACAAGAACTATAAGTGACAGAGAGCATCATTAAAGCCATGGAGATAGAATGAAGATTACTTACCACATGAGGCACTCCACAACATGACATCTTGACTTCAGAGCAGTTGAAACAGAGAAAGACTGGTCTCTGCTATGGAAAATTACTATCCTCTAAAGAGGAGACATAGTCAACTCTACAAAATCAATGACCATCTTCCGAATCTAAGGGTGTTTGAAGGGTTCATCATCATTAACTGATCCCTGCAGACTTACTTTTCTTTGGTTTCTGCAGAATAAAGTGGAAAGACAATTAAATGAGCTCTTCAAGATACTAAAGGAAACATAAGGAATCGATGCATGGCATCGATATCTCGCATAAGTCGATGCCTGGCATCGACTTATGCCACCAGGTCGATGCCAGGCATCGAATCATGCCCACAAGTCAATGCCAGGCATTGACTTATGCCACGAGGTCGGTGTCAGGCATCGACTTATGGCACCAAGTCGATGCCAGGCATCGACTTATGCCACCAAGTCGATGCCAGGCATCGAGTTCCTACTAAAAGCCTGGCATCGAATTGGTTAGGTGAATCAAGGCATCTAGTCTAATAGCAAACCAGACATGCTCTCTGAAAGAGAACCTACCGAATCATGAAACAGGATAAAATATTTTGATAAAGCTTTGTATGATGATGATGTAGTTGGATAGTCTGCTTGGACCTCTATTCAAGAAAAGCAACCCAGCCTCTTAATCATCACCTCCTGAATCTTCATGTATACTTTATGACTAGAGTCACAGAAATGAAAAAGAGACTAGGTTAGACCAGAAACATGGGAGGAGGGAAAAAGGATCTGAGAATAACATACATACTTTTTGAGCTCAGTCACCATCTCCTCGAGGCTTAACTCCTTGGAGATTACCCTTGACAAAGTTGATATAATCAATGTATCATCTTTGATTCCTTGAAGGGCTCTCCATGGTGTCAGCTTCATGTCTTGAGGAGCCTCTTCAATTGAAAGGTCAACTTTCCTTCCCTTTCCCTTCAGATCAACCTGTGGGTCTGGCCTCGACTTCCGTTGCTTCTGGCCCTTGACCTCCTTGTTCTCCCACATTGTGAAAATCTTATCCTGCAGATCCCAGATCTCACCTGTTCTGAATGCCAGTTGAAACCATGGATCATATTTTCTCAAAGCATCAGACTTTCTATTCTCATCCAGTGCAATTCCAACCTCAATAAGGCATTGCTTTCGTAGATTGGGATGTATTCTTCCAGCCTCCTTCACGAGACAATCTTCATATTTATGTTGAAAGAATCGAATTCTCTCTATGGAGGATATTTTTTGCCTGTAATCATTGTCATTGTTGTGATCCCAAGCAAGAAGCTTGGCTTCCTCAGTTGTAAGACCAACATATATTTTTCACTCTGCATACCTAAAGAAGAATGTGGTGGGGTCCTCCTTCACTAGCTGTCTGCGGGCCTCTGCAGAGTGTGAACCACCAATCACCTAATATATATAATCCTCAAATAGACCCTCATTGAACTCCTCCACAGAGCTGTACTCATTCGGATCCATCATGAGAAGGAAAGGCACAACAGTAGCATGAGGAGCTTCTCAAACAGCTTTTCAAAATCTTGAAAATCAAAATTTTCAAAATCATCAACCATATACTATGGAAGCTCCTCTTGCACCTCAAGGACCACATGTTGCTCCCCAAGCTCCTCAAACACATCAATTGCCTTATCAAAATCCCAATTATCCTGTTCAAGCAATTCCTTACCAACAAAATCCAAATTTCAAAATTTCCCACCACAAGTTAATCAAAATCCTCAAAATCAAAATGGTTTTGTGCGTGGTCCTCATAGGTGTCCTTGGTGTGATTTGTTAGGGCACTTTTTGAGAGATTGTGAACTATTGAAGGCTGCTAAAGAGAAACGACTAATCATAGATATAGACAAAAAAATATGTGACTATCGATCTAGGCTACCTTTGCAAGGAAACTATAGTAAGGGAGGAATGAAAAAACACTATGAAAATATAACCATAACGGATGTAGGAACTAGAGGGGTGAAACTAGAAGCTCTTGATGAACAAGAAGTACAATCGAGTAAACCCACAAAGGAAGTTGACTTTTCTGTAGAGGCTTTAGTAAAAGCACGAGATCAGATTAGGAGAATAACGGCTTGGGAGTCACCAATAGAAGATCAATCTCTTATTTGTCACATATCCAATGTAGAAGAAAAACGAAAAAGAGATGGAGTTTAGCCTAGTGAAAGAAGAGTGACTCGAAAACAAACCTTAGAGGGAATAGAAACAATCATAGAGCAAGGAGAAACATCACAATCAAAAGATAAAAAACAAGAATCACAACCCAATGAACAAAACCAAGAGGAGAAACAAAAAGCGAAGTAGACAAAGCAAAGAGAAACAGAACCAAAGCCTTTAGATAAACAAGAACAATCAAAACAAAGTGAAGACCAAACATGAATAGATCCTAAAGCCATCTTGATTTCAGAAATTGAGAGAAAAATAGATCCTATGGAGATTTTAGATGACATTTTGCTTAAGAGTCAAGTGACTATGTCTTTAGAACAAGTTTTCTCTATTGCAAAGCCTGTTTTTAAAGATAACTTTATCGACCTAATTAAAAGGAAGTGGTTCCCACTTAATCTAGATACTGAGATGCAAGATTCTCTAGATCAAGATTAAGCTATGAATGAAGCCTTAAACTTTGATGAATCTAATGAAAAGGACTTTGATGATGATGAAGAAATGTTAATAAAAATTTCTTAAGACCTATTCAACCTAACCATGAAAATCATTAAAAAAATCCTGAAAGACACCTTAAAGGAAATTTTTTTTTCTAGAGGTACATCAAAGATGCATGTTAAAATAGGAAATGAGAAGAACGCTATCACTGTAAATGCATTAGTAGATTCCGTCTCCGAAATCAATGTGATTTCAAGAGAAGTCTATGATAAGTTTCGATGGCCCATAGATAAAGATTGTGGATGGCGTATGAGAACTGCAGATAATGGTGTAGGTACCCTATATGGAGCTTGTGCTAGTATGCCCATACCCATAGGAGGAATCACAAAAGAGTTTCACTTTTTTATTCAAGATAATTGCTCCTATGAAGTTCTCTTAGGTCAACCCTTTATTTATGAGAGTCGTATGGAAACTAAAGCCATGGACCTATTGTTACTTAGGGTCATGAGCATGCTTGTAGTGATTGTGCACCTCGATTCATGTTTGGAGCTACATATGATCAAAATTTCAGATAGAATCCATTGTTAAGCGGGACAACAGTGGATATTGGTTTGACATCTCGCATCCAACCAACATGTACAATAGTTTGTCACTTTGTTTTCCACATTCTAGATTAAATTTTCTTCATAAGAGTCAATTGTCCAAGTCTTTTATCCAAAGCACCCAAATAATTTTTAAAAACAACAAAATCATGGAACATGATGAGAACATTGAGCATGTGATTGAAACATCTCATTGTTTCTCTACTCTTGAGGAGGTAGAGTTATGTCTTCAACAAAATTCTAATTCCCATATCATTCTTCTTTCTTCCCTTGATGAGTATGCTCTTATACGGGAATATGCTCTCAATGTTGACAAGTGCTCAAAATTTAACCAAACACATGATGCCTTAGTTGAAACAAAGTACAAAACTGTAGACAAAAAAATCAAACCCATAGCTCAACCATTACCCCAAGGAAGTAATGAAAAAATTATTGATGTGAAAAACGATCCAATTCTTCGGGATGAGAAAAACATAGGACATACATTCACGGATGAGACAATCAAACATGCATTAGGGGAAAAAATGAACCCTGCATGGGCCTTGTAAGGATCCCTAATTTTTAGGGATTAAGCTTAATTCTGTTCTTGTTTAAGGGGACAAAGTGCATTTAATAGGGCACTTTTTAGTAGGCTGGAGTAGGCTTTTTTTTAGGCTTCAATAGGCCTCTCTCTTTCTTATTCTAGAGAGAGAGAAGAGAATCTACTTTCCACATCATCAAACTCGTACATGTATTTGAATAAAAAAATGAATTTTTTTAAAAAGTCTCATTTTCAGTGTATATTAACTCAAAAGAGCCTATTTTTTAATATATATGTCAGAAGTCACTTTTTTGGGCCCATTTTCTGAAGTTTCTTTTAGAAAAGTATAATTTTCAAACTCCCTCCAAAAGTAAGTGCCACATCATCAAATCCGTGACTATGCTTCCCCCAAAAAATGACTTTTTTCAAATTTCATCATTTTCAGCCATACTCAGTGGAAAAATACACTTTAACCCATACACATACAAGAAAACACATTTTTTGAGCAAAACCTATGCTTTAGACTCCCTTCCAACCGGTTTTTCATCTTTGTTTTTGATATTGTTCGTCATTAGCAAAGATGGTGTTGACATGTATCACAAACTTCACAGTAGAACGTCCTCATGCTCCTGCATCAACAAGTATCCATGTTCGTGTGCCTAGAGAGTTTGCTCCAAATACACGATGCAATAATGATGCCAATTCTCAAAATGAACGTCGTGCAGCTGGAGAAAAAAGTATTGATCTTTGGGCTCATGGTTCACTCTATCCTCTTGATCCAATATCTTCTTACCATCCAACATTCCATAACCTCTCAACTTTACTTCAGTTCATTGGTGCGGGTGAAGCTGGACTATTAGGTTACTGCAAGAGATTATCTACACATTCACTTGCTACTGCTAAGTATTGGTTCCAACAATATCACATCCATCATATGAGGGTGGTCACTTTAGAAAGCACAATCATATCTTTACAAAAACAACTTGCAGATTTGGAACAGGATACTGAAGCAAAACAAAGCACAATTTCAAAGTTAACTGCCAATCTCCAGCAGCTGAAAGAGACTCCACTTGGTATGAGACATAGGAAAAGATCATTGTCATCCTTTGAAGCTCTTTCAAAAGGTGGTGGAGCACGCAAACGACGTATATATGCAACAAGGTGAGTGTTTGTTTTACTTTTATATGTTTTAATGACGATTTGTAATGGAATATTTCATTGTGTAGGTCGTTTATTGAAGACATAACTGCTTCATCAACAACACAAGACCAATTCAAGCTGATGAATAGCTGTATAAACACCAAAGAAATCACTTCTGCTTTAGACTCACGCATAGGAAAGTGTATTAGAGTTGTTGTTGAAGCTGAGTTTTCAAAGAAGTTAAAAAATCTTATCACAGTGCAAGATGTGCAGGCAATATGTGACGAAGCGGGCATCAGTAGAAATGGGTATACTGCAATGTACACCCTTCTCAGGCAAGCCTTACAATCACAAGGTATTTCTCAAAGTATATTTCCATGCCCATATAAATTGTCTATCAATAAAAAAACTTCAAATGAGGATGTGACTCGTACTATTGGACAATATTTATTCATAGAAGAAACTATGCCTGCCTCTATTTATCATCCAAATATTCCCAAGAAGCAATCAAAAATCCTATCTACACAAGGATTTACTTACACTAAATTCAACAATATATTTGTGGATCTTCAGAAGCTTCAACAAGCAATGGTTCACTTTTATAGTTCAACAATCAAAGGTACCCCTACTACATTTTATTTGGTGTTGAAGTTCTATTGCATTCAAGTGTCATATTAAGATAATGTTTTCTCTTTTGTGCAGACTGTAATGTTAAGTTAAAGTTCATACTGAAGCTTGATGAGTGTCAAATCATAAAGGGTCGGCGACTAGAAAGGTTGAGTGTGACGCTAATGAACGAAATTATGGACCATGCAATGAGTGATGAAACTTTAGGAGGGAGGGACCATTTGACTTACAGTGTGCAATCAGAGAGAGATATCTGGTGGTTAGGTGCTATAGAAGTTCCCAAAGAAACAAATAATGTTATTTCATGGATTTTTAGTAGGACTCCGTGGATTACGGAAGTAATCTCTTCTCAAATACATGGGCAAAAGCTTTTTGTAGATGATATAGGTGATTTTGATGTAGAATGGCATTTGGGTGGAGACCTTAAGAGTATAAAATGCATGTTAGGTTGTAAAGAAGGAGCATCTTCTCTCTATCCTTGCCCATATTGTACACAAGGTTACAAAGGATCTAAGAGACAGTCTAAACATGCAAGGGCATTGACGAGAGTTGATGACTCTGAAGAAATTGATGAAACAGACTCATTGAATCACAGGGAATGGGAGATATCACTTTTGAGGTGTCCAATGTTACAGGAACCGACTCGTGATAAAATAAGCAATGATTGGAACCCCATTATCCCATTTCCATTAGTCAATGTTCACTTTTGTACTTTGCATGCATTCATGAGGATCTTTGATAGGCTTTTGAAGCTCCATGTTGAATATGCATTTGCAATGAAACCACTAGAGAGGTCTACAATAGCAATCCAGAAAATAGAAGATCTTTTGAATTCTATAGGTTGTCATGGTGGCCACGTATCTTTAGTTGTTAAGAAGTATGGTGAGTCTCAAGAGATTTTACAACAAGTTTCAATGACTGGGAAGAAGGCACGACGTTTCTTTAAAAAAGATGTGAATAGTCAAGATGATGGGAAATGGGAGCTTTGGAAGGACCTCTGTTCAATTACAACTGACAATGATAGTCAGGTTGATCTCATTAACAAGCGAAAGAAGGTTTGGTCATCGTTCGATCAATTGTTACATTTGATGTGTTTGGCTTCCACTAATGCTTCACAACGAGAATTATTCCAAGTGACTTTGAAGGAGTTTACACAGTCATTCATCTTATCTTGGGGAGAAAGCAACATTACACATTACATAGTAAGTTTCGCTTACATTTTTTTATTTGGTCTTAAACACTATGTGTATATCTTATTGACCAGATCATAGCATATTCTTTTTGCACATGGAGCATATTTTATGAATCGATATGGGTCACTGGACATTTTTAGTACACAAGGAATGGAGAAGTCACATTACAGGGCTAGAGGTGTTTACTTTAAAAACACTCGTCATGGGGGTGGTCTACTCCAATCAAACTATTTAGAAGAAATGTTCAATTGGTTCTTTCGTGCGACATTTGCTAGAAAATATGTAATGGAAAAGGCATGTGAGTCACAACTAGCAAAGATTACACGAAAGCTACAACATGATATTGCAAGAGAGAAGTGGATGTCATCGTCAGGACCCGAACATCATGCCCAATGGCGTGCACAAAGAGTCCGCGAGGGTTTTGCTTGGAAATAATTTCCAAACTCTTAAAATGCAGTATACTTTTCAAGGTTTTTATAACCCCTTTCACTTCAAATAAAATTCTACTATTTTCGTGAATATACTTTTAATGTCTTAAAACTAATTTTTATCCATTTAAATGTGAACAGGACAATTCTTAAGTGAAAGCCTATAAATAGAGGTGTCCTTCCTCATTTTACCACTTTACAACCTAAGAGAATGGCACGCACAAAGCAGACTGCTAGGAAGGATCATGTCGTCTACCCTAGCCATGTGCAAGGTACTCAGCGCCCAACATGGATGACACCCCACAAGAAACGTCGAACCACAAGCCACTCTTCAAGACGAAACTCGGGTGCAGGGACACAGTCCGGTAGCATTGCATCGCGGGGGGATGAAGGTTCACCAGAGAGAGATGTATCCCAAGAAATAAATTATTCCCCTTCCGGATCTCATGATGAGCCCCCAATCAGGACACCAATGAAGGCAAGGCCCAAACAACGAGGACATAGACGAGTTGTGATTGAGACATCAAATTTATCGAGTTCCTCAGATGAAGAAAGTATAAATGAGCCACCATGGAACAATGATGATATCCCTGTGAACCATCGAGTAACACAAGGAGGCAAGACACTCCCCCCAGGACAAGGACAAAGACCAACCGATGAAGAAAGAGAGCAAGGTCGGGCAGAGGAAGTAAATGATGAGGCAGGACCATCTAGGCGTCCTCCAAGAAGAAAGAAGAACTATCAACCACGTCGTAGACCACAACGACCACAACCCAACATCCCCCCAAATGCAAGAGCACCACAAAGGCGCAGAAAGAAAACCAGAGCCTTTGCGGAGATTCGACACTATCAAAAGTCTGTGGAGCTTCTGATTCCATGAAGGTCATTTGCAAGAGTTGTGAAGGAAGAGATCCAACGCTATTGCGCTGGACTTCGTATCCAAGGGATAGCCATTGAAGCTCTCCAAGAAGCTGCAGAGGCGTATCTTATATCAATGTTGGAGGACTCTAACCTATGTGCCATCCATGCAAAGAGAGTGACAATACAACCTAAAGATTTGCAGCTAGCTAGGAGAATTAGAGGGAATACCCATTAACCATAATTTGTACTCCCTTGTTTGGAGAACCTTTTGTATATCCCATACGATGAATATTTTGTAAAACCCAAATGATGAATATAATCTTTGTCTTCTCATATTTGCTCTCCCAAATGTTTATCTCTTAGTGTACATGTTTTGAAGTTTATTTCTCCTATGTTTGTAGGTGTGTTTTTCTAGTACATCTTTGAAGTGTTTTTCATAGTTGTATCATTCTTTTTTCTGTACTTGTTGTAAGTGGTAATGCTATTTAATGCATTTCATGGCCAAGAAATGCCAAAAAAAGGCCTGCCACAGAAACGCGGGGATGGGCCCTGCAAAAGTTTTGCAGGGCCTATCCCCGCGTTTCTGTGGCAGGCCTTTTTTTGGCATTTCCAAGCCATGAAAACCCATGCCATGCACATAGGGGCATATGATTGGCTTTGGCTAGAGTGCACTGCATGCTAAACCCCTGACCAATAGCTAAGCAATGTATATGAACATACATGCACTGATTTACTGCTGCATGCTTATGTGCACCCAGAGGAGTCTTAATCTTCTCTAATTATTGCATATAAGAAGAGTGTTCCACATTTCCCCAAGTGAAGGTGCTAATTGAGAAGATAGACTTGCAATACAAGTAACCTAGTGCATAGGATGGCCTAGGAATGCAAAAAAAAGGCCTGCCACAGAAACGCGGGGATGGGCCCTGCAAAAGTTTTGCAGGGCCCATCCCCGCGTTTCTGTGGCAGGCCTTTTTTTTGCATTCCTTAGCCATTCCATGCATTTTGGTCAACACAAATTACAAGACACAATGGAAAAAGACTGATTAAACTGTGCAAAAGTAATGAGATTGTCAAACCATAAAGATATAATAGATTGAATGCACATGGAAATTGGAAAAACAAAACATTGGTATTATAAAGTTTTTACAATTGGCTCTTGGCCTTGAGCCTCTCCACTACATTCTTTCTTCTCTGAAAAGATAGAGGCAATTGGTAAGTCAAAACTGATTGGGATATTAATTGAGGGTCTGTCAATCCAAGACCCAAAGCTATTCCTATTTGACCTAATATTTTTCCTCTAAAGTTAACTCCTAGGGTAGTAAGGGCAAGGGACTTCCTAACTAGAAATATACAATTGGTCCCTTGCATTATTGTAGATAGGCACAAAACTTTACTCAAGGCCTTCATACACCAAGTCATGAAGTGTCCTTGAGGGGAAAAGTCCTTGTGGATTATTACAAAATCTTCCTTTGGCAATTTTCCAATGTATTGTGCCAAGGAAGAGCCATGGCCCCGGGAAACACGGTCACCACCACTCCTTGCTGCAAATTTATCCACTTCAATTGTTTCCTGCACATAGACAATCATAAAATTAAATAGATACATCTTGTATGAATATGAGACAACCATAAATGTCAGTAGAGACTTACATCTTGAAGCCTGTCTTCATCCTCTCCTCTTCCCATTGCATCTAGTGGAATTGATGAATGGGCCATGCCACTTTGCTCCACAACAGGGGATGTTGGAATCTTCTTCTCCAAAATTCTTTCCCTTGCTGTGGCTAGATCTTCTTCACTGGCATCTTGGTTGGCATGGCTCAAAATCTCTTCACACACAAATGCAATGGTGTCCGCAACTGATTCACCAAGTGGAATTGTTGCCTTTTCGATAATATCGGAAGTGTTGTCCATGGGAACATCCGAGGTTGAGCTGAAAATACTAAGGCATTCGTCGAGGCGTAGACCGAATGCCTTCTCAATATCGTGCAGGAACAAAAACTCCTCTCCATCAACAAGTACAACTGAAAACATTTCCATCTCTACCTCTGGTAGAGTGGGTTCCACGGGGTCTAAGTTGGAGGGTGGACTCTTCTGTGTACTGGCTTCCTTTAATTTGTCCACTACTCCTTGAGGAAATTCTCTGGAAATTTTTTGACTCTCTTCTAATAAGTTGAGAGCTTCTGTCTGGGGTTCCTTCTTGTCATCTACAAAACCCCCAGTAACAAGATGGGGTAGGTCCATGGGTGGAGGTTCGGGCTCCTCATTGACAAAAAAGATTGTTGTTGCTAAGTAGGAAAGATATTTTCTTCCCATTTTCCTTTTCTTATTTAATTGTTTAATTAAGGGCACTGTGTCATCTAACAGGTGCCCTGAAGCCTCAGCAATCGCCATGAAACGCTTTAAGCGCTTCGCAAATGCCTCATCTCCTTTATGAATGTAAAAAAGCAGGTCACAGGGGACCCATTTACACTCATATGCTGGAATATCTATGGCATATCTTAAAATATAGAGTTCCATAAAATCTGTGATCTCATCGATCACATCGGAATTCATGGCTATTGTCCCTTCAAGATTAGGGACTCTACAGAATAGGTCATACAAATCCGTACGACCATTGTAGTCTGTAGTATCCAAAAACTCCATGAATAAATCTCGAGGAGATTTCATGGGAGTGGAAGTGCTAGCAGCCATTGCTTGCGCGCGAGATTTCTAGAGGCTTGCAGTCTGTGCTTTCTAGCTCTTTGAGAGTGCAAATGTGAGAAATGAGCACATAGAGCCATTTTTATAGCAGTTTCAAGTTTTTAAATTGACTGGGCCCACTTTTAAAAGTATAGAATAAAGAAGTGCAATTTCAAAAAATGAGTTTTGGATGACAAAATAATGCACAGAAAAAAACATGAGCAACCACATTTTAAAGTAGTGAACAGAATTTTCGACATTCCAAAAGTTTTGAAATTATCATTGCAGAGAATAAGGTATATACAATATCTAACATGAATCAATTGTTCTACTTTTTACAAGGTTCTTGAAAGTGCAAAAACCATGAGATACAATGACTAGGGCCCAAGAAGTGACATTATCAGGTTGCAAAAGAACTATGACAATGAGAGCTCTGTTCCATCTTTGCTCCAATCTACAGGGACTTTCATTTTGTATTCCATTCTTCTGCCCACCTGTAATCAATTTGCAACAAATTGAAGTCATTAAAGTAAAATAAACAATAACAAAAAGATTACTTTAACAAAAACATGAAACATTTCTCACCTTATGTCCTTGAATTTTGAAGATGGATTGAGTTAGTCCTTCAAACCCCATAATCATCAAGTGTTCTCTCAGATTAGCCAAGGTCCAATGATTATTCACTAAAATAGTTTCTGTTTCATTGTTGGGCAATCTAAGCTTTATTTCAAATGAATGCAAAGATCCCTCTGAACTTTGAAATGGTATCCATTTGCCAAGTTTGCACATCCAACGATCATAGTAGAATCTGATGTATAATGAAGTACGTTGTTTCAAATATCGAAATGCTATACCTGTTCCACCTATTTTACAGAGATATTTATCACCTTTTGCAATTCCTTCCATCAAACCCCAATTTTCACCAAGAAGACTTTCGACTTGCTCATATGTGATATCTTTACACATGAACATGGTGGAAGTCTCTTGGAATGAGAATCCTTGGAATAAATATACAAAACAATGAATGGGAAAAGACCAGTGCAAAGCTACAGACCTAGACACTTTTGTGAATTTCAAAGAGTTATGTATATCCATTACCATCTTTTGCTTCAAAGATGATACGGACCATATATCAGGTTTTGGCCACTCCAAGCTAAGAAGAGAATGTACTTCAATTCTCTCTAACCTTCCAAAACCATTCATTGTAGAGGGTACAACATATCTATGTGTGTAAAAGAAAAATCTATCATGGTAAAGTTGAGCAGGAGATATATTTGGAAAGACTAGTGCACCAACATCTGCATGCAATGCCTGGAAAGTACCTGTAAGACTATGAAGTGGTTGCTCTTCCACCAAAGTAGAAGGAAATACATCTGAAACAAACAAAAACATATCTAAATAGTTCAGAAATATATCCGACACAAGAAAACATAAAATATTGTAGAGTAATACTTACAGTTCACAGGATATCTCATACTACTAGAGTTTTCAAGTTTCATAGTTGCCATTGTAAAAACATGTTGTACAATAGCAACCATCCCATTGTCTCTATGCTTCTTGAAGCCAAGTAACTTTCCCTTCCAATGAAGATCTAAGTTTCCACGATCTCTAACTCGATGAGGCCCAACTCTAGAGGGTTGCATGTACACCCATGCACCTTTGGAGTACTCATGTGATAGCCACTGTCCATCTGTGGCTTTGATATTGTGACATCTTAATGTGAGGATTTCATCTTTTGGTCGCCTAGAAGCTTTAGATGTTGCCATTGAAGCTAAAGGTCTTCAAGCTACAATAGTAATTCGAGATAGGAGATGCAGGTAGGTTGGAGTGTAGAAACAGGAGCTTCAATGGTGTGCTACAGAGTGAAAGTAGTGGGAAAAGATGACTTTTTGGGACCTGGGTATGAAAATGTGAGGTTTAGGAGGGAAATAACTCTTTTTTGAGTATTTTTGAAAAAACTCATTTTTTTCAGCTCAAAACATGCACGGATTTTGAATTTGGGGTCAAAAAGAGTACTTTTGACCCTAAAAAGTAATGGGGGGTCCATTTTCAGGTGTAATGATGAGTTTTTTAACTTTTCAGAAATTTTGAATTTTTGGGCCCAACTGAGTTACGAGATTCATTCTCTCTCTAGAGGCAGCTCATTAAATAAGGAAGAAATATGTCCCCTCTCCACCCTTCAGCCTAGTATTTTATAGGGCATAGACTGTGGCCACCACCCTCTTCTGATTGGTCCATCACTAATCACTCCTTAATCTAAAAGGCCCATTCAGGGTTCATTTTTTCCCCTAATGGCGAGAATTGGTACAGATGATGACTTTCGTTTGCCAGTAGAGAGAGATAAATTTGAGAGAGTCATATGTAGCCATGGAAAAGCCTTTACTATGTATCCTCATGAGATTGGTTGCATAGATCCTAAGCTAGTTGCACCCATGATAATCTTTACTATTCCACATATTCCATGGAATCTTTGCCCTATACCAATTCCAAAGGCTCACTTACCTAAGCTAATGAAACTACTTAAGGAGAAGATAAACATGAGAATTTTAGAGCCATCTTTTGCACCTTACTCAAATAGATGGTTCAGTGTGCCTAAAAGGAATGGAAAACTATGCTTTATTCAAGATCTCCAACCCATCAATAAATTCACCATAAGGAATGTAGGAAAAAGACCCATTGTGATGAGTTTGCTAAATCATTTTCACGACATTCTATCTATTCAATGGGTGGTTTATATTCTGGGTATGACCAATTCCAATTAGCAATTGATAGTCATGACATAACCACAATGAAAATCCTTTATGCTTAGTGTGAATGTGTACTTTACCTCAAGGAGCGACTAATTTTGTGGCTCATATGATGAGTGCTATGAATATGGTCTTACATGATTTTATCCCTCATATAATTATTCCATTCATTGATGATATTCCAATTAAAGGGAGTGAGGAACGTGTCAAGGACATTACTTTAGATTCATCCGGATGCCATAAATTTGTTCTTGACCATATCTTTGATTGTGAAAGAATATTTCAATGATTTGAAGAGGTAGGACTCACATTTTCCATAGAAAAATCTGTTTTTGGTATCAATGAGGTTCTTAATGTTGGACATTTATGTGGTCATTATGGTCGAAAGCCATATCCACAAAAAGTTGATGCCATTAGCAAGATTTCTTAAACATGTAACAACATGAGTGAGGTATGCAGATTTCTTGGCGCTTACATCTTTTATGTTATTTGGATCCCACACTTTGCTCATGTTGTTGATTGTCTCTATGACTTGCTGAGGAAGAAAAGAAAATTTATTTGGACTGACAAACACACTTAAGCTATGCCTAAATTCAAGAAATTATTGCTTGAAGCTCCCATCCTTAAGCATGTAGACTATTCTACTAACAAACCTATTATATTGACTCTTGATACTAGTCCTATTGGCATAGGTTGGGTCATAAGTCAAGATGATAGTGAAGGGAATAGATATGCAATTAGGTTTGGTGCCAAAATTTTTCATGAAACACAACAACACAAATCAAATGAGAAATATGGGGTATTGTAAGAGCTTTGAAAACAGACAAAGAATATTTCATTGGCGCAAATGTCAAAGTTGAGACTAATTGTTTGCCTCTCATTGGAATGATGGCCAATTGTTCATCTCCACATATAGCCATGCTTAGATGGAGCTCATATATTAAGTTCATAAATCCTGAGTTAGTTCATGTTTTAGGTAAGTCAAACTCAATTACTGATATGTTATCGAGAGCTAGATTTGATGATGATCTTGAAAGTGATCTAATAAAGAATGTGAACTTAGTTGACTATGTTCCACATATATACGAGTATGAGAAATTTCATGAGTCTGAGTACAAAAATGAATGGAGAGACATAGGAAAGTATATGAGTACACTACAACCATTACCTAGGTGGACTACAAATAGATTCCGTAACATTAGGATGAGCTTATAACTTTTTTCTATGTAACAGTTATCTTTGGAGACATGCTAAGGGTAAGGTTAAGAATCCACAATGAGTTCTAGGAAAACGAGGTCTTCAGTTGCAAGTAATTAAGGAAATGCATGAGAGATTATGGGCAGGTCATAAAGGATTCTTTGGAACATATGAAAGAAATAGAACTACCTATTATTGGCCTAGGATGTATGTTGACATTAGTAGCTATGTTTCTACATGTTCTACTTATCAACTTCATTCATCAGTCAAACATAGAGATTCGTTTCATCCTACTTATCCACCCTGTATTCACTACAAGTGGGTAGTAGATCTTGTAACTATGCCTAAAGGTATTGACAAAATGTGCTACATTGTACTTGCAAGAGAAGACTTAACTAATCATGTAGAGGGATGTGCACTACTATCTAAGACCACTTACAATGTTTGAAAATTTTTTCTTGAAGATGTCATAAGTCGCTTTGGGTACATAGAGAAATTAGTTTCTGATTGTGGAGAGTTAAATGCGAGAGAAGCTAAAGAGTTCTTTGAACATCACGGTATTCATTTGTCTCTCACTACTGCATATAATCCAGAGGCAAATGGTAACATAGAGAGAGGGCATCCACCTATTGTGAAAGCCATATCTAAAGCATGTAACGGTGACATCAAACAATGGCCTAGATTCTTACCTTTTGCACTTTGGGAAGATAGAATGACGTGCACACGTACTACTAGATATATGCCTGCTAAACTCATGTACTGTCAAAAACCATTGTTTCCAATTCAGTCTCATATTTCTACATGATCAAATTTGGCTTGGTCTGAAAACATGTCTATTGATGATTTTTTGAGTTTGTGCGCTAAAGAGTTAGAGCAAGGTAAATTAAGATTTGATGATGCTGTTGAAAAATTAAGAGAATCTAGAATGAAGAACAAGCATTATTTTGATAAAACTCATCGATTGCGTCCTAAGCTGATTGAAGTAGGAGATTGGGTGCTCATTTATGATAGTACATTTGACTCTCAATATGATGCACGTAAAAAGCTCACTCAATGGTGGTTTAGGCTATACATTGTATCAAAAGTCAACAACAATGGTACGTATGTTCTTTGTGAATTAAATGGTGTTGCACTAAGAACTTTGATTGTAGGTAAAAGGATAAAGCTATTCAAGAAGCGTGATAATGAAGAGTACATTTTGGATGAGGACATTGAAGAAGATGACAACAATGAGGCCGATTCATAAATAGGAGTATCCATGATTTTTAAAAAACAAAAAAAAAGAAATTAAAAACTATAGATATGAAAATAAAAATATCATTACTTTTTTAAGTTCATGTTGTTTTGTTTTTTTTCAAGTTCATTCCACTTTTTTTCCATTCTTGCTTGTTTGCAATTTCACTTCATGCATGTTTCTTTTCAGTCTTTGCATTGCATTACATATCCACATCACTTGAGTCAAAAGGGAAAATGATGATGTCTCTACTTGTTGTGTAATATTGTATCTAAGTAATAATGTACCTGCTAAGAAATCGGCTATAATCTAAGATTATGGAAAGATAGGGCATGTAGATTTGGACGTTTATTTTGGTAACATGACTTTCATATATAAACATGCATATGTATCCTGTATCGAAATCATAATTATTGAAGTCCTAGCTCCTACTACTGCATGTTTTTACATCCTTAATCCACCTCACAACACTTGTATCGGAGTTTAAATGGCTATTATCCATCATCAAAAATGATTGTACCTTGTATCGGTGTTTAATTTTTCCCCATCATAAAAAAAAAAGACTTGCTACATGTTACCAAGAAGTTTACACTTTCTTTAACCCCAAAAAAAGTGAATGTAACCATAAAGTCACCGAATTATCATCATTCAACAAAAAAAACCAAAGGAAGCTAAGAAGGCATAGCAGAATAAATCACGGGCTATATTTATGCATTAGTGGAGTTTAGTTAGATTTCCTTGCATGTTATTAGAGAAAGAGCATATTCATATTTATGTAGGAAAGAAGTTGATCTAAAATAAGCTAAAGATGAAAGATGTCTCTTGAAAATCCTGAATCTTTGTTTATAACCGTATATAAGGTAGATTGCTTTATGAAAAAGGTATAAATTTTTCTTCAAGATGAAAGGAATTGATGCATAAAATGACTCAATACATCCACTCCAACTTCATATTGATGCTTGTTTGTTTTCTTTCTTTACATGTTGTCAATGTTGCCTATTCATTTGCATATTGTTGCCTATTTGTTCATGCATACTCATGTTGTGTGTTTGAATTCTTTCCTTCATGCAAATTTTGCTTCATGTTATAGTGCCTACTCATTTATGCATATGATAAATTTTTTCTTCCATATGTTGCCTATAAAAGAATTTGATTCTTGGAACTTTTTTCTTTTCAGAGATACTAGAGTGGTGATTTCGGAGGAATCACAAGTTTAGTGGGGGCGAATGTCATCGAGATTTTCTCTCCTCTCTCATTCATGAAGGCCTACAGAAAACACATTCGGTGAAGGTAGTCAGAATTCAATGAGAAGTCCAAGATGCATCAAGGATGTCAAAGGGAGTTCACATGCAAACTTTGGAAGAAATCAAGAAAATCCAGGGTAACCATCAAAGTTGGTCAAATTTTGGAAATTAGGGCAAAAATTTCAATGTATCCAAATCACATGAAAATTCATATACTTGTAAAGCCTATCAAAGGCACTCTATACCCTGAATTTCACATGTAAATGGAATTTCTAACACATTGATATGTCATGTGCATTTTGAAAAAAATGTAATTTTTCCACTTACACCCTACAAAATCTTGTATATGAATTTTTTTTAGCCATATGGTTTGGCATGTATAAAGACCATATGTGGATACATATTTGTACAAATTTTCAAGGCTAATAGAGCTTCCTAGACACCTTAATGCAACCTTGCAAGCTTCCAAATGTAGTCAAACTTGTATAGGGAGATTCAGATGGGAGTTTTTTCTGCATATTCCTAAAGGAGACCTTTCAAAACATAGCCCTACAAGTTTTCATCTTCATCAAAGGATATTTGAAGGGTAAAAGAGCACAAAATCCAATTTTCAAGGTCATTGCAGTTTCTTAGAATAAGAAAATTGAAGGCTTGAGGGGCTGCCACATGGCAAACAATAATTGAACCATGTTGTACGGTCAAGATGAGCTCATATTCAAGGGGGGAGATGCACTAAAGCATAAAGCAAGGAAGATCCATGAGTTTTTTCCATCGGATAAGATTTTTTTGATGATCAAAGATCAATAATGCAAGGTTTGTCAAAAAATAGTAGCTTATCTTATCCAAATTGATGTCAGCACTGATCCGACGGTCAGATCATCCCGAGATCCAATGGTGGAGAATGAAGGTGCCTATTTTCCTCCCCTTTGCCCTAGATATCATGTAAAGAACCAATCTTAGACATCCATTTGATAAATCCAATGGTTGTAATAAAAAGAAGTTGATCTTAGGGTTGAGAGTTGATTTCTCTAGATCCAAGGGCCCAAATTCATTCAAAAAACTATATAAACCCCCCTCCAAACTCCTAGAACATCATTATTACGCATCCATAGGACCCTTGCTAGCACATGGTTTCCTTGAGACGATCACCATCAGTTGAGCATGTGAGGATCCAAGGTGGGCTAGTAAGAGCATAGTTCCTAGAATTAATTTAATTTAGACTTCCTCTCTAGGATAGGCTCATAAACCCAGTTTCTCTTTCTTTGCTCACCCTCAGTGGAGCGTGTGAGTGAGTTAGAGCTGGCTTTATGTGTCTAAGACTTCTTTAGAAACACATTATGATCGTAGAAAGACCTAGGGCCAATGAAGTGGGACCTATCCTCTTACGTGTGACATTCGGTTGAACTGTCATGGTGAGAGGGTCGTGCAGACCACCTTTGACCAGTAGAATGCTTCGCTTGACGTTTCAAAATATTCATGTATATTTATTTCATAAAAAGATCTTTTGATTCATGTTTCATGTCTCTTATCTCTTTGTCTCTTATATGTTTTTACATGTCACCTTCTATCTCTTTCTATGTGTGAGAAGGCTCCGCAGTATTGCATTGAACCAGTGAGGATGATCCATTAAGGTTGAGAGAATAATTTTCTATTAATTTTTTACATCATGACCCACATGCATTCATACCACCCACAAAAACCCATGCTTATGAATTGATTTTCGAAAGTCTATAAGAAGCTCCATTCGTGGATCATTCTTCCTTTCAAAAGTTGATTCATGTGTGTGGTTTTCTTTTTTTTCTCATCATGCATACATCCACAAGAACCCATGCTTATGAATTGATTTTCGAAAGTGTATAAGAATCTCCATTCGTGGACCATTCTTCCTTTCAAAAGTTGATTCATGTGTGTGGTTTTCTTTTTGTTCTAATCATGCATACATCCATATGTTCCCCTTTCATAGTTAAATCATGAGTACATCTCTCTTGCCCATACCCAACTTCATCTTCACCTTCACATTCTTATCACAAAGACCCTCCAACACTCACTAACGTCATACACTCTGTGTGTGTCGTGACTAGACCCAATCCACCCGAATTGCGATCACCTCCACATCGGATTGAAAAGTCTATAGAGTTTCCTACTTGAAGTAAAAGCATGCTATAATTGTTGTTGGTGCAGAGTCAAGGATCTATAAGAACTTGAAGATTCAAATGGGAAGAAGATATTATGGGCATTAAATGTCCACGTAAGAACTAATGCAAGAATATGGCTGCCAAGCCACTCGTAGTGTTAGAAGCTTGTTTGAGGAGCCTAATTAAAGTTGAATGCTAGAGCCATATTTGGCCTACTTCTCCGATTTTGGGCAACCTCTTGGTATGTATTTAGTGAATTTTGGGATTCGGCAAGGCCCCTTCCGGCCTCTTGGAGTCTATATAAGAAGATGGCTTGCACTTATTGGGGGATATATGAAAGAACTTGGAGAAGCTTGAAGGAGGTAGAAAAGTAAGTTGTGAAGTGTTGAATTTGGTTCTAACCAACCGGCACAAGAACAACCCTTGAGCTTATGGAGACTCAAATAGACCTTATAGGCATGTGATTAGAGCAATAAAATGCACTACAAACTTTGGAGCATCAAGGAGAAAGAGTCCATACAAGACAGATAGGTTTGCACATTGACTAACTCAAAAGATATAATATCTTTGGATGAGACAATCAACTTCAAATGCTCAAAGTAGCCAACATGATTAAAATTAGTAAAATACTTGTTGAGGAGTAATATAGATAGGTTTACGTGTATAAAACACAAAATACTACAAGAAATAACAGAAATATTATTTTGGAATGATCTTGACACTTAACAGTGGTACCCACTATTTTTCAAGAATGCATAGAGATAGACCTCGAGATAAAAAAACTACGATTTATCCCAATCTACTAAACTAATTGCTTTTAAATATTATATACATAAACTAGACACCAATACCTTTACAATGAGTTCTCAGTCATCAAATTTCAACCTATATAAAGAGTGAAATAGCCTATGCAAGCTTACTATTGTTGAAGAAGATGATGGAGAAGAATGGAGCACGACAATGATGGCCACAAGTGTATGTATATTGCTTCCACCTAATATACAATCTTGTGAGAATGTTTACTCATAGTCTATACCATGCGTTTGTGAGCATCCTTTGGCAACTAATCTTGTGTTGTACCTCCAAACTGATCCATTTGAGTTTTTGCTTTAACTTATATACCCATTTGCAACCAATAACCTTTTGATTGTATGACATTGGAACCAAATCCCAAGTGTCCATATCCTTCAATGCATCTATTTCTTCTTTCATGGCCTTTTCCTAATTAGATTTTCGCTTTGCCTCCTCCTAGGGTGAGGGTTCTTCTGAAATTGAATCTTTTTCCAAGTAGATTGAATGCTTTGAAGCAAATGTGGAATCATATGCATATCTTTCTGGTTGTTTCTTCTCTCTTTTTGATCTTCTAGGAGCTTGCTTAGAGCATTCTCCACACTCCTACATCTTTCCTTTGACTCTTGACCTCCATAGTTTGTAATCCTTTTACTTTTCATCTTGGTCATCATCTATATCACTTTTTGGATCCTAGATGTGTGTATCATGATTGCTTCCTAATTGATCAAAATCAGAATCAAGATCATATGGTAGAGTCACATTTTGTTCATACCAAGACCTCTGTTCTTCAAACATAACATCTCTACTTGTAATGAATTTGTTGGTTGAAGGAATATAGAACTTGTAACGCATCTCTGTTGATTCATACCCAATAAGCATTGCCTTTGTTGCCATTTCATCTAGCTTATCTCTTATTTATGATGGTACATGAACATAAGTTAAACAACCAAAAACATTGCAATGTCCAAGACTAGGTTTTCTTCCATGCCATGCTTCATAAGGAGTCATACCTTGAAGTGATTTGGATGGGAGGCTATTGAAAAGCTACGCAGCAGTTGAAATAGCCTCTATCCATAGATAATGTGGCAACCTCTTTTCTTCAAGCATTTTTCTGGGTAATCCAACCAATCTCTTATTTCTTCTCTCTATAATCCCATCTTGTCAAGGAGAGTACCTCGTAGTCACTTCCCTTTTGATATCTTTACCGTGCATCAACTCATCAAACTCTTTGGAGAAGTATTCTCTCCCTCTATCATGTATGAGCTTCTTGAGTGATCTACCTATATGATTCTCCACATGTGATAGATACTTTTTGAAGCAATCAAACACTTCATTCTTACTCTTGATAAAGTATAGAAAATTCCATCTACTATGGTCATCAATAAATGAGACATAATACCTTGATCGTGCCAATGAAGGTTCTTGGTCCCCATACATATGTATGTAATTAGTCCAATAAGCTATTGTGGATCTAGACTTTGTGGTTAAATGGTTGTCTTTGTGCCTTCCCAATGTGACATGCATCAAATCTGTTGATCATGCGTTGCTTTGATATATCTAGCAGTCCTAGAATATTTCGATCCCTACATATATCCTTCAAGATTGTTTCATGCACATAAGCAAGTCTCTTATGCCACACTTCAAGCTCACTTAGGGTTTGAGACCCAAAAGTGAATAAAGATATGTTCCTGGTTTCTCCTACTTCAAAAGTAAAGAGCCTACCATGCTTCTCACCTCTGGCTATCTTCTTGAAGCATGTACATAGATCTTCCACAAAAGCTCCATGTTGGGTGAACCTAACTTACAAGGCTTTTTCAACTATTTGGCCTACACTTATTAGGTTTTTAGTGATGGTGGGTACATAGAGAACCTTATTCAGAATGTTTCTCCTTTGACATTACCAAACTTCTCCACATTGTGCTTTGTGTCATCCCCTTTTTGAACTTCATGTCTACGCTTTGGACTTTCCAAATCACATAGAAGAGCAATGTGTCCTGCAACATGATTTGAACATCTAGAATCTATGTAGAAAAAATGATCATCTTCTTTACCTTCTTTGTGGCTTGGCATCATTAGAAGCAATGAGTCTTCATGTGCTTGATCTTCAGAATAACTGTTGTAGTCCCTTCTAATATGGACTCTATTGTTATTGTTGAAGTTGTATCCACCTCTGCCTCTATTGCTCCCATATCCACCTCTTCCACTTCCTTTTTGGGTCTTCCCATTGAACCAACAATTGTTAGTGGTGTGCTTGGTCTTATCATAGATGGCAAAAGGTTGAACATTCTGATCTTTGGCTTTGTCATGCTTTGGTCCTTTCTTCTTCCCTTTCCACTTGCCCTTGCTAGTGAAGTTGGCCTGGGAAGTCTCCTCTTTATCTTCTTCCTTCTTCTTGCCTTTCCATTTCTTGTCCTTCTTATTTGCATATAAAGCACTAGTTGAATTACCATGATAGGATTTACCTTCCTTTATGCTATTGTTGGTGTGTGTCCAAGAAAGATGTTGAAGTTTGGATTTTGCACATCCATGATGATATCATAAGCCATGGTGAAGGATTGCCATTGCTTATTACTTTGAATCCCATTGAGAATTCGCCTCATGATAGCCTCTTCCTCAATCGTCTCTCGAATGGATGCTAATTGATCTCCAACCTCCTCAACCTTGGTAACCAACTTTGTGATGGTTTCTTTAGGTGTGTTCATCATTTAGTTGAGCTCGTTCCAAAGATGATTTTTTCTTGCTTTGGTACTAGTAGGAAAGAAAGTCTCTATGGCATCCCAAGTCTTTTGAGATGTCTTGCATCCTCCAATATGTGGTTATAGAAAGTCAGAGATAGATTTTAGTATGTAAGACCTTGCTTGAGCATCCCTTGTGCACCATTCCCTAAATATTTCTACCTTCCAAATAGGCCTCCATTATGATTTGCCAAGCCGCATAGTTGTGTCGATCAAGCTTCTCAATCATTGAGGAAAAGCCATCACCCATCTTGATCTAGCTCTAATACCCTTGAAAGAACTTGGAGAAGCTTGTGGGAGGTAGAAAAGTGAGTTGTGAAGCGACGAAGTTTGGTCCAGCCAACCAGCACAAGACCAGCCCTTGCACTTATGCAGACTTAAATAAACCTTATAGGCATGCGATAGGTGCAATAATATGCACTATGTACTTTGAAGCATCAAAGAGAAAGAGTCGATACAAAATAGATAGGTTTGCACATTGACTAGCTCAAAAGCTTACTATCTTTAGATGAGATAATCAACTGCAAGTGCTCATAGCAGCCAACATGATTGTAATTGGAAAAAATATTTTTGGAGGATTGATGCACATAGGATGGAGTATATATAGTGCACAAGGTTACAAGAACTAAGCAAAATATGTTTTTGGAATGATCTTGACACTCAACAGTAGTACCTCCTATTTTTCAAGAATGCACAGAGATAGACCCCGGGAGATGAATACTAAGATTTTTCCCAATATATAGAACCAAAGGCTTTGAAAATTCATACACATAAAGTAAACACTAATACCTTTCTTGTGAATGCTGAGTCATCCAATTTGGATCTCAGTAGAGAGAGCAGTAGCCTCTAAAAGCTTACTATTGTTGAAGAAGATGATGTAAAAAAATGAAGGAGCAAGACAATGATGGCCAAAAGTGTATGTATATTGCTTCTATGTAATGTTCAAGTGATTTGCAGCTTTTATATAGACTCTTGAAGTTCTCCACAACTTTTACAAGTGGATTTTGAATTCAATTGAAGGAGAGATTACTTATTAGAGAGAATCAATTCACTTTCCTACAATCTAGAAAAACTGAAGTTCTGGTTTGATCGACTTTTAGGTGGTTTATTGATTCAGTATTTGCAACTCAACCACCTCAAATTCATAGAATTTTTGCTTTTTTTTTTATATTTTATAGGTTTAAAGCTCTAAAATGGTAAATGGTTTATAAAAATCTTTCTAAAAACCACAATAAATGAGCATAATTAAAAGAGCTCTCCACTAGATATTCTTTTGATGTAATCCAAACAATAGCTTTTTGATGTAGATCAAATCCACCTCAAGCATAGTGTAAGCTTGATGTTCCAACAATGTACACACACATAGAGGATATGGGATCAACATCATCATTCAAAGCTTTAGAGATAAGCACCATCTACTAGACTACTCTATGCACTCTGTTGCTACATGCACATTGTTGGAGGTCACTCTATGGTCATTTTACAGAGTGTTGACCTCCCACTAGAGTTGTCTATTGGCATTGCAAAGAGATTGAGTGGCTTGGATAGATTCTCTTGGTGTGAATTTGAGGTATTTCTCTAAGAGAAGGGTCTTCATCCTTGTAGCACTCCTTGTGTGATTTCCTTGCGATGTCAAAGCTATTTGTGACGGCTCGTGGATCAAGCCAACCGCTAGAAATACAGCGCACGCCAGGTGCTTGGAGCAATCTTAGGTGTGTTTATAAACTCAAGAAAATGTGATCAGTTCAAAATCAATGCCTTGTTATAAACATAAAGCTCTTAAACTAATACTGATATATTGAAAGATAGTTCAATTAGAAGCATAAATTTTATCTCCCCTAAGAGCCCTTTTACGAGAGTAACATATCATCATTCATTGTTAGTCCTTAGAATAATAGTGCTTTTGAACTTTTTGAAATAAATCTATCATCAAGAAGTTATAGGCTAAAAAAGAAAATCAACACGGGTCGAACTTTGAGAATAACTTAAACAAGGGAAACGAACGTTTCGATCACAAGCAAACACAGCATAGAGCTTCAGAGCACCAATCAATCTTTATGACATTGAAAGTTTAAGAACATTTAAGGCAATATCAAATATAAAAAGAGATGTGTCACAAGCGTTGGTGATGTTTAGCACAAACTCAGCCTTAGCATTATTCGAGGTTGGGCTTTAAATTATCCCACCAGATCTAACATCTTCATCCATTAAGAGATTGACTTTTTTATTCTACTTAAATAATACCTGTTGCGCGGCAGCTCCAATGGAGAGCATGAGAAGAAAATATTTGAGAACAAAACCATTTTTGATCTTCTAACGTCAATAAGAACATGTATGACAATGACTTCGTAATCTTAATCCATTTATGGAAACTCGTAGTATTAACGTCAAAGACATTGAGAATGTATCCATCGATTAAAGCAAAACACTACAAACTTCCCATCGTATCAAACGCTTTTGTTTTGTTCTTTGAAAACTGAAGCAGATATTTCTAGTTTTTGTGCTTTTTTAGAATACTTCACAAAGTCTTGAAAAGACCATTGTGGTAGTCAAAGATATAGCTATTCCACACAATTCTGTACGACACAAGCTCAAGATTAAACTTTATTCACATCAATGAACTATAGTTTATCGAACATCCTTATGCACATCCTCCATTTCTCTTGCAAACAGAGAACCATTTCAAGATAAACATTGTGAACACCTCAATGAACCAATGCAGAGTAATATCAAGACAAGTTAGTCTTTCATGTTGCCATGGTTGTCAGATAGATAATTTCTAAGTAGCATTTCTAATAAAATTGATATCTTAGACAGTACAACTGAATAGTAACCATTTCAACAAATCCGAGGAGAGTATCATATAAACTTTTTTTATTGCTTCATGCAATTACAATTTGGTTGTGCAACTAGAAGTGCACCTATGGGCATGAATGTGTGCATATACATTTTAAAGTATGCATAGTATAGATGCAATTAGAAAATCATGGTGCAAATAAGAAAATGGTTCTCATCATTTCTAGTCAAAGCAATACACTCTCAACACTTCCTAAAACATTTTTTTGACTCCTTGTACTTTTCTTCATCTGCATCATCTTCTCGCCATCATTTTCTGGACTTCATTAAACATACTAAAAGATGAAAAGTATCCATTCTAAAAAAGATATCATATATACGTAACGTAAAGTAGTTGTCTTCCATACAAACCATCTCAAGATCCTAAATTGTCTCTTGATTAGTACCTGTTCTCAAAAACTCATAGAGATGATTAGTGTACAATAACCATTACATTAATCATGTCTATAACAACTCATTAATTCAACCTTTTTCCTTCAATTAATACTTACATTTTGATGAGGGAGGTGGTAAACTCCCGTGCTCGTAATTACCTTTTGATTAGGGAGAGGTAAAACTCCCGTGCTCGTAATTATCTTTTGATGAGGGCGAGATAAAACTCCCGAAGAAATACTTTCTTACTACAAACATTCATAACTTCTTTTCATCAGGAATGGAAAACATTCATAAACTTCTATTCGTCATGCATGGAAAACATTCATAAACTTCTATTCGTCATGCATGGAAAACATTCATAAACATCTATTCGTCATGCATGGAAAACATTCATAAACATTCATAAACTTGATCATATTATCTTAACAATTTGGCTTCTTATACCTGTTCTGATAAAATAATTATTCAAAACTCATTAATACACATTTATAATTTTAGTTTTCAAAAACTTCTTGTTCTTTTTCATTAAGACTTTTCTCATTATTTGTATCCTCATTTGTATTAGTCACTTGTTTACTTTTCTCAATTTCACCATGATCATCAGGATTCACTTGTCCTTTCATCTTTTCAGTTTTCTCATCTAGATCAATTGAAATAATATGTAAATTTTCATGTTTTTCTATTTTCTCATAAGTTCTTTCTTCATACTTTAATTGCACATTATCTTGCTTATTATTTGGCTGACTTTCTTGCACCATCTCTTCATCTTGTTGATTATCCATTTTTGCCTGACTATTTATCAAATCTTTAAATGATTGAAGACTAATGTCTAGTTTAGCTCTCCACTATTTTCTAGCTTCATTGTTTGACCTTGATCGGACTTGTTTTTGCTCAAAATTTTTTACCATTCCTCCTCTACCTAGGTTCAAGTGTAAAGGGTCTTTAGTATGACAATCACATTTTTTTTTCCTATCTGACATACTATTTGATGTTTGCATGCATGTTTGAATGCGACACAATCATCATAGGTATGGCCGATCTGGTCACACCAAAAACATCGAACAATATGTTTTTGATACCTAGGTTTTTTTAGTATTGGTCCGGAAGGGCTTTGCCGATGATCAATTAAAGAGGCTTCTAGTGAGTCTATAGACATGCAAAGAATTTGATTCTCACATCCACTTCTATGTTTGCTCAACATCTTCTCATTTATGCGATTCTCGAAAGTATCTAATTTTTCATATACTCGTGTCAATTCAGATCTCATCGTATCTCCTAATAATGCTAACTCTTTAACAACACCCATACGCAAGGCTGTAATTGGATAAGTAAATTTCATCATTACTTGAGTTATTTTTTATTTCAAGGAATCAAATTCGGAAGCAAACTGTTCATTAATGGATGCAACAATGCATGATTCAATGTCTTACAGGACTTCTGCAGAAAAAGCCATCTTTCTAAGAATGAAACCAAAATAGATGTATGGCTGAGAACGGATACCTCACAGTCCTTTGTGTCCAAGCATTCAGTTGAGTCGCTCAAGGCCGTAGAGCTTCACGTCGGGTTCAAATGTCGGAGCTATTCGTGACGGCTAGTGGATCAAGCCAACCGCTAGAAATACGGTGCACGCCGAGTGCTTGGAGCAATCTCAGGTGTGTTTATAAACTCAAGAATGATCAGTTCAAAATCAATGCCTTGTTATAAACATAGAGCTCTTAAACTATTACTCCTATATTGAATGATACTTCAATTAGAAGCATAAATTTTATCTCCTCTAAGAGCCCTTTTACGAGAGTATCATATCATCATTCATTGTTAATCCTCATAATAATAGTGCTTTTGGAATTTTTGAAATAAATCTATCATCAAGAAGTTATAGGCTAAAAAACAAAATCAACACCGGCCAAACTTTGAGAATAACTAGAACAAGGGAAACAAACGATTCGATCACAGGCAAATAGAGCACAAAGCTTCAGAGCACCAATCAATCTTGATGACATCGAAAGTTTAAGAACATTTAAGGCAATATCAAATATAAAAAGAGATGTGTCACAAGTGTTGGTGCTATTTAGCACAAACTCAGCCTTAGCATTATTCGAGGTTGGGCTTTAAATTCTCCCACTAGATCTAGCATCTTCATCCATTAAGAGATTGACTTTTTGATTCTACTTAAATAATACATGTTGCACGGCAGCTCCAATGGAGAGCAGGAGAAGAAAATATTTGAGAACAAAACCATTTTTGATCTTCTAACGTCAATAAGAACATGTATGACAATGACTTCGTAATCTTAATCCATTTACGGAAACTCGTAGTATTAACGTCAAAGACATTGAGAATTTATCCATCGATTAAAGAAAAACACTACGAACTTCCCATCGTATCAAACGTTTTTGTTTCGTTCTTTGAAAACTTAAGCAGATATTTGTAGTTTTGTGTGAATGAGAGTACAATTTAACTTGTTTAGAATACTTCACAAAGTCTTGGAAAGACCATTGTGGTAGTCAAAGATATAGCTATTCCACACAATTCTGTACAAAATACATGCACTGTGTAAACAATGCACGTTTATTATTTCACACAATCGATCTTATGTACCTACCAGGATTCTTTAAGCCGTACGACACAAGCTCAAGATTAAACTTTATTCACATCAATGAACTATAGTTTATCGAACATCCTTATGCACATCCTCCATTTCTCTTGCAAATAGAGAACCATTTCAAGATAAACATTGTGAACACCTCAATGACCCAATGCACAGTAATATCAAGACAAGTTAGTCTTTCATGTTGCCATGGTTTTTAGATAGATAATTTCTAAGTAGCCATTCTAATAAAATTGATATCTAAGACATTACAACTCAACAGTAACCATTTCAACAAATTCAAGGAGAGGTTTAGATCTGCAACTACGTGATAAAACAAGAAAACTTGTAATATATACAGAAGAACTATATATAAAAAATAGCATTTTTATACAATTCTACTCATAGCTCAACCGCAAATGCTCGGCATTGATAACTAAAAGTGACATGATCCTACAAACACGTTTATATGTCAGAGTATCTATAGTTATAGGAATGCTTTTGTATTACCTTTGCAAAGAGGAAAAAAACTGGAAAGCAGAGATGTCCAATAATCAAATAGATTTAACAGTTTTCAACAAATAATAGTGCTACCATAACAGTACCCCTCAATCCAATCTTCCCCAACAACTATGATTAGTAATTAATTGACCAACAATCGCAAAACAATATGCATGTATATACCACAGGCTCTAGAAAATCACTATTCTGACCGGTTTTAAGCAAACGTACTTTTCATGGAGTATATATTCCGATACCTTAAAAGTATGCAGTCTCTAGAATATTTTCTGGCATCTACATATTTTGGATAAAGAATACCTGCACAGCTCAATAAATCATTCATGCTCCTGTCAGGAAACGGAGAACAACAGCACTAAAGGCGTAACATAACTTTCAATTTTTTCGACCGTAGACATGAGACCTCTGCGACCCATGATAGTGGCTCACTTTCACACACCGTTCTACATCAACTTGTGGCAGCTATGTGCAATCACTCCAATTCGCAGAACACAATCATCTCCTCTGTGTTCAGCACTGTAGAGCTCCTTTGAGGATGTTCCATGAATCTTCAGACTATTCCCCGATGTACATCTCATGATCTCTATATATTTACAATCATTCACCACCATGATGAACAGGCACTTCTGCGCGTCTTCTCCAGATGACATCAACTTCTCACGCTTTTCTCCATGAACAGGCACTTCTGCGCATCTTCTCCAGATGAAATCAACTTCTCACGCTTGGGTTCCTTGCCTTCACAAGAAGTCCCCCCTTCTACCTAAACCTGTCCGTCTAATGGATTCCCTTTCTGCCTAGATATCTCCCCCTTTTCCTCCATCTACCACTCTTTTGCATGCACGCCACTAATTAGTTGAACTTCCTCTTGTTCTTCAGATCAACGGCAGACGTTTCCTTCGATGAAAAACATGCCTTGCTCTTTTCATGCACAGCTCATCCTTCATCCTTTGATAGAAATGAGTTCTCTAAATATGTTGACCTCCAATAAAGTATTTCAATTAGCATTAATAAAAATTAACTTCATATCCATTGCGAGAAGGCATCATATATATAACCTTCCAAAGAATCATCAAAGCATTTCATATATCAATATAGCAACACTTATTGGAACATCCAAAGATTGCTCGACAATTGATTCTGCATTCGTCTCTCCTCTTCTCAGAATTGCTTGCTCTACCAAACTTGCACAACTGCTTGAAAATGCTATTAACATAGAGAACATGATACATCATCCTCATGCCCTCTTGGGTTGGAGTTTTGAAAATACTTAAGATCTTTCTGTTGATAATTTGCACTCATCCTCGTGATCTGACATTTCTAGCATCCAACTCAGGAGAGAGAATCTCTCCGACAGTGGTACCCTTGTGTGATTGCTTATTTTTATTGTATCTAGTTTTGCGAATGGCAAAACAGCCCATTGTATCACTCATTCATAGCACTCCTCACTGTATAATAATTTAGTGAGCTAAGTAGTTGGGGTTCTCTCTTGTATGCGCCTTGTTATTTCCTTCTTCTATGAGTGCACGATTGTCATAGTTTCTCTTTTGTTAGTGAGTGTACATGCACATAGAAATGTTATAGGGTATACTTCCCTAAGGAAGAACCTCCCTTGAGTGGATCATGTATTGGAAGTGTGCGTGTGTGGTTCCTCTACAACTTGGCACTTTCCAGTGCGGGATACCCTAGTACCTCCTCTATAGAGGTCTTGCCTTTGAGAATGTACAAATGTTTCCATTACAGAACAAAAGTAAATTGCAACTAGTGAGGCATGTAAGGAAGCATTGTCTCTTTCTAGATTGGCATGTGACAAGGGAATATATGAACATCTACCTTGTTTGCTCAATCATAACGAGAGTGGCATTCCTTTTGCTAAGAATCCAGTCTATTATGCAAAGATCAAGCACATTGAGTTGAGGTATCACTTCATTAGAGATTGGTTATGAATGAAGCACATTATTATTGAGAAGGTTTATGCTTAGAATATTGATGAGGATGCATTGACTAAAGTTCTAACTTCTACCAGAGGATAGCATTTGACACTATTGTCACTTGACATGGGTAACTTGATTCATGATCTTGCACAGTTACTTGTACACTATGTAATATGTGCATCAGGTGGGAGGTATACTTTGTATACTTACACTTAGGTATCCTTTATCATTCTTTATTTTTTTCTCCCATAGTTTACTTTCACCATATTGGCTTTTAGTGGGAGATTATTACCAGTAGTTTCTATGTGAAAGTCCAATGCCGATTTGCTAAAATTGCATGTAGCAAATTTGTGCTCTCTATTCCCACTCTTTTTTTTTATTTTCTACACATCTACATAGATAGAATTACAAAAGCACTATCAATTCATCCAAAAAGATAATTCATGCTATGAGAAGCTCGGAGGCTCCACTTCATGATATTTGCACCATAGCTCAGAGAAACTTCGAGAATGTGGTATCGAACAGGATCCAAAAGCTAGATCGATGATGGAGGACATAAGGGTGGTCCTTACACAATGGAGCGACCAGAGTGCAAGGAATTATTGCCCAAAACTCCTAGATTATGAAGTTCTATTCCACATGGGCATTGTGAGTATCACTACCACTCAGTGACCCAAAAATGAAGGCCTCTAATGCCATGGTCTATCAATATGAGGTAGAAGATGCTTGAGAGTGTTCCATGAAACGTCCACTTCTACAATAATAAGTGTGAATTAATGCCTAGGATGCTCTCTCTCTCTCTCACTCTCTCTATGTAATTGTAATTTATCTTGTGGGTATGATGGCTCCCAAAATAGAAACATGAATTCTTGACACTATCTTTGTTTCAAAACATGTTCTACAGATTTATCTATATGGTATGAGATCTTTTTGTTCTTTATAAGGCCCTTTTTTTTAATTCAAATGAATGACACTAAAATTGTGCAAATAAATTCAAAAAATTTATATGGCCTCGTTGGATCTCATTCTCTCCATTCCTCTAAACATGTTGTTCATGTTACATGTAGGCTCTACAAAGATCTTATTGCTAGTATTATGGACCTAGGTTTTGCTCAAGGACACATTTGTATGATCAATCTCAAGCATTCACACATGGTTAGTTAGTATATTAGAAGTTCAATCACACAATAAAGTGGTGATTGTTTATCATGTCAAAAGTGGAAGAAGGATTAATCTTTTTACTTCTTGTTTCCATGGGCAAAGCTAGAATAAGGTATTTTGAACCAATCATTCACATCATAGATATCCGATTTAGAAGCCTCAAGTTACTACATCTCTCAAAGGTTACTCTACTATTTTATACTTCTTCATGCTTGTGACACTTCACTCTACTTTTCTCTTCATATTTTGTAGTGCTATTTTTTGTGTATTTTTTCTAAGTAACAATAGTGAGCACAAATCATAAGTCATATTTGAGATCCTATTCCAACCATTTTCAGTATTGGTGCATCTTTTTCCATTTTGGTTTTCTCTTTCAATGGATAATTTTTCATGTTTTTGTAGTTTTTATGAAGACAAGAATATACTATCCATCAAAATAATCATAATGGAAGGCAAACAAATACACGATTTTAGGGGTGCTACATGTAATTGTACTTCAATAATTTTGAGCTTTGCGGCTGGATAAGTCTTGTGGTCAAGTTTCATGGGATTAGACACTACCATCACTAATCAATGGTAAGACATTCTTCTTGAATAGACCCTTAAACTAAAACTTGTTGTTAAGATTTTGACACCACCAAAGTGAGTCATCATGGAAAGATATGTCCAATATTAGCTAAAAATGCTCTAGATAAATTTAATGGCTAGGGTCTCCATACTTGGAAAACGAAAATCTAGCATCATCTCAAGAAAATGTAATTATGGCCTGGAAAAAAACCACTAACACCAAATGAAACACTTGAACATAAAATAGTCATTCCACTCTTTACTAAAAAGGATGAAAAAGCACTTGGAATGTTACTTACCTCTCTAGACCATAACTAGGTACATTTCTTGAATTACTACACTACTAAAAATTAAGAATGGAGTACTCTAGAGAAAAACTTTGGAGATATTTCTAGAAACTCTAAAATAGCACTTTAAATGATACTTTATTCTCTTACAATGACTGAAGGAGAAGATATACCTACTCTTGGAAACAAGCTAAAGAATTTGTACCAATTAGCTTATGTGCAATGTCCTGTTAAGAAGACGGATAAAGTAGGATTCCTACTTAAGGCCATGATTAATGACAATTTTTGAAAAAATTGTAATGGTTCTTAAAGAAAAGAATTCTATTTATAGGCTAGCGGGCATCATGGTTCTCTACAAAAACATGAAAATAAGTTCAAGACATGTTGAATTCATTATGAAATGCCTGAGTTGTAAGAGCTACAAAATGAATTCTTTTTAATTGGACAAACCTTTTATCAAAATATTTCTTCCAACTTAAGCCTTGCAAAGTATGTGGCAAGAAAAATCATGCCATAAAGCATTTCAACTTTGCAATAAGAATAAAAACCATAAAAACAAGGAGGAATCTTTCAACAAATAGCCAAGCATCATCAATATAGAAGAGGAAACACATGAAGAAGAAGCTCAAGTCAAATTCACATATAGATATGAGTTGTAAAATATCTATTTGTACCATCCTCATTTGTATAGAGAAGGATTTGTACCACCCGTGAGTTTATTGAAGAAAAGATAAACATGCTATATGAACTTCTTTGTGTTGGAGATAGACCTCTACGAAAAGAACGCGAACAACACAAGGAAGGAGACGAAGCTTGGAGCACAACACACAACACTAAATGTATACTAGAGAATGTACAAAGATTAGTATCCCATTAGGGCAATAGGCGTACATAAAGCCGGGGGAAAAAAACCTCCTTAAGAGGGAAAAAAGTGCCCTGGCGGTCCTAGTGTGTTCACACACATCACTTCCTAAATATATCAACAAATCCCCCCTAGGAGTGATGCGGTGAACAAGGAGGTGGCGCTCATGTATAAGGAAATGCCAAGCTATGTGGAAATCACTCCACAAAAGGAAGTAAGCCCAAAGCTTTGTAGAAAGCTTCAAACTTCTCCCTAGGCAGAGCCTTCATTAAAAGTTCTGCAATGTTGTCCTGCGTGGGCACATATGCCAAGCTGACCTCCCCAGCAGAGAACCTCTCCCTAACATAGTGATAATGCACCTCAATGTGCTTAGTGCAAGCATGGAACACAGGGTTCCTGACAACTGACAATGCGCTCTAACTATCAATGAAGATGGTGGTGGCAAAAGACTGACCAACACCCAGATCAGCCATAAGGCATCTGAGCCACACACACTCAACAGTTGCTATGAAAGCTACCCTATACTCAGCCTCACAACTGGAAGTGGCCAGAATAGGCTGCTTCTTGCTCAATCAAGATATACATGAGCTATCAAGCATGAAGCAAAAGCCACTAGTGGACACACGAGTGTCATAGCAACCAGACCAATCAGATTCAGAAAAGCATGCAAATCTGGCGATAGTGATCCCCCCATGGGATAAAACAACCCAAGTAGCTGAGTACCACTCAAGTAGCGAAAGATGCGCTTAACCACTTGCGAATGCTTCACTCCTGGGAAATGCATAAACCTGCTCATTTGTGAGACAGCAAATTGAATATCTGGCTGAGTAATGCATAAGTAAATCAAGCATCCAACAGCCTGCTGATAGAGAACAACATCAAAGGCATCTGCAGCATCATGAACACTCAATCGTAAACTTATCTCCATAGGAGTGGCAATAGGCTTACAGTCTTCAAGGCCAAAATGCTGCAATAATGTGTCAATATATTTGGTTTGACACAAAGCCATTCCACCATCAACTTGCATAAACAAAAAGCCCAAATAGTGATGCAAATGCTCCAAATCAGACATCTCAAATGAGGCATGCAAATCAGCCTTAAAATCAGCAATATGCTTCTCAATAGGATAGCATGTCGTTGACATAGACAACAATGATCAAAAGCACATCATTAGCACACTTAACATATAAGGTGCTTTCAGTTGGACTGTTCTCAAAACCATGTGCAATCAGATAGGCATGTATCTTCTCATACCAAGCACATGGTGCTTGCTTTAAACCATTTAATGCCTTCTTTAACCTGCACACCTGGTTTTCATGCCATTTCTGCACAAAGCCACGGGGCTGAAAAACATACACTTCTTCATGGAAGTCACCATTCAGAAATGTAGTTTTAATGTCCAACTGATGTACATTCCAACCATGAGGGGATGCAAGTGCACATATGCTCCAAACAGTAGTCATACAACATGTAGGTGCAAAGGTCTCATCAGAATTAATGCCTCTTTCCTATGCATAACCCTTTGCAATAAGCCTAGCCTTAAACATGTCAATTGTACCATCAGGTTTACGCTTCAGCTTGTATACCCACTTAGTGCCAATGGCCTTCTTGCCACGAGGCAAGTCACATATAGACCAACTACCATTCTTCATTATTGTATCATATTCAGATTGCATAGTAGCCATCCAATTTTCTGAATTTCGTGCTTCATCAAACGAAACAGGCTCAGTCTCATCACAGAGACTAGATGCAGCCATAGCATAGCAATATAATGCAAAAGAGGCACTATGAGAGCTTGATCGAGTATGATATGACAGAGATGCATCTAATGTGTTGTCATGCAAGGTCTGCACTAGCCATTTCGGCATAGTTCTTGCCTATTCAATATCAGCTCTCTCATCAATAAGTGCATCATGTAAATTTACATCAGAAATGGAATGATCTGCATCATCACATGAAACCTGCAAAGGTTGAGAAGTTGCCTCATTAGGACTAGCACTAGACTGTCCACTTGTGAGAAGAGGCAGCAAAGTATTATACATATCTTTGGAGCTAATAGATGTCTCCTTAGTACATGAAAGAAATGGTTGAATAGCATCTTCCACAAAAAAAAACATCATGGCTAACCATAATGTGTTTAGTCTATGGATGATACAGATGATAGCCTTTATGTTCTGAACTATACCCAACAAAAATACACTTTACTGCTTTATCCTTCAATTTTCTACGATGTTGTTTAGGCACTAATGCATATGTCAAACAATCAAAAACACGCAGATGAGCAACAGATGGCTTGCGATCATGACAAGCCTCATATGGAGTGATAGACTGTAGTGCTTTAGTGGGACACCTGTTAAAAATATATGCTGCACACATGACAGCCTCAAGCTAGAAACTATGTGGTAAAGCCTGACTCTTGACCATACACCTGGCCATCTCCATGAGTGACTTGTTCTTTTGCTCAGCAAATGCATTCTGTTGACGTGTATATGGCACTCTACACTGGTGTTTTAGCCCACGTTCAGCCAGAAATGCATTAAAATCAGAAGGCATATATTCCCCCCTCGATCAAAATGGAGAGTGCCCATTTTTACATGCTGATAGATTTTTAGCCAAACCAAAAGACTTTTTGAAGCACATGAACACTTCGAACTTTGCCTTCAATAGATATAGCCATGCATGCTTGGAAAAATCATCGATGAAAGTCACGAGTAAAGATAATTTCCAAAAGAAGGTGTCCGCATTGGACCACAGACATCACTATGTACAGGCTGCAATTTCTAAGTAGCTTGAACTAAACCATCTTTTGGAAAGGAAGAAACACTGCATTTTGCCCAAAATACAACCTTCACAAACATGTTTTCCGGGTGCCTCAAGTTTGGGCAAAGAGGACAACATTTCAGATTTCTACAGGTGTACCAAACTAGCAAAATTCAGATGATCAAAGCATGCATGCCTGTTGGATTTAGACATCTGCGGAAGCACACGAACACACAAGGAGGAAGAAGAAGCTTGGAGCACAAACACACAATATTGAATGTATTACTAGAGAATGTTCAAAGATAAGTAGCCCATTAGGGCAATAGCCGTATATACAAGCCACGGGAAAAAAACCTCCCAAAGAGGGAAAAAAGTGCCTCGGCAGTCCTAGTGTGTTCATACACATCACTACCTAAATATATAAACAAATCCCCCCTGGGAGTGATGCTGTGAACAAGGAGCTGGCACTCATGTATAAGGAAGTGCCAAGCTATGTGGAAATCACTCCACAAAAGGAAGTAAGCCGAAAGCTTTGTGGAAAGCTTCAAACTTCTCCCTAGGTAGAGCCTTTGTGAAAAGGTCTGCAATGTTCTCCTGCCTGGGCACATATGCCAAGCTGATCTCCCCAGCAGAGAACCTCTCCCTGACATAGTGATAATGCACCTCAATTTGCTTAGTGCAAGCATGGAACACAGGGTTCCTCGCAACTGCCAATGTGCTCTGACTGTCAGTGAGGATGGTGGTGGCAGAAGACTGACCAACACCCAAATCAGCCATAAGGCATCTTAGCCCCACACACTCAACAGTCGCTGTGAAAGCTACCCTATACTCAGCCTCACAACTGGAAGTGGCCACAGTAGGCTGCTTCTTGCTCAACCAAGATATACATGAGCTACCAAGCATGAAGCAAAAACCACTAGTGGACACATAAGTGTCATAGCAACTAGCCCAATATGAGTCAGAACAAGCATGCAAATTTGGCGATAGTGATCCCCCCTTGGGATAAAACAACCCAAGTAGCGGAGTACCACTCAAGTGGTGAAAGATGCGCTTAACCCCCTTCCAATGCGTGACTCCTGGGCAATGCATAAACCTGCTCATCTGTGAGACAGCAAACTGAATATTTGGTCGACTAATGCATAAGTAAATCAAGCATCCAACAACGTGCTGATAGAGAATAGCATCAAATGCATCTCCAGCATCATGAAGACTCAATTGTAAACCTGTCTCCATAGCAGTGGCAATAGGCTTACAGTCTTCAAGGCCAAAACACTACAATAATGTGTCAATATATTTGGTTTGACACAAAGCCATTCCACCATCAACTTGCATAAATTGAATGAATAATGATGCAAATGCCCCAAATCAGACATCTCAAATGAGGCATGCAAATTAGCCTTGAAATTAGCAATATGCTTCTCAATAGGACCAGTGAGCAGCATGTTGTCAACATAGACAACAATGATCAAAAGCACATCATTAGCACGCTTAACATATAAGGTGCTTTCAGTTGGATTGTTCTCAAAACCATGTGCAACCAGATAGGCATGTATCTTCTCATACCAAGCACGTGGTGCTTGCTTTAAACCATATAATGCCTTCTTTAACCTGCACACCTAGTTTTCATGCCCTTTTTGCACAAAGCCACGGGGCTGAAAAACATACACTTCTTCATGCAAGTCACCATTCAGAAATGTTGTTTTAATTTCGAAGTGATGGACATTCCAACCATGATGGGTTGCAAGTGCACAAATACTCCGAACAGTAGTCATACGACATGTAGGTGCAAAGGTCTCATCAAAATCAATGCCGCTTTCCAGCGCATAACCCTTTGCAACAAGCCTAGCCTTATACCTGTCAACTATACCATCAGGTTTACACTTCAGCTTGCATACCCACTTAGTGCCAATGGCCTTCTTGCCTGAAGGCAAGTCACATAAAGACCATGTACCATTCTTCATTATAGCATCATATTCAGATTGCATAGCAGCCATCCAATTTCTTGAATTCTGTGCTTCATCAAAAGAAACAGGCTCATTCTCATCACAAAGACTAGACGCACCCATAGCATAGCAATCTGATGCAAAGGAGGCACTATGAGAGCTTGAATGAGTATGATATGACAAAGGTGCATCTAATTTGCTGTCACGCAAATTCTGCACCAGCCATTTTGGTATAGTTTTTGCCTGCTCAATATCAGCTCTCTCATCAACAAGTGCATCATGTAAATCTGCATCAGAAATGGAATGATCTGCATCATCATATGAAACTTGCAAAGGTTGAGAAGCTGCCTCATTAGGACCAACACTAGACTGTCCACTTGTAAAAAGAGGCATCAAAGTATCATACATGTCTTTGGAGCTAACAGATGTCTCCTTAGTACATGAAAGCAATGGCTGAATAGCATCTTCCACAAAGACAACATCACGGCTAACCAGAATGCGTTTAGTCTGTGGATGATATAGACAATAGCCTTTACTTTCAGAACTCTACCCAACAAAAATACATTTTAGTGCCTTATCATCCAATTTTTTGTGATGTTGTTCAGGAACTAGTGCATATGCCAAACAACCAAACACATGCAGATGAGCAACAAATGGCTTGCCGTCATGCCAAGCCTCATATGGAGTGATAGACTGCAGCGCTTTAGTGGGACACCTGTTCAGTACATATGCTGCACACATGACAGCCTCAAGCCAAAAACTATGAGGTAAAGCCTGACTCTTGACCATACACCTTGCCATCTCCATGAGAGACCTATTCTTCCGTTGAGCAACTCCATTCTGTTGAGGTGTATATAGCACTATACACTGGTGTTTTATCCCACATTCAGCCAGAAATGCATTAAAATCAGAAGACATATATTCCCTTCCTCGATTAGAATGAAGGGTGCCCATTTTACATGCTGACAGATTTTCAGCCAAAACCAAAAACTGTTTGAAGCACATGAACACTTTGGACTTTCCTTTGAGTGGATATACCCATGCACGCCTAGAAAAATCATCAATGAAAGTCATGAAGTAAAGGTAATTTCGAAAAGAGGGTGTCTGCATAGGACCACAGACATCACTATGTACAAGCTTCAATTTCTGTGTAGCCCGAACAGAACCATCTTTTGGAAAGGAGGAACGCTGCATTTTGCCCAAAATACAGCCTTCACAAACATGTTTTCCAGGTGCCTCAAGTTTGGGCAAAGAGGACACGATTTTAGATTTCTGCAGGCATAGCAAATTAGCAAAATTCAGATGACCAAAGCGTGCATGCCAAAGCTTTGCATCTGACATAGCTTGAGAATCATTTACTGCATATGCCAAATCATTTTCAGATCTTTCATAGTCTAGGAGCTTATACATCCCACGACACAAAATTTCACAACCAAGCCAATCTTGGCTAATGTAGAAACTAATAACAGGTTCGTTTTTATCCCTGGCACAAATAAAGCATCTGACAAAGTGAAAGAACTACCATCAGCAGTAGTCAAAATGATCTTACCAACTCCCATAATAGGATAAGAGGAGTTGTTGGCGCATGTAACAGTATTCCGTGTAGGGGCAGGCTTGAGTGAAGAGAAGAAACTGCGCTGCGAGGTAATATGTTTGCTCGACCCACTATCAAAATACCAAACATCTGAGTCTACTGCAAACATGCACTGCTCATAAGAAGATGGGTCAAAACTGCAGACAGTAGTAAACACACATTCTTCTTCCTGCACAAGATTTGCAGACTCTGTTTTTGGTGTAGAGGCCTCTACAACAACCATTCGAGCCTCTTTCTGCTTTGCCTCTTTAGCAGCCAGTTTTGGACACTTCTTTATGATATGATCATTCCCTTTACAGTACTTACAAAACAATTTCTACTTTTCTGATTTCTTCTCTTTATCTTCCTTCTTCGAATATGCAGAATTAGCAGATTTCTGCTTACTAGTTGAAGAGCTCCATTTTCCTTTGCCCTTCTGACTAGCCAGGAAAGCTTGATCTGCAACTCGCATAATGGACGTGTTTTGCCTGGACTGATCTTCCTGCAACAGAACAGAGACTAACTCCTCAAATGATAAGGCATTTGGATTGCCTTTCATCATCAACCGAAGAGTAGAAGCAAAACTCTGATATGAATGAGGAAGACCATTCAGAACGGTCTGCACAAGTGAGCTATCTGGTATAACCTCATCAACAGAAATCAACTGTTCCTTCAAGTCTTTGATCTTCATTAGGAAACTATCCATAGAATCACCTTCATTCATGTGCTCACTCTCCAACTGTTTTCGGAGGTAAGCAACACGAGCCTCATTCTATCTTGGAACAATATGGTAGTGTATCCCAAGCATCCTTAGCTATTCTACAAGAGCGAATGTGAGGAATAATGGCATGTTTGACAGACAAAGCTATCAATGCATGTGCCTGGGCATCTCTGCCATCCCAGCGAATCTGCTCTGCAGTATGTGTAGTAGAAACGGTAGCACGAATAGGAATCTACGGAATATCATCTTCGACACCATCTTCATCAGCCCGAGCAGCTATATTTGTAGTACCTGTAGTCAGAGGTGTAAATGGATGTATTTCAACACCCCGCACAATGTTCCACAATCCTTTTGCAACCAATACATGTCGCATCATATAAGCCCATAATGGCTAGTTGGTACCATCCAACTTATCCTCAACAGCCAACATACGGAATACATCACTGCTTTCAGCCATGGTCGGTGACTAAAATACCTTGATGCAGAAAATTGACTGTATCTCAAAAAGTTGAACAGAATTACCCAGACGAGTTCTCCTAGACTTGTAGCAGACTATGAGATGCTTAAACTGGCGAACAGAAACTGGTATATACCTTTGGCACAAAAAGACAAAATAGCCTACACAAGCGCTATGATAGTGCGTTTGAAGGCCGAAACGAGCTCAGATCACGATTTCGGCACCACAAAGGGAAGTTGTTTTGATCTTTGAAACACCCTGAGTATGCTCACCAAATTTCGTGCGAATCTGAGACTGCAAACGGAGGAGTGTCGACGGCACCCTAGATGAAGCGACGACCTGCTCTGATACCAATTGTTGGAGTTAGACGTCTGCGGAAGCATGCGAACAACACAAGGAGGAAGAAGAAGCTTGGAGCACAAACACACAATACTGAATGTATTACTAGAGAATGTACAAAGATAAGTAGCCCATTAGGGCAATAGGCGTATATACAAGCCCGGGGAGAAAAACCTCCTAAAGAGGGAAAAAAGTGCCCCAGTGGTCCTAGTGTGTTCACACACATCACTACCTAAATATATCAACAATGCCAAAGCTTTGCATCTGACGTAGCCTGAGAATCATGTACTGCACATGCCAAATCATTTACAGATCTTTCATAGTCTAAGAGCTTATACATCCCATGACATAAAATGCTAAAAGCAATAATCACGTCACCGTTTGATAGATCATGTACTGTACACCTCTCATCAACAAATTTCACAACCAAGCCAATCTTTACTAATGCAGAAAGTGATAACAGATTTTTCTTCATCCCTGGCACAAACAAAGCATATGACAAAGTGAAAGAACTACCATCAATAGTAGTCAAAATGATCTTACCAACTCCCATAATAGGATAAGAGGAGTTGTTGGCGAATGTAACAATATTCCCTATAGGGGCAGGCTCAAGTGAAGAGAACAAACTGAACTGCGAGGTAATATGTTTGGTCACCCCACTATCAAAGTACCAAACATCTGAGTCTACTACAGACATGCACTGCTCATGAGAAGATGGGTCAAAACTGCAAACAGTAGTAAACACCCATTCTTCTTCCTGCACAAGATTAGCAGACTCTGTTTTTGGTGTAGAGGCCTCTACAACAACCATTCCACCCTCTTTAGCAACTAGTTTTGGACAGTTCTTTATGATATGATCATTCTGTTTATAGTACTTGCAAATTAAATTCTGCTTTTCCGATTTCTTTTCATCTTTATCTTCCTTCTTTGAATGTGCAGCATTTGCAAATTTTTGCTTACTAATTGAAGAGCTCCATTTTCCTTTGCCCTTCTATCTAGCCAGGAAAGCTTGATCTCCAACATGCATAATGAACAAGTTCTGCCTGGATTGATCCTCTTGCAACAAAACAAAGACTAACTCCTCAAAAGACAAGGCATTTGGATTGCCTTTCATTATCAATCGATGTGTAGAAGCAAAACTCTGATGTGAATGAGGAAGACCATTCAAAACGGTCTCCACAAGTGATCTATCTGGTATAACCTCATCAATAGAAATCAACTGTTCCTTCAAGTCTTTGATCTTTGTTAGAAAACTGTCCATAGAATCACCTTCATTCATGTGCTCACTCTTCAAGTGTTTTCAGAGGTAAGCGACACAAGCCTCATTCCTAGCTTGGTACAATGTGGTAAGTGTATCCCAAGCATCCTTAGCTATTCTGTAAGAGGGAATGTGAGGAATAATGGCACGTTTTATAGAAAAAGCTATCAATGCATGTGCTTGGGCATCTCTGCCATCCCAACGAATTAGCTCTACAGTAGGTGCACCAGAAACCGTAGCAAGGAATATGCAAAATATCATCATCTTCGACACCTTCTGCATCAGCTTCGATACCTGCTGTTGTAATAGTTGCAGGTGTGATAGGACATTTCTCAACACCCCGCACAATGTTCCACAGTCCTTTTACAACCAATACATGTCGCATCATATAAGCCCACAACGGGTAGTTGGTACCATCCAACTTATCTTCAACAGCCAACACACAGAATACATCACTGCTTTCAGCCATGGCCAGTGACTAAAATAGCTTGATGCAAAAAATTGATTGTATCTCAAAAAGTTGAACCGAACTACCCAGAAGAATTCTGCTAGACCTGTAGCACACTTCGAGACGCTTATACTGGAGAACAGAAACTAGTATATACCTTTGGCACAAAAAGACAAAATAGCCTGCACAAGCACTGTGATAGTGTGTTCGAAAACACGCTGAGTATGCTCACCAAAATTCATGCGATTCTGATACTACAACCGAAGGAGTGTCGATGGCGCCCTAGATGAAGCAACAACCTGCTCTGATACCAATTGTTGGAGATAGATGTCTGCGGAAGCACGTGAAGATCACAAGGAAGGAGAAGAAGCTTGGAGCACCACACATAATACTGAATTTATTACTAGAGAATGTACAAAGATTAGTAGCCCATTAGGGCAATAGGCGTATATACAAGTCGGGGGGAGAAAACCTCCTAAAGAGGGAAAAAAGTGCCTCGACGGTCCTACCGTGTTCACACACATCACTACCTAAATATATCACACTTTGTACATGGGAAAGAAACATATATTTCTACCATCCTAACTTTGTTTTAAGGAAAGGATCATCGCCATAAAGAGATACATATATCAAGCTCGACAGGGAGGTAAGGGGTGGGTGTTGGCAATGATCTAGGAGATTTCATGTGAACCATCTCTATGTAAGAGAGAAATCTTATCCTCCCTTGACTTTCATTTGGATTTGCCAAAAGACTCTCTTCTTTTGTATAAAGGCACATCTTTGCTAATGGAAATACAAGGCATGCATTTTACTTTCTATGGATGTGCATTGTGATATCTATCTCCCTTATCCATATTTTTCTAAGAGATCTTCTATGTCTATCTCTCTCTACCTTTCTCTTAGGTTTGAGCTCTTTCTCCATTTCTTAGAATTTTCAATTCAAGTAGTACATGTCGACCAAATCCACACAACATCCACTATATTCTTCCTTTATTGTACTTGAGGTTTTAGGCATCAACTTTTCATTAATCCTAGTCTTGTGTTTTTCTGGTTTCTTCGTCAATGATGGGTGAGCCCACCTTTCTTTCCATCAACACGATTTCTTTAGCCTCTTTTGGTTTGATGTGGATTCGGCCATAAGGATAGACTTTGAAACCCATACTTGATTGTATGATTCTTTGTTTCTCTAATGGTCCTAGGTATCCAAATCTCTATACCTACAGGGAGTGCCTCACTATTGTGTGGTTTTATTTTTCATAATGGCCTTCCATGGTAATGTTTGTTCTTCCTGTGACTAAGAAGAGAAAACACATATGATGTTTCCTATTTCTTGGGAACCCAAATTTATTTATTGGATGTGTCCATAGCCAAAAGGGACTTGGATAACTAACATTGTTTATCCACTTGGGATTTATGTGTCTCCAAGTTCTTCCATTTTGCTCTACATTTCAAGGCTTCCAAATGGTTGTATGTTGGTTGATCAATGACTATTTCAATGTGTTATCGACCACAATAGTAATCCCAAGAAGTCTTGGAGGTTCTTGTGTTATTTAAGCATTGTTTGAATCAGAACTAAAAAGACATATGTCTACAACTTTTCCCTCCCACTTGAGGATTAGTCTACTACTAATGGGTTTGAGACCTATATTCAAAGAGCCAATCGTTTCCAAGTATGACTTTTTCAATCAAATCTTTATCCTCATAAAACTAAAATTACAATTGTAATTTGGTCTTTCCTACATGCACAAGAAGTTTGATTTCACAAATGCATATGGTTTGTGTATATCCTAAGCCTATTAGTCAAATATTATTCAAGTTTTATTTTGGGCATCAAATTTGATACAAGGGATAATCTGATTATGTTAGCTATAGCACTTGTGTCTATGGAAACTTTTACCATGTATTTAGGTGAATGACGTAATGCACTAATTATGCGAGATCTTCTATCCTTAATTGGCTTTGCAATGTAATGAAGTTATCACATAACCATGGAAACATCTCTAAGATCACACATAGACTCCTTAGAAATATTGCCAAAAAAATTTAAAGAAATGTCCACCAGTTTGTTGACACATTGTAGTTTATTAGAAGTTAATATTGTTGTTGTATTGTTGTGGATTGCTCCTACAATACTTTGTATTTTTGAGGATGAAGATATGATAATATTTTCTCTTTCTGTTGAAGGTATGTCGTGGATACACTACAAGAAAAAAGGGGGTGTGCCTAGGCCCCCAATGAGAAAACAATTGGGTTCTATCACTTATGCAATGATATTAACTCAGGGCATCTCATAAGCAAGGTCTATAAGAAATGAAGCTTCCATCACAAAGCAACACAGACCACAACTTATGGAATTCTACATAAAGCTTGTGGCTACAAGTGTCCCATAATCAGGATGCTGGCGAACTATGTGCAATGCTAGAGTTTCATAAATTTGACCATTTGGGGACTAGAAAAAAAATTGGAATTCACCATGCACATTTGTGTCAAGATTAAACATAAAGAGAGAGAGATAGATACATAGAGGGATAGAGAGAGAGACAGAGAGACAGAGAGACAGAGAGAGAGGTACATACACTCACATGCATACATGCACACACATGCATACACATGCATATGCATGGATAGATACATAGATACACACATACACAGACACACACATGCATACACACATGCACATATAGACACACACATATAAACTCACAAACACACATATACATACACATAAATACACACACATACATACACATACACATATACATACACACACATAGTCACACACATGCACCTACACTCACATGCACACAACCACACACATGCACACATGCATACACACTCATATAAATACACAAATATGCATACACAGATATACATACACACACATGTACAGAGCTAAACAAAGACACATATAGTGACATGCACACATATACATACACATGCTTACACACACATACACATACTCACATACACACATATATGCACACATACACATACACACACATATACATAAACACAAATACACACACATACACACATACAGATACATACATATAAACATACACATCCATAGACACACACACATAGGCTCACATGCATACATATGCATATGCATACATATGCATATGCATACATATGTACACACATGAATACATGCACATATGTTGGTGTAAATCACAAGCCTACACATTTGGCTTGAAAGATATCTTGATGACCATACATATGTGAAGAAGCATAGGAAGCATTGCTAGTGGTTAATTACCACTTTATCTCATTGTAAAAGTCAAATTGACTTGGAATCTCTTGTAATCACCTACCAAAAGGATTCGTGGAAAAATTAGTTGTTTGATTGAAAGAATATCTCCAAGCATTTAGGAGCTTGATCATAGGGAGCCAAAAATTTGAATTTGAATTCAAATTTTTACTCATCTCTTATAAAAAATGGACATGAAAAGTCGCGGGCGAGAGAGAGCACTCCTGAGCCTATCATTACTGATTTTTGAGTGTGTGTAAGGCCTACACTCTAGCCTACACCTCTCTATACCGTTTGGAAATGTTATTCATGCCAATGGAGTTGTATACAAATGTTCATTAATACATACATTCACATTGTCCATCTCTAAGTTCTCTGTTAGTCTACTCAAAAGTCTGTCAACTTGTCAAGGGCATATCTTAGTTGATTCTTCACCAAATCCATTACTTCAAAGCTTATTGGATTCAGCTTGAAGTTTTCTACATGATACCAAATTTTGAAGACATTCTATTCAGCCATTTTGGAGAAATCTGCGTCGAGGTGATCTCTGGTCATTTTCTACTACAATCCTAAAAAGTCGGGGGTATAGCTTAACTTGCTAAATTGATTTCTCTTAGCATAGTTCATCTTTTTATATAATTCCACTTGTAATAGGTAGCTTACTAAGCTAATTAGATAGCCTTAAAAGGAATTTTTCCAATTCCTAGGTTACTGGTCATACTGAGCAAAATACCCAACAGGTATCAAGACAAAAATAGAAGGTTTTCTTGAGTTTGTGAATTCCAAAGTTATCTGTTTTGATTCAATTATTATACACATCATTTCCAAAGTACATAGGACCTTTTATAGTCTAGTTATCAACTCTGAAGCAAAAGAGGGCTGGTACAAAGCAGGTACCTACTCAGTCTCTTGGAGCATCCATCCATCTTTCCCAACAGTGGTATCAGAGCAAACAAAGGTAAAATGGGAGATGGTTTTCCTTCATTTATTGACAAATTGGACAAGAACAATTATCAAGCATGGTCTCTAAGGATGAAGACCTACTTACAAGGAAGGAGTCTCTATGGATACATCTCAGGAGATGAGGAGTTGCCCTCATTCAAAACAAGAGGATTACCAACCAAGGAAGAACATGAAAAGCTCAACACATGGTGTGCTAAGGATGCATTGGCAAGGTCTTATTTACTCAACTCTATATCTGATTTTCTTTTGCCACATATTAGAAATTGTAAGACATCCCAAGAGACTTGGGAAACCTTGTCATCTTATTTTTCCTCCAACACAAGGGCTAGGAAAAATTAGTTGTCGATTGAGTTCACAACATTAAGGAAGCAACCTAAGCAAGCTGTTTCAAAATTTTTTACCAAGATTAAAGATGTAGCAGATCAGTTAGCAAGCATAGGAGAAGAGATTGAAGAAGAACAGATTGTATGGCAAGTGATCAATGGGATCAAGGCTGATGACAAATGGGAAAGCTTCACCACAGCTATGGATCTTTACATGGACATGCACACTTCAGATCTTACAACTCTCATGGGACAATTATTTACTCATGAAGCAAAGCTCAACAAGAATGGATACATATCCAAAGGTAGTAACTCTTCTACCCTATACACTGATAAGAAGTCTAAAGATAAAGGAAAGAGCAAGAAGGTGGAAGATGAACCTCCCAAGCCAACTACAGGGAGAGGTAGATCTTCAAGAGGAAGGGGCAGAGGAGGTAAGCAAGGTAGGGGGAGATCTTATAACTCCTCACAATGCAATATTTGTGGTTTATCAAATCATACTACAGATGAGTGTTTCAGGAATTACAAGAATCAGAGAGGAAGAGGATATCAAAGAGGTGGCTACTCACAGTCAAGACGTAGATTCAACCATCACCAAGGCTACAACAATAACTACAACAATAACTACAACAACAACTACAACAATAATTACAATGGTAACTACCAAGGAGGATTCAAATCCAGGAAGGATTACAACAACTACACAGAGGAGCACGATGACTCTCTTCTGATCATGAACATGACTTCAAAGTCAGGTACAAATGATGACCACCTATTCTACATTTAATCAGGATGCTCAAATCATGTGGCTGGCAATGTCGCACTACTCTCTGATCTTGAGGAACCAAAAGGTAAGCATCAAGTTCAAACAGGTGATGACACAAAGCATTCAGTAGTTAAAGTTGGAAATGTTAAGACTTGTGATGGAAATCAAAATTTGTTGAGCAGGGTACTCTATGTACCAACCATTACCAAAAATTTGATGAGTGTTGGTAAGATTGTGGAGAAAGTTTTGCACGTTAGATTCAACAAATATTGAGCATATGTGGAGGGTCCAAGACATAGATTCAAGAGGATTGCTAAAGGAGAAAAATCATGTAGACTTCTCACTTTTGAGTTAGAAGATACAAAGAATATTGCACTATACAGTTATAAAGATCAAACACTTTCAGAGCTTGAGATTTGGCACAAAAGGTTAGGGCACATAGGAGAAAGATCCTTAAAGCAAATGTGCAGGGACCAATGTGTGCTTGGGATACCTAATGTATCCAAGCAACATATGATTTATAAGTGTGGTGCTTGTCAATTCGGGAAGTCTCACTTTTTACCCTTCTCCAAGAAAGGATACATGCATGAAGACTACCTAGAGCTTGTACACATAGATGTATGGGGACCAAGCAAAGACCCCTCAATCTCAGGATCAAGGTACTATGTGTCTTTCATTGATGATTATAGCAGATGGATTGTATTATACTTCATGAAGCACAAGGATGAGGTATTCAATTGCTTTAAAAAATATCTTGCACTAGTTGAAAATCAGACAGGAAGGAAATGACCATGATATAAGATTTGAACCTACAAAAGATAGGTACCCTAGAACAACCCAATTAGAATACATCTTTATATCTAAGTCATAAGTGAAGGGATAGAACAACCCTTCATTCATAGTACCCTTTAGATATTTAAGCACCCTTTTGGTAGCTTCCATGTAAGGTTTCCTTGGTGCATGCATAACTGACTCAATGTACTTACTCCATAAGCAATGTCTACTCTTCTTAGGGTAGCATAGTTGAGGCTCCCTACAAGCTTTTGGTAACCTATAACATCTTCAAGAAGTTCTCCCTCATGAGAACTAAGCTTATCATTGAGCTCCATGGGTGTACCTGCAATTTTGGTATTCTCCATCTTAAACGTTACCAACATATCATGAATATACCTTCTCTGAGTAATAAATATACTAGAATCTTTGTACAACCACTAAGCCAAGAAAGTAAGTTAATAAACCAAGATCACAGATTTTAAATTCTTCCATTAGTTGAGCCTTAACCTTCTTGATGCCATTAGCATCATTGCCTGTAACGATAATGTCATCCACATAGACACATAAGTAGATAACTTCTGATTTGTTCTTCTTTATAAATAAAGAAGAATCTCCCTTGCTAGCCACAAAGCCTTAGTCCTGCAAATAAGTAACAAGCCTATGGTTCCAAGCTCTAGGAGCTTGCTTTAGGCCATAGAGTGCTTTCCTTAGCTTGCATACATAACCTATTTTATCTTTATCTTAAAAATCTAGTGGTTGTGCCATATATACTTCTTCTGATATCCACCCATTTAAGAATGCATTCATGACATCTAATTGATATAGATTCCAGTTCTTAGAGGCAACAATACTCACCAAAACCCTGGTTGTTGGCATCTTTGCCACAGATGAAATGGTTTCTTCATAGTCCACTCCATGAGTTCGGGCAAATCCTTTTGCCACTAGCCTTGCCTTGTACCTCTTTAAAGAAACATCTGAGTTCTTTTTGATTTTATATATCCACTTGGATCCTATAGTATGGTTCCTTAAGTGCTTCTACTTCTTGCTACATGGATTCTCTCCATTTTTTCCTCTTATTAGCCTCTTCAAATGAAGAAGGTTATTCTATCATAGAGTCTTTAGTGATATACACAGAATTCTTGGTGATTAATGATGTATCATAGCCATACCTTATGGGCTTTTTGCTTTCTCTTTCATATCTCCTAAGTGCTTGGTTGGAGGATTCTGGTATGTCTTCCAATTGCTTGACTTTCGTCTTGCCTCTTGACTTCATGCCTTGAAATCCAATTGCTCTTCATCCTCTGAATTGATGCCTTCTCGTAATTTTTGATCTTCTTGAGTGAGAGTTGGAAAATCATTTTCCAAATCATAAGGTAGCTTGACCTTCCTGCAATCATCTTCAAACCATGAATTATTTTCATCAAACACTACATCCCTACTAGCTATAAGTGCTTTGTTAGTGGAATTTTCTAACATGTAGCCCTTTTGGTTTTGATCATACCTAATGAATATACATTTCTCAGCTTTAGGGTCAAGTTTCCCTCTAACCTATGAGGGAATGTGTGCATAAGCAATGCACCCAAATATTTTGCAATGGTCCAATGAGGTTCTCCTACCATTCCATGATTCATAGGGTGCCATAGCATCCAAGGATTTCGATGGCAGCCTATTAACCAAGTAGGTGGCTAGGGAAACACCCTTTGGCCATAGGTAATTAGTTAACTTCTTCTCATTCAACATTGACCTAGCAGCTTCAACTATTATCATGTTCCTTCTTTCTACTACTCCATTCAATTCAGAAGTATATCTTATTGGGACTTCCCTCTTTATGCATCTATCCTATAAAAATGAATCAAATTCATGTGAAAGGTACTCACCACCTCCATCAGATCTGATCCTTTTCAAGCTTCTTCGTGTTTGGTTCTCAACTAGTGCCAAGTAGTTTTTGAAACATGTATATACTTTATCCTTATGCTTCATGAACTAAAGGATTGTGCATCTATTGTAATCATCAATAAATGAAACATAGTACCTTGAACCTGAGATTGATGGATCTTTGCTAGGACCCCACACATCAGTGTGTATAAGTTCCAAATAGTCTTCATGCATGTATCCCTGATTGTTGAAGGGTTGCCTGTGAGATTTGTCAAATTGGCATGCTGCACATCTGTATATCATATGCTACTTGGTCACATTGGGAATGCCAAGCACACTATAATCCCTGAAAATTTGCTTTAGAGTTCTTTCTCCTATGTGTCCTCACCTTTTGTGCCATATCTCTAGCTCAAATAAGTTTTTATCCTTGTAATTGAAAAGTGCTATGTTCCTAGTGTCTTCAGTCTCAAATTTCAATAATCTACGAGATTTCTCACCTTTAGCCATCCTTTCGAATCCTTGTTGAGGGTCTTTTACATATGCTCCATGCTTAGTGAATCTGCAACGTAAGCCTTTCTCAACAATCTACCCAACACCAATTAGGTTCTTGGTTATAGTTGGCACATACAGAACTTTGCTCAAGAGATTCATGTCACCATCAGATGTCTTGCTTCTCTATAGTTGTTATAATCTCTTCTTCCTGTGAAACCTCCTTGATAATTGTTGTTGTTGTAGCTTTGATTGTAGTTATGATTGTAGTTGCTTTCTCCATTGTTGTGCTTGCCTCTAGATTGTCCATAGCTACCTCCATGAAAGCCTCTTCCCCTTTGATTCCTTGTGCTCTTGAAGCATTCTTCTATGGTGTGATTGGTATTACCACAAATGTTGCAAGGTGGATTGTTGTAGAACTCCCCCTGCCTTGCTTTCCTCCTTTGCCCCTTCCTCTAGCACCTCTTCCTCTACTTGCATAATTAGCTTGAGAGGTACTAGTCTCTTCTTCATTCTTCTTGCTTTTACCTTTATCCTTACTTTTATTCTTATCTATATAGAGGGCAGAAGATTGGTTACATCTAGCGTTGTAACCATTCTTGTTAAGCTTTGTCTTATGGGTGAAAAATTGCCCCATCAATGTGTTGAGATCAAATATTTTCATATATGTGATCTGCCTTACTATGTGTTTTTCGTCTATCTCCTCTCCAATGCTGCAAGCTCATCATCCACATCTTTCATCTTGGTTACATAATCAGCCATTCCTTGCTTTGGTTGCTTCTTTAGAGTTGTAAACTCCATCCATAATTGATTCTTCCTAGCTCTTGTATTTGATGAGAAATATGATGAGAGTAATTCCCAAGTCTCTTGGAAGGTCTTACAATTCCTAATGCGAAGCAACAAGAAATCAGAGATTGAGTTTAGTAGATCCTTTGCACACCATGCAGTCAACCTTTCTTGCTCTTCCCGTCTAGGTTGATGCTTGCTCCTCAAGGTTGGTATCTCTTCCTCTCTGAGATGTATCCATATAGACTTCTCCCTTGAAGGTAGGCTTGCATCCTTAGTGACTATGCTAAGTAGTTGTTTCTATCCAATTTTTCAATGAAGGATGGAAATCCATCTCCCATCTTGCTTGTTGTTGCTTTGATACCACTATTGGAGGAGATGGTGGATAGTCTTCAAAGATGAAATGGTGTTGCTTGATCTTGCTTCACATCGGCTAAGAATGAGTGCTAGAGAGTGTAGTGGGCCTCTTTATCTAGCTAATTATCATAAATGATCACCTATGTTCCTTGGAACATGATCCACTAATTGATGGATCAAAATAGATAGGTAGGAATTGATCCAAGACCATAAAACTTGCTATTCTTATTCCTACACCTATTCAATGTTTTGAACAGTTCTCTGAGCACAACAACAATGACCTTAGTTCCTTTTGGGAAACTCTAATTAGCTTAGAAAGCTACCAATCATGAGTGATTTCATAAAAAAATGATAGTCTACATGCAGAGAATGGGGTTTAGCGAATCACACTACAGTCCCGACATTTTCGGGGTGCAACAATCAACAGACCAGAGAGTAATGATGCATTGATATCTCACGATTCAGATGAGTGATGACAATGAGATCTTGTGTCATTATAGTAGACAGTATACTGAACATATCAAGCTTTAAATCATTGGAGATGATCAATCATGCAGTGAGAACAAGCTCTAAGAAGATCACTATTCTAATATGTTCATGACAAAGAGGTGAGATGAAAATATGATAGAAAGTATATATTAAAACATGTACAAATACAATGTCATTGGCAATGATACATTGCACAATGTGAGGGGTTTTGGTGAGATATAGAGTAAGCTCCTTAAATCGTAGTATGTCTTCTCTAATGATCTCCAATAGTTGAGATATCCCACAGGTCATGTCATCCTCTTTTTATAGTTGTAATTGGAGCCCATATTTGAGTTCATATTCAATACCTAAAAGTGAATCCTAAAGTATAGGATATATTCTCTCATTACCCAACAACAAAAAACTTCCAGATTTGGTGCTTTCTAACTTCCTCATGGTTGTAGGACACTTTTACAAAGGTAATTGTGAATGATTTTTACAACAGATTGATCACATGGGATTCCATAAGAGATGTGCTAATTAACCAAGTATGTGGGCCTAGTTTTAATTGCACGAACATCATGGACCAAAAGGAAACGGGATACTATCCTATTTTTGCTAGATAGATTGAGCAAGATGGCTCATTTCATACACACACATGAGATGATAGAAGCTCCACATGTAGAAAACTTGTTTATCTAGCATGTTTTCAGATTGCATGGGCTAACTCCATCCATAGTTTCAGGTAGGTATTTTAGATTCAGAAGACACTTCTCCAAGGTTTTATTTGGAAAAATAAAAGTGTCATTGAAAATGAGTAGTGGTGATCATCCATAGATAGATGGTCATACCGAGAGGGTCAACCAGATTCTAGAGGACATGTTGAGAGCATATGTATCTGAGAGGCAGTCATATTGGGATAGTTACTTGCCACTAGTAGATTTTTCTTATAACAATAGGCCCCACAAGGTAACATGAATGTCTCTTTTTGAGATGAACTATGGCATGAATCCAAGTGCTCCCAATACCATAAAAATGCCGAAGAAATACCCTAGTGCTTCAGAGTTCTTAGCGAACCTCCAAGCAAATTTAGTAATAGCTAAAGCCAAGATGCAGCAAGTAGTTGATGGGGCAAAGAGTATGCTAATATGAAGAGATCTCTTAGATCCTTTGAGGAGGGAGATAGAGTGTTTGTGCTCATAATAGCTAGATCTACTTCACTATCCATAGAGAAGTGTAGCAAGCTTTCATTAAGGTTTTGTGGACCTTGGAAGATACTAAAGAAACTACTCGTGTTGCATACCAATTAGAGCTTCCTCTAGATCGTAGATTCCACCCACGATTTCATGTTAGTAAACTTACAAAGTATATTTCTAGGGATGATAATCTAATAGAGGGTATTGTTTCTTTCTGAAAAAAAGATAGCACAAACTATTCCCCATACAAGATACTAGATCGGAAATAGAAACAGTTAAGGAACCATGTCCTCCAATCGTATGTAGCAACCTTGAGAGGATGAATGCTTACATACTCTACTTGGGAATCAGAAGCTCTCATTCGCAAGTAATTTCCCTCATTGATCATTGAGGAAAATGATCTTTAGAAGGGGTTCAGACATTGTTCCACAGGGACCATTCCATGTGTGTGTGGGACAAGCGCTAGCCATATCCAAGGTCTCAAGCTCGGGGGATATCCTAAGGTATTCACTAGTAATGGGGATGAGTGTTGCGTGATGGCCACATGGCAGCACTAGACCATTCTGGATCATTTCCATTTTTAGAATACAAGAGTATATAAAAGGATGGGAGGAGATTTGCACACACATCATTCACATGCCTTGGTTTTAGCTTTCTCAAACAAACATACATATTCATACACACACATAGGCACACACAAATACACATATACACACACACACACACACATACACTCACATGCATAGACATGCATATGCAGCAAGCAGCTGATAGGGAAAAGAGTATACTAATAGGAAGAGATCTCTTAGATCCTTTCAGGAAGGAGATAGAGTCTTTGTTCTCGTAATAGCTAGATCTTCACTATCCATAGGGAAGTGTAGTAAGCTTTCATCAAGGTTTTGTGGACCTTGGAAGATACTAAGGAAAATAAGTGATGATGCATACCAATTAGAGCTTCCTCTAGATTGTAGCTTCCTCTTTCTCAACGTTGGATACCCGAGTAGCTGCTCTATAGTTTGGCATGCCTAGTGGGACACTTGCATTTCTCTGTGAGGTCCTTAGTATAGTAAGTATTTGTCTGTGCATTGTACATTCTTTTTTTTTTGCATCTTGCAAGTGGGTACATGACTCACACTTGAGCAAACAAGGATCCTCTTCATGTACAAAGGAGCTTCAAGTAGTCATCTTTACCTTTAGCTAGTTAGCATAGGTCCCCTCGGCCCTTAAATTTGTCTATTGATTTGGCTACAACCCCACTCTCAAAGGAGAAGCCTAGAAAGACATTGGATTTCTCTTCAGATACGTTAGAAGAAGCACAAGTACCAATGGAGGACTTGCCCAACCCACTCTCAAGGTTGAACATTAAATTCTCTACCTTTAAGAGATCAGCATATGAAGATCCAAATGACCAGGTGAGGAGATTTATCTCCTTATGCCGCAATTTTGGGCTTCAAAACCGAGATGACACCATGCTCGTACTATTCCCTTCAACATTGGAAGGTCTTGCAGATAAATGGTAGACTCCGTATGCAAAACAGGCATTTCAACACCTCGAAAACATTGAAGAACTTATTCTCTCAGACATTACGATTGAGAATCTCCTCAGAGCGAGCACTGGATCAGTTTGAAAATCTAAGATTATTCCCAAGTGAATCATTTCATGAATTACATACTCATACTAAAGCAGTTTTTTCCCAATTATCGCATGCATCAGGAGATTTCTTTGTCCAAAATTGGATAGAAAAGGCACTTGCTAGGTCGTCTCAACAAAAGCTTTGAGTATCTCTTGTTGGGAAAGTTGGATGGACACCTCAAGAAATGATTTGTTACTGCTAATCAGTGCTTCATACGTGCTCTCTTTCACCTCATAGTTGTTTTGTGGGCCCCTCTAGCTTGCCAATGACACTATATAGGTGCCTATGTAATTTAGAGATGGATGCATATGAATTTCCTTGCTCAATAGATTCTCTCTCACATAAATATAGTGAACTTGTATATGCGTGGTTCTTGCATGATAGATAGGATTTGCTGCAAGATGTAAAGAACTTGTATTGTCACCAAAGATCATAGGTGAAAGAGTGTGAAGTTCTAAAACTGAATATAGCAATCTAATCCATATGGCTTCTTGAGTAGCATTTGTGAATCCCCTGCATTCAACCTCTATTGAAGATACAGCAATAGTAGGTTGCTTCTTGGAAGACCATGAAATGGGCTTATCACCTGCAAATGAAAGATAACATCAATACTCCTCTGTCATCCTTACAATTTGCCAAGTCTGCATCTAAATAAAGTTTGATGTCCAAATCTGAAGTATATGGAAATTATAATCCTTGATTTTGAGTACCCTTAAGGTACTTCAAAATTCTCTTGGCAGCTTCCAAGTGAGGTGCTCTAGATTTATGCATGAATTGACTTAAGACACTTACTCCATAAGCTATAGCAATCCTTGTCAAGGTTGCATAGTTTAGACTCTCAACTATGCTTTGATATCCTGTAATGTCTTCAAGCAAATCACCTTCATGAGCACTCAATTTTTGGTTTACCTCCATAGGGATGCTAGCTATCTTGGCATTCTCCAAGTGGAACTTCTTCAACATGTCCTGCATATACTCTCTTTGAGTAATATAAATTCTAGAATTTTGTGTAGACTAATTCAAGTCGAAGAAAATACTTTAGTGACCCTAGATCACTGATTTTGAACTCTTGCATCATTAGGTTCTTAATCTGATTGATGCCATTGGCATAACTACCTATAAGTATGATATCATCAACATACATGCATAGATATATCACCTCTGGATTACTTCTCTTAACAAACAAAAAAGTATCTGCTTTGCTCATCATGAATCCTTGATCCAGAAGATAGGTAGTTAACCTATGATTCCATGCCCTAGGTGCCTGCTTCAAACCATAAAGAGATTTGTTCAAGAGATTTGTTCAATTTGCGCATATATTTTACCTTGCTTGGATCTTCATAACCAAGAGGTTGAGCCATGTAGAACTCCTCTGAAATCGAGCCATTAGGGAAGGCATTTTTAACATCCAATTGGTACATATTACAATTCCTTGATGTAGCCACACTTACGAATACTATGATGTTTGGCATTTTAGCCACAGGTGAGAATGTTTCGTCATAATCAACTCCTTGGGATTGTGAAAAACCCTTAGCCACAAGTCTAGCTTTATATCTGCTTATGGATCCATCTGAGTGTCTCGTGATTTTGTAAACCGATCTAGAACCAATTACCTTCATTGATTCCTTCTTTGGCACTAGTCCCAAAGTATCATTCTCCTTGAGTGCTTCTATTTCTTCATCCATAGCTTCTTTCCATTCTGGCTTGGTCTTTGCCTCTTCAGATGAAGGCTCTTCAAGTGATAAATCTTTAGCAAGATTAATGGAATGCTTAGTAACTAAAGAAGTGTCATACCCATATCTGATTGGCTTCTTGCTCTCCCTTTGTGATCTTCTAATTGCTTGGTTAGATGATTCACGTATGTCTTCCAACCTCTTCATCTTGACCTTGCCCTTTGATTTCCATGCCTTGAGTTCTTCTAGATTGATGATGTCCTCATCATCTAATTTGATATCTTCAATTTGGCTTGGCTCCTCGTTGGTGAGACTTGGAAACTCCTTTTCCAAGTCATATGGCAACTTAACTTTGTTTCATTCACTTTCAAACCAAGAATCATTCTCATCAAACACAACATTTGTACTGACCATAACTCCTTTGTTGGATGGATTATAAAACTTGTATCCTTTCATATTTAAATCATACCCTATAAAGATGCACTTCTCTACCTTAGGGTGTATCTTACCTCTTATCTGAGGGGGAACATGCACATAAGCAACATATCCAAAGATCCTGTAATGATCAAGTGATGGTCTCCTACCATGCCATGCTTCATATGGGGTCATCCCATCAAGTAATTTGGATGGCAACCTGTTAATAAGATAGGCCATAGTAGATACACTCTCTGCCCACAAATAATTTGGTAGCCTTTTCTCATTAAGCATTGATCTAGCTATTTCCACAATCAACCTATTTCTCCTCTTTGCTACCCCATTTTGCTCAGGGGTGTACCTTGTTGTAATTTCCCTTTTCATTCCTCTATCCTGCAAGAATGCATCAAATTCATTTGAGATACTCACCTCCTCCATTTCAAGCTCCTCTCTTGTAGGTTGTCCATTGCTTCTGAAAATGGGCATCTCCTCATCTCCTGATATGTATCCATAGAGACTCCTTCCTTGTAAGCATGTCTTCATCCTCAAGGACCATGCTTGGTAGTTATTCCTGTCCACTTTATCAATAAAAGAAGGGAAACCATCTCCCATTTTACCTCAATTGCTCTGATACCACTGTTGGGAAAGATGGATGGACACCTCAAGAAATGAGTTGGTACTGCTAATCCTTGCTTTGTACCTGCCCTCTTTCACTTCAAATTGTGTTGTGGGCCCCTTTAGCTTGCCAATGACAATAAATAGGTGCCTATGTACTCTAGAGATGATGCATCAAACAACTAGATCGAAACAGATAATTTTGAAAATAGCTTGTGATAGAAAACTTGCTATTTTGGTCTTCATGCCTGTTGAATGTTTTGCTCAGTACTCACAGTACAGTAGCAATTAGAAAAATTCCTTCTAAGGGTATCTAATTAGCTTATATTGATAATGATTCCAAGTGAAATCACTCAAAATGATAAAGCATACATTGAGCAATCAATTTAGCAACTGAATCCTTATCCTCAAATTTTTAGGGAATTTGGAGAGAATGAACAGTGACCACTTCGAGGCGATTTTCTCCCAATTTGCTGAATCACATTGTTTCAACCTTTGAAAAATTGTAGAAGACTTGGAGCTGGTTCCAACAAGCTATAGATAATTGAAAATGGTGGAGTAATGACTAAGATATGAGCATTCAAAGTATATTGTTCTTAGTAGATATGGCAAAGAGATGAACACAGATTATCAATGATAAAATGTATTATAGAACAATGTTGTACATGATCATTGGCATAAAAAATAATGCCCAATGATAGTGAGAAGAGTAGGCTATAGTGTAAGCCACTGAACCTCTACCAATGATCAACCATAGGCTCTAGAATGGAGGCACAAATGGCCGCAAGATTGCAACCTCCTTTTATAATAGATTTTCCAAGTTTGAATTTTGAAATTCAAATAGATGCTCTACCTAAAAGTACTCTTCTAAGTTAGGAGTGATTTTACCAAAAGCGATTTGTAGCTTTTATTTCTCCAAACTCTAGGAGATGAATGGGATTACAATATTCTTCTAAGTCAAATGAAGTTTACAAAAGTTAATGGTCAAGAAAAATATAAGCAAGGGTTCATGTGGTCCTTAAAATGTTTGCACATAGCTCCTTCAATGCCAAGCCAAGTGTGAAGGTTTGGCGTTTGCACCAACATCTCTCAGGCTCGAGGCCACTCTGAACGACTTTGTCGTAGTTGCCTCTCACATAGAGGAGGCTAGCGTGCGCTTTGAAGGAGGGACACAAGAAAATTATGTGGTGAATCTCGACCCAATTGAGCAACTTTGAATGCAACTAGAAGAGCTAAAGATGCAACGAAGTCAAAATGAAGAGAAGGTTGTCTCATGACCTGCATGCTAGAATGAAGATTTGGTGGCCCAAATTCGCTAAGAAGTGGGGGAATTGCAAACCGCTCAAAACATTCGAAGGCAAGTCTGGTGTACCACATGCAACAACAATGGTCATTCTCACATGAACTGCCCCAACAAGATAAGTTGTGAATTTTTTGGTAAACGTGACCATGAGGCTCTTGGCAATTATTACTTGAAAGCATCCCAATAGAGAGACAACAATCAGGTTCTTGACACTTTTTATGCTGGTACATCAAATGTACATAACAGAGAGGAGAATCGGCAAAATAAACCTAGATACACCAGACCATTGATGTGTAATCATTGTGGTGAGTATGGCCATATGCAGAATAGGTGCTCCTTACTAGAGGGTGCACCTCCATGCCAACATTTTCTGGAGGTCAAGGATCATTATACAAGGAATTGTCCTTACAACAGCCCCACTCCTACCCATATGATTGGTATGTCTCCAAAAGATGAAGGTATGGCCCCACAATCTTACATTGTTTCATCATCAACTGTGCCTATGATGATTAGGTCTAGACAATTGACAACAACATGTAGAGAGGAGCAACACACAATCAAAAAAAGAGAATAATTCCAAAGGGCCTATTTTGAGTTAGGAATGTCCATCGAAGAAGCTTACCACACAGTGAGAACCTCACTGAAGGAGCAACCAACTCACCCTCAGGAAAATATTGAGGGGTTAAGTATTGAGAAAATCTTGAAAGGAACTCATCATTAAGTCACTCTTTGCTAACTTATTCAAATGGATGCAAGGGTACGAAGTGATCTACTAGAAATTATACAGTCTTCTTAGATGAGCCCACATCGCATTATAGATGGTTTCATGGTTGAGTTCCCTCTTGCACCCTTGGCTGACTATCAAAGCTCAAGGTTATCTTGTTTTATAAAAGATGAAGATGTACGGGTGTTATTATAGATGGAGGCTTTGGCATCAATTTAATGCTTGAATTCACAATGGAAAAACTAAAACTGAACCCCACCAAGGTGTTCACCCTTCATTATCGCATAAGCAGATCAACACCAGGTTCCACCACTCGATAATATTGAAAAGGTGCTCATGATTGTGCAAAGTTGTCAGTTTCTTTTAGTCTTTGTTGTTATTGCCCTACCAAAAGAGAGTTCTTACCGTCTACTCTTGGGAAGGCTTTGGCTAAGGCAAGAAAAAGCATTGCAAGATTGGGGAAAGAACAAGTTGTGGGTTTCAACAACTGCTAACAACCAACTACAGTTACATTTGGAGGAGGGATCAAACATTTGCAAGGCTACTAGGTATAGTGTGGACACTTAGATAATGCCTTTTTTACCTCAAGAAGATGATGCACTACTAAATTGGATGATACAGATTGCACAATGTTGTACAATAGAAATAGGTGAGATAAATGAAGATTCTATGATAGCAACATTAGGATACCAAAAGAGGAAAAAATTGATTTTCAAGAAAAATCTAAGTTATGCGATTACAAGAAATTGCATGAAGAATTAGAAATTGAGCAAGCAGAAATTAAGCACCTCTCACAAGATAGCCCAAGTGGACATCATGAAGCCCAAGTGGGGCTAGGTTCCCTGGGCCAAAATGGTCTTATTCTCTGTGTAGAACAAAATCTTTCTTTGGGACAAGGGAGTCAACTTCAATTTTTGTAGGCATTTCGAGAGAGGAAAAGAATACGAAGTGAGCTTTTTGACCTCAGTGGTGAAGTTCTACCCAAGAGGATCAGTACACTTGTTTTTGTAGGTGAACAAGCAAAAGGCAATAATTATCTAGATGTTGTTTTAAGATATGCAAGACATGACAAGGCACCCCAAGCTACATGTTATGATTTAGTGGTACCTTCACTTTTTTATGCATGAAAGCATCTCGATAGGTTCGATCTCCCTCTAGAGTAATGGTCACTTGGGGATCAAGGCACACAAATTTTGTAAATAGGGATTTGCCAGATGGAGTGACCTTAGAGTTGGGGATTAGGTTCTGTCTACTTGGGGAATTTCTGACTTGACTGATTACTTGATTCTCCATAAACTGAACAGCAAATGGAAGATAAACTAGAATTCTTGTCAATGGCAACATAGGTTTTTGAGTCTTTGGAGCCTCCCATACAACATCAAACACTCTTTCTTGATGTGGCTCATACTTCACAGTGGGGTCTAGTGCGCTTCCAAAGCCAAGAAATTTGGAGTTCATGATGAAGTATATGTGTTTTGTGGCATTGAGGAGGAACTTCCCACCTTTTCTTGAACTGCAGGCATGCTCAATCCTATTGGAGTTATCTTCAATCCAGTTGCCAAAGGATGCAGATCACCCTGAGCTACAAAGAAACCATTCTTGGCTCATGTAATAAACTTGATTTTGTTCTTTGGAACATCTTGAGGTGTCTTATATTATGTTATATTTGGAGATCGAGAAATCAAACTGTCATGAACAGGAACAAAAACTCTTTGCATCATGCTTTTGTCAAAGGATTCAAAGATATTTTGGTCTTCAAAGTCTAGCAGCCATCAAATCTGCCCCAACAAAAAATTTCCAGCTTTCTCTTCACTTGAAAAATACCCCTCCTAGGAAATGGAGAGAGTCCCTGCTCCAATTGTATTTGAGCTCCATATTTGATATGGTTTTGATATGTACTTATGGCCTCTGTGTAGATTAGCATCTGATCAGATTTATGTAACTCTCCTGCCTGCATCACGATACCTTGGTTGATGGCGTGCTTCTGATCCTTGCTATTTTGTTTTTTGGGGGAGCCTATCCCTTGTACAATCACAGATTTCATCATTAATTTCGAATTTCCTGCTTCTTCAAGCAAAAATTATATTATTAAAATAATGTATTCCACGCAATTTCCAAGTCATTAGGCGCATCTGCAGAAATTTTTGAAGGACGTAGATAAAGCTGAAAGGCGCGTACTTCCTATGTCACTCAACTTCACGGCATCATGCGTATGAAAGGATAATGCCCGGGGGCCGGATGATGTGAATGCCTGAGATATGAACGGTTCAAATTCTATATATGTAACTTGCCTCTCGATAATAATTAAGAAGCCGTTGTAGACTGTAGTGCGTGTCCTTTGGTGTTGGTTATGTTGTCTGTTCCCTTTCTTCATGGTATCATCGCCGGATGTTCTTGGGTTCGTGATGCGGTGCTTTGCATCTCCAACGAGTGCTACGCAGGCTAGGAATGATCCACCAGCCCATGCGCTAGCCTCGTCTCAGTCTGCCTAAGTATACTGCTTCAATGGCCTCCCTCAGAAGGTAAAATCATTACGCATTCAGTTGCTGTGAAAAGAATGTTTTTCCTCTTCAGATTGTTGCTCCGAGAGTGGCGCGCACCTAAGTGATGATGCATTGCGTTCTGATCTGAGCATTCCACGGGGATTGGCGGTCCATACAAGTATACCTGCTTTTGCGTGGTTGCCAAGCACTACTGTTTTCCAAGATTCTTTAATTATGTGTCGCTTATCCCTGCGCTTCCATTCTTGCATCAAATTGCAAACCTTACACGGTTACCGGCTGCTGCTCAGTATGAAGATTCAACCGTCGGCGCTCTGAGTGAACTGCTCGCTGCCTCTAATTGGGCTATAAAGAGTGACACACGAAGTGCGCATTTTTCAACTTTACCTTCACACCAACCTTCGATACTTTCTGCAGGTGCTCCTGACGATTTGGAGATCACGTGTGGTATACTTTTGCTATTATATAATCATGTGGACAACTTCATCTTGGTTTTTAAAGATTCAGATTTTTCCATCATGGATTTCGCTCCTGAGTCCTGAGGATTTGGAGATCACGTGTGGTATACTTTTGCTATTATATAATTATGTGGGCGACTTCATCTTGGTTTTTAAAGATTCAATTTATTCTCATCATGGATTTCACAACTGCGATGCTGATCTTAGTCCGAGAATCCTTTTCTCTCTGCTATTCGTGGGCACTACAATGCTAATTCAACAACTCCTCGCTGAAACAACCACATTATTTCATGAACTGGTGGTTCACTTGCTATTACAGCTCGAAGCTTTCTTTCCATTTCAAATGTGTGATCCGGGTGGACCTCAACACTTACTGTGGATGCTATCATCTCCCTGTACCAATCTTCCTTATCTTGCACAGTTCGCTTGAGGGGGAGGAACATATCAACAAGCTCGTGTGAAGACATTAACAGAGAACAGTGAAGACATTAACAGAGAACAATCAAAGGAACCTGAAAGAACGAGCGTTAATCTGAAATGCCCGCATAATGTGAATACCCGAGATGCGAACGCGTGCAAATAATTCTATATGTGTAACTTGCATCTCGAAAATAATTATGAAGCCGTTTACTACGCGTACGTGTCCTGTGGTGTTGGTTATGTCGTTGTTCGGTTTCTTCAGGATGATTAGATCTCCATAGTGAGCGGCACCCGATAAACTTGTAAGGTCTGTTCGGTTACGGGCTGCTGCTCAGTACGAAGATTCAACCGTCGGGGCTTTGAGTGAACTGTTCGCTGCCTCTAATTGGGCTATAACGAGTGACGCACGAAGTGCGCATTTTTCAACTTTTACCTTCACACCAACCTTCGATACTTTCTGCAGATGCTCCTGACAATGTGGAGATCACGTGTGGTATACTTTTGCTACTATATAATTATATGGACGACTTCATCTTGGTTTTTAAAGATTCAATGTATTTCCATCATGGATTTCGCTCCTGAGCCCTGAGGATTTGGAGATCACGTGTGGTATACTTTGCTATTATATAATTATGTGGGCGACTTCAGCTTGGTTTTTAAAGATTCAATTTATTTTCGTCATGGATTTCACAACTGCAATGCTGATCTTAGTCCGAAATCCTTTTCTCTCTGCGGTTCGTGGGCACTATAATGTTAATTCAACAACTCCTCGCTGAAACAACCACATTATTTCATGAACTGGTGGTTCACTTGCTATTACAGCTCAAAGCTTTCTTTCCATTTCAAATATGTGATCCGGGTGGACCTCAACAATTATTGTGGATGCTATCCTCTCCCTGTACAAATCTTCTTTATCTTGCACAGTTCGCTCGAGGGGAGGAACATATCAACAAGCTCGTGTGAAGACATTAACAGAGAACAGTGAAGACATTAACAGAGCACAATCAAAGGAACCTGACATCACGTGTACCAGCTGCCATGTAAGCATATACGTGTCAATAACAGATTGTAACGGACGCGTCCAGACGTGTAGTCAGAAGTGATTTTGGAGATGGAAATAAGGTTTCGTGTAACATTGGGAACATAGAAGACGTCTGCTATAACCACTGTTTGCCCATTACTCAGGTTAATATGGACATTGCCTTTTCCTATGGTAGGTTGGAGAATATTATTCCCAAAACGCACTTCGAGTGGTTGTGGTAGGTCTGTATAGTCACATAGTGAGGTCTTAGATGCAGCTATATGACAGGTGGCACCGGAATCAAGAATTCATGTGTTAGTGGACAGGTTCAGGAATTACAGCAGCATGGTGAACATTTCTGGAATTTCCCCATCGATGCCTACGTGGAGTGCCATTTCTGAAATGTCGTTGGTGCACAATGAAACCTGGTCGCCGATTACTACGGTGTGATCGATTTGGGCTGTGTGAAGAACGTCGTGGAGATGGCGCAGAGCGCTGAAATCGGTGTGAGCCATTTGATGAAGGACCATGCCTACGAAAAGAGGGTTTGTCTATATGCATCGCAAGAACAGTAGAACTCTGTGAAGATGTGCCATGAGACGCTTGAGATGCACGACGCAGAGTAACTTCTTGCATAATGAGCGGGATAAGTGTCGCAACAGATAATTGTGTATTAGTGCTTAATGAAGACACAAAAGATTGAAAAGAAGAGGGTAGAGTAGACAGTAATACAACCGATTGAAGTTGCGTAGGAAGTTCCAGGCCGGAGAGTAGTGTGTCGTCCATTCGTACACGCCATTGTTGGAAGAAAGTTTCTGGAGAGTCTGATTCTTTCATCGACAATGAAAACAACTGCCGGAGGCAGTTAACCTGATGAGCACACTTCGCACTTCGAACATTTCTTCGAGCGCTTTCCATATACCATGAGAGGTGGCAACTCGAGCTTTGCATTCAAATCTTTCTCGTCCCAAGCTTTAACTTGCGCAGCCAATTGAGGGTCATTACGCGTAGGACATACTTCTGTGCCGTCGACGACAGGGAGCAACGAAAGCTTCTGAAGGACCATAGTCATGGTCAATTTCCACGGTTTTTTTTTTTTTTTTAAATAAAGGAAGTTCGGCCTTAGCCTAATCTCCCGGACTTTAATTATAATAAAGAGAAAAAGTTACAAGTGAATGGGACTAGTGCCCATGGGACCCCCCAAATCCCACAATGCAGGGGAGGAGTATGGTAAGCTACAGGGCATTACAAATGAGGCGGATAAAATTATCATCACCCTCATGTGGGACCCATTTGAGTTTCAACTTGTTGTTTTCGAGGAGATAAATACAGTGATGTGTAAACGGTGGCGATCTCTTGACTCCGGAGATTCTTTTACCTAGGAGAAACAAGGATTTCTCGATCGACCATTCCTTAGGAGTTTGGCCAAAATTGAAAGCACATCGCTCCCTCCAAATCTTCCAGAGAGCCTCACCTTTGATGGCATTCCACAGCCTCGATGAGCAACCAATCGCCTCACCCAACATCACTTGTTGCCAGTTGATTTGACTCGTGAGTCTCAATACTCGGGTCACGTGATGCCAGATAACACGGGACTTGGGGCAGTCGAAGAACAGGTGAGCTAAATCTTCGATGCACCGATGGCAACACTTGCACAATGGCGGCACACCACAGATTTTGTTAGCCCTTGCATTGGTCCAGATACCTTTATGCAAGATCTGCCACATGAGAACGGACTTTTTTACCTCAATTAGGGGGTGCCAAATAGACATGAAATTTAGCTCCCACCGAAGTTTGGTCCAAGAAAGGCACCATCTCTTTTTTTTTAATATAAAGGAAGTTCGGCAATAGCCTACTCTCCCGGACTTGAATTAAATAAAGAAAAGTACAAGAGAAGGGGACTAGTGCCCACGGGACCCCCCAGATCCCACAAAGCAGGGGAAGCTTTTACAGAGCTTAGATGACATTACAAAGAAGGTTAATTACCCTCTCATCACCCTCATGTGGGGCCCACTTGGGTTAAAGCTTGTTATCGATCAAAAGGAGTACTTGATGATGCCTAAAGGGGGGGGATTTTTTACAGTTGACAATCCTTTTGCCAAGGAGGAACAGCGATTTCTCAATTGACCACTCCTTGGGGGAGTCACCGAAGTTGAAAACACATCTTTCCAGCCAGATTTTCCATAGGACCTCCCCTCTGATGGCGTTCCAGAGAGTCGCGGAGCAGCCAATCGCTTCTCCCAGCAGGGCTTGCTGCCAACTGAGACGTTTTTGAAGTCTAATTCTCTTTCCAACCACCTGCCAGAGTCTGTTGGAGTTGGGGCAGGTAAGGAAGATGTGTGAAACATCTTCGATAGACCGGTGGCAGCATTTGCACCACGGAGGGATCCCACAAATTTTGATGGCCTTAAGGTTGGTCCAGATTCCATGATGAAGAATTTGCCATAAGAGGACAGACTTTTTGATTTCTATGAGGGGGTGCCAGATAGCCATGAACTTCATGTCCCACCGAAGCCGCGTCCATGACAGGCACCACTTTTTGTTGAGGTTAACTTGATAGTCGATCGTTTCTTTGATCTTCGGGATTTTTGATAGGCTATTCCCATTGTGCCATTTGAGACCAAGCGAGCTCGACATGTCGTGTCCCATGAGAAAGCGGACTTTGTGTCGGTCCCAGGCTAGACATCTGCTTTGCAAAGTGTTCCACTCTTCATGCGAAATGTTGATGCTAGGGTCAATATCCTCAAAATTGATCCAACGGTTGGTGTCTTGTTTCCAGAGATGTTTCCATTTTTTGAAGCCTTTGTTCCATAGCTTCTTGGCATTTTGAATGTTCCAAGATTCCACACTCCGGATGCCATGGATCGGAAACCAGATAGAGTCGTTTTGTCTGATACCAACAGCCCACTTCCAGTCTTCACTTATTCTTGTGAAGCTTTTGACTTTATTCCAACTCTTCCAAAGGGAGCACACCAGATTAGAGCCTTTCGGGAAGACGGGGATCGGGGAAAACAGCAAGATCAAGATGTCAAGATTCTTCCAGTTTGGGAAACCCATGAGCGCCAACTCATTCTTGTTTCTGAAGATCAGCTTGGCCCACGAGGCCTCCCCGTTGCACCAAGCCTTAATCATCCATTTGGCCGACAGTTTGTTAGCCATGCACCCAATGTCCAAGATACCAAGTCCCCCACTATCTCTATGGCTGGTGCAGATGGACCATTTCCTCTTTGAAGTTGTGGTCAATTTCCACGGTTGTTAGTTCGCTCCGTGAAGCTTATCAATTTTGTAGTTGTGCGAGGCAGTTGCTTGCGCCATGGGTGATCAGTCCAAGCGTGCTCTGCAATCGCGCGAAGACCTAAGCCCTACTGGCCCGCAGATACCATGTAGAAAACCGTGTGGTACACAGAGACACGAATGCCAAGACGACGCGCTTTAGATCGTTACCAGAACCGTTCGTTTAATTATGTTTAGTTGTTCAAATTTAATACAGGAGAGGAGGCGCGATCCTTTAAGTGGACGCGTCCGTTACAATCTGTTATTGACACGTATATGCTTACATGACAGCTGGTACACGTGATGTCAGTTATAGAATTCAACATCAACAAGCTCGTGTGAAGACATTAACAGAGAACAGTGAAGACATTAACAGAGAACAATCAAAGGAACCTGAATCAACGCGCATAATGTGAATACCCGAGATGCGAACGGGTGCAAATAATTCTATATATTTAACTTGCCTCTCGAAAATAATTATGAAGCCGTTTACTAGGCGTACGTGTCCTGTGGTGTTGGTTATGTCGTCTGTTCGGTTTTTTCAGGATGCTTAGATCGCCATAGTCAGCGGCACCCGGTAAACTTGTAAGGTCTGCAATCTGGTGCGAGCATGGATGATGGGAGCGCAAAGATAATCGGCACAGAATTCAAGAATCTTGGAAAACAGTAGTGCTTCGCAACCACGCAAAAACAAAGATTCATGTGTGGCTGCATGGGGCCAAACGTTACGACCGGGGTAAGGCATGGACAGCCAATCCCCGTGGAATGCTCAAATTAGTTTGCCATACACCATCGACCGGAGGCTTAGCTTCTGAATGCGCAGAGAGACTTTGTGCAGAGGCTGAAGTATGCGCCATGGACTGGAGGTTTAGCTTCTGAATGAGCAGAGAGACTTTGTGCAGAGGCTGGAGTGTGCGCCACTCTCGGAACAGCAATCTGCAGAGGGAAAACGTTTTTTTTTCACAGCAACTGAAAGCGCAATGATTAAACCTCCTGAGGGAGGCCATTGAAGCAGTATACTTAGGACAAGCTTAGACGAGGCTAGCGCGTCGGCTGCTCGATCAGTCCTAGCCTGCGTAGCAATCGTTCGAGATGCAAGGTACCGAATGATGCATCATCAACCCACGAACGTCCGGCGATGATACCATGAAGAAACTGAACAGACGACATAACGAGCACCACAGGACACGTACGCGTAATAAGAAGAAACCGAACAGACGACATAACGAACACCACAGGACAGGTACGCGTAATAAACGGCTTCGTAGTTATGATGGAGAGGCGAATTACATTTATAGAGTTATGGCACCCGTTCATATCTGGGGCATTCACATAACGCTCCAACAGAAGGTACACCCTTGACACTGAATTCATTAGTCTGGACAATCAAGGCTACAGTTATAATGAGCAGTACAACGAAACAATGAGCTGGTTGGTGAACAATGAGATAAAAGATCCATGTTGAAGACTATTGATCTTGATCAAATGTTCCGTTTTTAGGTCCTATATTGAACAAAGCTTACTCTACAAGGCAACTCTTGCAGTGATTCTCAGTACTTCTGCCTCGCACACTTGCGCGTGTATGAGGACTTAAAAATTATATTCCTCCATTTCCTGAAATAACAGGATTCATGTGCTGAATCAGGAAATTTTAGAAAGTGACATGGACGAATTGAAACCCAATATCATGAAATTTGACATCTGGATCGCAAAGCATTGATATACAGTAAAACCGTTGGGGTCATAGTTTTAAATTACTACTCATAGTTGATACTGTCTCCTCCTAAACATGTGTTTTGAAGTGATTGTTAGGCATTCTTCGTCCCAGTCTTAAAAGACAAAGATATTCGGCTTCATGTAGAAGTCACAGAGAGGGATAAATGCCCAAAATCACATGTCACTTTAAGTGAACCTTTTTTATATGCTTCTCAAAGCTCCTAACGCTCGATCACACCATGAGGTTAATCCAATGATATTTAGACTATGCACAGATGAATTTTTTAAGTTGCCTGAGATAATATGTACAATAATTTATGGCATATTTCGCCTATACTTATCAGCTATGCGGACTATTTCAATATTTTAGATCATACAACATATCATGATATTTTGCCTATACTTATCACCTATGCTGACTATTTCACCTATGCTGACTATTTCAATATTTCCATGCTGAGGGGAACTACTGGTGGGAATAAGATTTAATATGACAAAAGCGACGGGTTGCCCCTCTCCCTGCATAACAACTTGGCAGTGTGGATCAAATTCAACTACAGTGGAGTGTGGCGGCTAGAAGTGGTTATCGTCATCTTGAGATTGATGAGAATGTTCGGCCTATCTCTCTAATATAGTCCGAGGAGTCTGTTTAGAGACTCCTGTCTTTGCATAGTCAAGTTCCTTTTGAATTTGGAAATGAAGGTATCGACCTTCTTGTTAAACTCTTGACGGCTGAGTTCATCGTCATCAATATCAGGCTCAACATTATGCTTCTCCGATTCTGAATCACACCTTGTCAAACATGCCGGTCCTTTGATCCCTCCTACCCGATAATCAGCCTTTCCCATTATACTTTGCCTATCTTCACCTCTGCGCATGGAGCTTGCACGGCTTATGGATGGATGCACCACCGAATCAGGCCTCACCCTCGTCACTTTCCTCCGAGACCTCACTCCGTTCAGCAAATTTGTGTTCGCATTCACCTTCCGCAGTGCAGGTACACTCAACGTAGCAGGTTGTTGAATATCGGCCGTCGTGGCGCAGTTCGATATGTAAGGATCAGCAAGTTCATGCAATGGCTCTATAATGAACAGGCATGGTGATGTTCCAGACTCTGGGGGAGCTGAAGTGGTGCCCACTGCGGCAGACCTCACAGTAGACATCGATTCTTGCAACTGCAGGATCTGATCTGGAGAGAGCAAAGAGGGAGGTTCCGCAGCAGATGTAGCGTCGTCCAACCGCATGATCGGATCTGCGGATTCCATGATCCTTTCTCGATGGAGGATCTCTGGTGCTGTTGATAGAGTTGCTGCTTGTGCTGAATCCATTTGAGATGAGACTCTTTCGTCAAGGCCATGACGAGCACGCTGCAAAACCAAGGATAGTTTTGAGGTACAAAAGTTTTTCATTCTCAAGCTCATGGCATGACAAACAAGAGATAATACATGTGACTACCATGGATGCGCCTGAAGAGACGCCGTCTGGAAAATTCAGCAGAGTATTGCATACGCTTTGCAAATATCCAGGGCAGAACCAGCTCCATCCATACAGAGCCTGGACGTTGCTCGTCGAATGAGCCTCATTCTTCGTGTCCGCGGATGTCATCTCAGGCGGCCGCTGTATTGAAGAGTTTTTCTTGCCTCCTGCAAGAACACCAGACTTGACGACGAACCTTACCAATATCAAATGAAGTAGGACATACAGCACGGATCGCTGCAGTACCGACTCGGCAACATGCGGAAGAGAACTCCAAACCCGCGCATGCAGGGATTGAAGCGCACATGCGTCCCGGAGTATTACCGTCCGCAGGCTATGGATAACCGAGGATGTTGCTTCAAGCAGGACGCTGCTAGAAGTGACGATGGCGACCAAAGCGCCGCTGCAAGAAAGTGCCCACGCATAAAGAGGAGGGCCAATCAGCAGGACCACATTCCCAGTTATGGAGATCAAGCTCAGCGCATAGTAGAAACCCTTTCTCCTGCTCCAAATCGCATGCTCAAAGAACCTCAGAAACCACTCCTTCATCTCCCGCAAGCAACCCTTGAATTCCCCAGGAACCACAGCACAGAGCGCCAACACCGACCGAGGCACAAGAGTGATACACAAGGACCACCTTATCACGAGCACTGTTGAGCGGCGTAATCAGCTGAAGTCACAGAAACTTCATGCATGCATAGGGTCAGTCGCAAGTACTTCATCCGTCTCCGACATGCCGAAAAGCTTTCTCTGTTAGAAGGCAAAGCAGCACACAACCTTCGCTCGTGCAGACTTGCTTGGTTGAACAAACCTCAGGCTATGATGCAGTATTTAAAGAGGCCTTGCAAGATGGGACATATCCGAAGTCGCTCTCAGAACATTTCTGGTCTGGTTCACACAATGGTAGTGGAAAAGCCACATAAAGCCATATGCAAATGGGTAATGGCACATCCACCTACGGAATCATGTAAAGTAGGAGTACAAGAACTGAACTTCTTAGCCCTATATACCAAATTCCAATCATCACTAAGGGTTTGAAGTTCCACCCACATATCAACTTGCCAAAACATAACCTCTGAGGAAGGAGATAAATATCCCGTATGCCAACCATTTATACCATAAATCTTATCCTCGTGGAAAAGAATCCCTTCATGGAAGCCCAAGTACTGATAGGAAGGTTGCAAAGCACTTTCCTATAGAGCATCTACTTGACCCAAGCTAAAAGCATCTCCTTATAGAGCGCCTGCTTGACCCAAAGCACTAAGAAAGAAGCTATTTGTCGAATTGAAAAAGTAAATTTAACACATATGTTTTCTAGTGCATCATCACCACCATACCACACCCGAGACATGAGGAAAGCTCATCACCACCATACCACACCCGAGACATGAGGGAAGCTCAAGATTCTTTGGTTTAACGATCACCCCAAAATCCCTCACGTGTGAAGCACAACACACGTGCTGAGTGTAATTGATGTGCATCACTTAGCTGCTCTTTTGTGCTTCCTTCTCGCTTTCTCATAGGGGTCCTACTGAGAAAGTGCTGCACCTTTTTGTTATGTTTGAGCTCACTTTTAAGTCCTTTTTTCTTAGGATGGTTCGTAGGAGGTGACATAAGCATCCATACTCTCAAACTGACCAATTTTCATTTGAAAAAGAGATAGCTGCACGATTATTTTCGGCCACCAATGCTTTGGACAACTTCGTGAAATTGAAAGATTGTTCCACGAACAATTGAGTTTTGTTGGTGTCTGGTCCTTCACAAATAATGAAGATGTCATTCAACCTTGAAACAACGAAGCCTTTTGGAAAGGCTTTTGGAAGCCTAAATGAGAGAGGCATGCAACATGAGTGGTCATTAGAGGAAGTGTTCAAAATGAACGGATCAAGAGACTCCACATGGTTTCAAACGGTATATATAAATCTATGGGAACCACAATATACAGCATGGACCCAAAAATTATTTATAAAGGTCTGACAGGGTGGGTTCCAGTGTTCTAAAATGTCAATAGTACATCACTACTTATAGTAGATCTACAGAGTAGTAAATCTTGAATACGGATAAGATCTTTATAAAGCTGCAACTACTACATAAATGGATCGAGTATATCAGATAGCTTGATATTGATCATCTGTTATTTTAATTGAAAAAACATTTTCTTGAATAAAATGAACACGAAATGGAGCATTTTTCTTTTCCTATTTTGAGATTAGAATAGAATCTATAGAAAATAATACACACATATGAGACCCTTTATCCAACACATACACGGGTTCAATGCCCAGCCATCAAAGCAGTTGACATTGAACCCATGGAATTCAGAGAATTACTACTACATCTCATCCATCGTACTCCTAGCTATCTCTCTTATATTCTGTTTCTTCTATTTTTTCTCTGTGTGACATCATTTCGTTGATTTGTGTGAATGCAAATGACTTGCCTCCTTATACCTTTTGTTTTTAATTAATCATAAAAGTCATTGTAGAAGTATTCTCTCTTTCTATTTTGAACAACGATTCTCCCCGTCCATTTCGTATTAGACCAGATTTCCAAGGCAATAAGGTGATTAAAGGTGGTTACCTTATTTGTTGTGCCAAATGCCAAATAGCGTCTAGTTTCACTTTCGATTTTTATGCGTTGAAGGTGTTTTTTCCACTAGTTCTGATGTCGATTTTTATGCGTTGAAGGTGTTTTTTCTAGTAGTTCTCGTTGATGTTGTGGCAAATATGTAAACGACTCCTAAATGAAAAACAAACTAGCAAGACTTGGTTGGGCGACTTCCTTAGGATACCACTTGAATCTAGATTTAAACGGTGGACTTGGACGTCAGGAACCCGGTATTGGTTGGCATGTTATGTCCCAGGTGTCGAGATGTCTTCTGTCTACTATCATGTATGGGATCGATGGGATCGCAGACATGATAGCATGGCTCTGGGTCATTATGATCGTTTCGTTCTCAGTGTTACTAAAAAATATTTGCAAAGGAATGCGCATAGTTGCTTAGTCTAGCCAACCGCAGGTAGGATGCTTATGTTGGCGAGGATAGGGGGGCTTTGGCTTGCAGATAAGGTGGAGAGGTGCATAGGGAGGAGTGTGTGCCCGCTTTGCAGTGAGGTGGAGGATCAAGGCTCTTTAGTGCATCTTTTGCTAGGTTGCGCGGAGTTAGAAGAAGTGCGTAGGCGTTGGCTTGGCGAGCTACTATCTTCCTTGTATGCCCAATTCCTGAGCCTCGGGTCAACGGCCCCGTTGGTTTGTCCCATCGATGTGAGCTATTGCCTCCTTGGAGGGGAGGCTCGTGGAATCAGGATTGCCCACTGGGTGAGCCCGAGACCGCACGCGAGTAGGGGAGTGGCCAAGTTCGTCTTGGTTGCTTCTTTCCTTGGTGAGACTTTGCCTCGATACATGAAAGAACGTTTTGGAGACTAAGGTGTCTCGTTTTTGATACTCGAATTCCTGTCCTCGATGGGAAAATGACGATATTCTCCCTCACTTTGGCATATGTGTGGATAAAAGGACCTCATCAGCAGGGTGAGGACAGCCCCACCTTAGTCAATGTTGAGATGGGAGACTCACTTTGACTTTCGACCCCTCCTGAGAGCCGACACCCCTCCTTGGGGTATGGCGCACCTTTTCGGGAAACCGTCGGGTCCGGTTTGGCAGTTTTACGAGAGTGCAAACCTCTCGACACGGTCCATAGGTGCATCCCTATGGCCTAGCCGACCTGCCTCCTTGGTTTTCAATGAGATTCCGGCAACACCCTGAAAAATGTTGTTGAAAAATGTGTATAAGTTATCTTTGGATAATGAAGTCACGTAGTAACGTTTCTGCTATTGATTTTCTGTTGGGGGGCCTTTTGGACCCCCTCCCGACACCATAAATAAAAAAAGGGACGTGGTAAATATGTAAATGAGTCCTAAATGAAAAATAAAACCATGCACGTGAGTTGCGCCATTGCGCATGGGAAAGTCTTATCCGAAATCATCTAAACTCTCTCTCTCTCTCTCGTCTGCGTGAGCTCCATAGCTGCGTCTTCATCTGTGTGACCAATCTTCCTCTACAAGTTGGTATGAGAACTGAGAAATTCTTTCGCACGAAGGTTTTGATCGACCCGCCATGATGCTGGGGTGATGTCATATGAAACTATAGCAGAAACATCCTCTAGCACAATCTTGAACGAACAGACTCGACCCTGCATGTTTCCAAGGGTTTACCTATTAGAGCGTTCGGGTGAGAGGTATCCATCCTGTCTTTGTTTCCTTGACAAGAATGCTCTTCACTTGCCCGACCGGACGAAGTTAGTCAACAACACCATGTTGTACTTGGAGTTACCATCGATGGTGAACTTGATGGCTCCTAAATGGAGACATGGAATACTGTGGTATAGAACACGGATAGGATTTCTCATAAAGTAAAGTGTCATACTAGAGAATGCAGATTCAGTCGTGTCGAAGTCGTTGTTGGGAAGATTGCACTACGATGTTGGGTGATCCACTCTAGGTAAGCAAAGGTTTTGTGGCCCCAAGGACAATTGGCAAGAAATGGAAATCATTCATCTAGTGATTGAGGATCAGATTCTTGGATTCTCTGAGGGTTCCTCTATACTATAAGGTTCACATTTGGGTTTCTGTTCTTTTTTTTTTAGTGCATATGGTAGGTGGTGACATCATGTCTATACTTGCAGGTCTTCAAATGGAAACTACTCACATGTTTTGAGACATATATATGAATTTATGAGTCATTAATTTGGATAAGTCATGCGCCTCAAAGGATTTATTTACCCTGGTAATAAGTTGAATTAAATAAAAAATGATGGTGTTGTGAGACTTTTAACTAGGGTATACTTGTTTTAAAGATACCTCAGGAGGCTCTATAAAATTGTTTATGGAGATTTCACAAGTGAGCATATAATTTCATAGGAGATGAAGGGATTGCATAGAAGAAGAAGAAAACATTGCTATTATTTGCAAATCTTAAGTTCATTGGTGCTTATTTTAAGAAACAATCAAAATGCTATTGAATAGTTTTCTTAAGATCGCCATAAAATTTTGATAGTATATTTAATTGTACAAGTTGCAAAAGCGGCTATTAATATTTTGCGAACAATAGGAGACAAGCTAAACAAGGATAATTACCATATATGGTGTGATGCATTATGGAATGTGTTGAACAAAAAATTATTGGATTGCTAATTTATTAATGTATTAATGTGTTTTGTTGTTTTTGATATAAGAGCTAAAGGTTTGTGAGGACATAAAAGGCATGAAAGTATGGACATTAATATTTGGATTTATAGTTCGTATAGTTTGTATATAAACTAGTGTAGAGAATTCTATTTTTAGACACACTGAGTAAAGTAGTGGTTAGAATAAGGGTTGTTCTAGACTGGAAATTTTGCTATTAAAAACAAAGGCTCTCTACAAAACTAGCAACTTTTACTTTCACGCATGCTTTTTAAAGCCACTTTCATGTAACCACTATTTGAACATTATCAAAAAATCCTATAAATACATGCACTTTGTGGACTATCGAAATAGAGTGCATGGGTAGAGATTGCACCCAATACTGTGTTTTGTCTCATTTCATTGTGTATCTATTTTCTCTATATGTTTTCAACATTCATAACCTCTCTGTGCATGTGAGTTAAAATCTTGATAACAACGGTATTAGAGCTCTGTGTGTGTCACTATGGAGGGGTCTGTTTTCTTTTATTTTGGCCTTTCTTCACTGTTCGCTGTCCATTTCCATTTCTGTTTTGAGTTTTTATCTTTGTTTCTGATTTCGATTCCGATTTTGATTCTTATTCGTGTTTCTGTTTCTATTTTAGTTTCACTTTCAGTCTTAGAACTAGAACCTATGTTTACACCTATGTTTACACATATGCTTACTCCAAGGCATCAACTAAGGCATAGAACTTAAGCATGAATAAGGAATAACTTTGGCATCTGTGGCACCCATGGATCCCTTGGCGGCCATTGGCTATTGTTGGCTATGCACAAACCAATTTTAATTTGTGAGTGGCAATAAGGAGTTTTATATTTATCAAGGACAGAGGATACCAATCCACAACCTCACTCTCACAAAGGAAGTGTTTTACCACTACACTTTCTCTTTGTGTTGTCACACTAGTTCTCTTTTCTTATATTTAATACAACTTTCATCTCTTTGTTCCTTTTCTAATTCCCAAGAATAACCCTTCCTTTTATATTTTAATTCAAGCATTCTCAAAATTATTTTTACATATCTAGGAAGAGGTTTTTTTTCTCTACATACCCATGGGCCCTACCAATATCATGGAGGATTTTGGTGAGTCACCTCTACCAAAGGTAACACATGAGCAACAACTCAAGCTCTTGCAGAAGGAACTCTGAGGCACTCAAGATGAGATCCCCACAACACAACAAAGTACTTGAGAAGATGCAATGTGATGATGATCACCTTACAATCACGATAAAAGCTATTGTCTCTGCCCAATCCGATGGCACGCATTCCAAGGTTGGTGTTAAAAATTACCAGTTTCTATGGTTTGATGGCCGTAAGGATGGCCTTTTAGTTCTTTCATGGTTATAAGAGTTTGATGATTTCTATACTGATGAAACATATATTGAAAGTGAGAAAGTAAAATTTCCCACTAACTATTTAGGAGGAAAAGCTCAACTCTCATGGAATGTCCTGCGTCCTAGGACAGATCGTCCAACAATGTGGAAGGCTCCCCAAGATAAAGTGAAGGATTCTTTCCTTCCTCCTCAATATCATTTATATGTTTGAGATGCATGGACAATCTTTAGATGGAAGGAGGGTAACATGGTCACTAACTACACACACAACAATTCTAGAAAAAATTATTATTGGTTCGAATGCTCGAAGATGTATCGGAGGATAGATCACAATGGAAATACAAAGAGGGTTTGGAGGTGGGAATCCAAGACAAGGTTCACACCCTATGGAATAAAACCCTCAACAAGGCTATCGCTTTTGCCTACAATGAAGAGAAAGAATTATAATCTATAACTAAGTCGATCCATCTATAACCAACAATTTTTGTTAAACCAATGTTTCCTATAAACTGTAATTTTCATACCCCATCTTACTCTAGTTTTCCTCATCCTTCACAATCCAACTACTTAACTACATCTTTTGCTTCAACTCTCCAACCTACCAAACCACCTACCCTAAAATCTTCAGCAGTAGATGCCCAACGGAATTGACCATTTTTCACCTGCTTTAATTGTGATAAACCTGGACAAACAAAAATGAGGTGCCATTTGCAACATCTTCGCATGAGACCATTTATAGAACAATTACATAAAATTGAGGCCCGTAATGAAGAAATTCCTCCTATTTGGATAGAGGAAACATTGGAGAAAGAATTAAGCACCCTAGATAACGATATATCTAATCATTCTTTACTTTGCATGCAAGGTAGTATTAATAACAAGCCCGTTAATATTTTACATGGCGATGGTAGTTCACATGACTTCATTTAACATTTATTAGTACAAGAACTTAAATTAAAAACATTTCCTTCCTTGTATAAAATGAAAAATACATTTCAAGGTAGTCATTATAATGTTACACGAGAAGTGCAAGACATTACGATTAGCGTAATACCATATGCAGATGCACAAACATTTTTAACTGCACCTTTGTAATCTTATGATGTTATACTTGGAATGCATTTTCATCATCATTATAACCCACACATTGAATACCATGCATTTACCTTTAACTTTGAATTTAAAGGACAAATAGTTACTTTGTCTACATGAGACGATTTCCAACCATTTCCATTGATTAGTTATACTCAAGTAAAATGTGCATTTAGGAAAGGATTTAATTCATGAATTGTTTTTGTCAATTTCATAAATGACTATAATCATACACTTCCTAATGGAGGTAAACCTTTCATGACTACTTATAAGGATTGGTTTATGTCTGGTTATCCCTCTAAACTTCCCCCATCGCGAGGATCCTTTGATCATAACATAGACTTAATTCCTAGTAGTTCTCCTCCTCATAAACAACCTTATATGCATGGCCTACTACATCAAAAGGAAATAGAAAAACAAGTGAAATAATTATCCACAAAGGACTTGTAAGGCCTTCCTCTTCCCCATTCGGAGCACTAATTCTTGTAATAGAGAAGAAGAATAAAACTTATTTAATGTGCATTGATTATAGAGCCCTTAAGAAGGTCACAATAAGAATAGGTACCCTATTCCTTGAGTTGATGATCTCCTAGATAAATTACGAGGAGCTTGTGTTTTTAATAAAATTAATCTTAAATCCGGCTACCATCAGATTCGGATGATGCAAGCAATATTTTTGAGATTGCATTTAGAACTCAAACCGGCCATTATGAATTTATGCTAATGCCCTTTGGACTTACTAATGCTCCTCCTACATTTGCATGAATGATGAACAATGCTTTTCTCGATTATCAAGCTTTTGTTCTGGTATTCTTTGACAATATACTTGTTTACATTAGAATGATAGTAAGCATGAGAAGCATCTTAAAACATTTTTTCATTTGCTACAAAAGAACACACTTTACGGTAATCCTAAAAAGAGTTCCTTCTTTCAACATAAGCTAGAATATCTAGGATATATTATTTCAGTTCAAGGCATGCATGTGGATCCAAAAAAGATTAAAGTTATAGTAGAATGGCCTACGCCACAATTAATCAATCATATTCGTTCTTTTCTTGGGTTTGCTAGTTTCTATAGGAAGTTTGTTCAAAATTCTTCTTATTTAGCATTGCCTCTTACTTTGTTATTGTAAGAAAACAAAATTTGCATGGGGACCTACCCAACAACAATCCTTTGAAAAACTCAAACATGCACTTTCACATGCACCTTTTTATAGTTACCTAATTTTCATAGACATTTCATGTCATTACTCATGCTAGTGGTTCAAGAATATATATTGTTTTAATGAAAAATGATCATCCCATTGGATTTGAGAGTAGGAAGTTGAAGCCCTGAGAAAAAAATTATTGTATATATGATAAAGAATTGTTAGTAGTTCTGTATGCTTTGTGAGTTTAGAAAAACTATCTTATGGGATCTGAGGTCTTAATCAAAACCGATCAACATGCTATTAAGCATTTATTAAATCAGCCCTTAATCTTTGATTGACATCTTAAGTGGGCTTCACTCATTAAAACTTTCCAACCCATGATCCAATGTCAGCATGGTAAAGGTAATGTCATAGCCGAAGCTCTTAGCCATTTTCCTTCACATTTTGTGGTTTTGCATAATATTTTTGTCATTCAAAAATTCATTTTTTTCAAGAAATGATTTCCACTTAGGCATCTGATTTGCGTTTCTTACATGCATGGCATGACTTCAATAATGGTGCAGGGCCTTTATCTGATGAACACTATACATTTTATCATGGTTTATTTATGTTCAACATAGATTGTGAATAACCCAAGATTTTAAACACTACAACATATGAGGGGCATATCGATACTGCTTATACCGACGGTCACTCTTGACATCACTTAAGCATACCGATGATCAAGTGACCGTTAGTATGACCGTTTTAAACGGATCCTCGATGTGTCCTGCATCGGTCAGTATAAGCATTGGTAATTTACTGGAAGTTACCGACGCCCATACCGACACCCATACCGGCACCCATACGGGCATCCATACCAAGGCGGAGTTTTAAACATATCGAGACCCGAGGGAGAGAGAGAGAGAGAGAGAGAGAGAGAGAGAGAGAGAGAGAGAGAGAGAGAGAGAGAGAGAGAGAGAGAGAGAGAGAGAGAGAGAGAGAGAGAGAGAGAGAGAGAGAGAGAGAGAGAGAGAGAGAGAGAGAGAGAGAGAGAGAGAGAGAGGGAGGGAGGGAGGGAGGGAGGGAGGGAGAGAGAGAGAGAGAGAAAGAGAGAGAGAGAGAGAGAGAGAGAGAGAGAGAGAGAGAGAGAGAGAGAGAGAGAGAGAGAGAGAGAGAGAGAGAGAGAGAGAGAGAGAGAGAGAGAGAGAGAGAGAGAGAGAGAGAGAGAGAGAGAGAGAGAATGAAAAAGCGAGAGAGAGAGAGACACACATACATATATACATATATTCAAACATACATAAATATATACATATGTGTGTATGTGTGTGTGTGTATGTATATGTGTGTGTATGTTTATGTATGTGTTTGTGTGTTTATGTGTTTGTGTGTGCATGTGTGTGTATGTGTATTTATCTTTGTGTATGTGTGTGTATATATGTGTATGTGTATGTTTGTATGTAAGGAATATGTGTGTATGTGTATTTTTGTGTATGTGCGTATGTATGTAAATGTGTGTGTATTATAATTTATCATTGTAAATGATATTATAACATAAACATTTTATTCATTTCAATTTGTTTATTTTTAGGAGTTTAAAACAAAATGAGAGCTTTATGTGCCTCCTACTCATGATTTGTTCACTTCAAATTGAAGTAAGCGTATCTTTATCCACATTCTTCTTTGTTGTGTTCGATTAGTGTGTGGTTTCATTTATATTTATGGCTAGTTAAGGTCATATAACTGAAGTGGTAATTGGAACACCTTGGTGAATATCAATAACACTGCACAAAAGTTAATTGAAATTTATGTGCTAGTTTCAAGTGATGTTTTATTATATAATTTTATAGTTTCAAATATGATTTTATTTCTCGATGTCGAGTTACACAAAGTGTAAATATCAATGAGAACACTTATATAATGTGTCTCCAACAAGCAATATATCAAGAGGTTGTATTTCTTTTTTTCCTGGCACTATTGCCACTACTCTATGGAATTGGAAACTCTACTAGGAGGTGCTTGATCATTAGCTAGATACTTTGTGAATTTGATACAGCAAGTTGATGGGTTTTCATGTCACTTACCAAACAAGAAGCTATGATTTCCAATGTGGGATAAAAAGTGAAGCTACTTTGCAACATTTCATGCGTTTCTTCCCACATTAAAAAGTGAACCTATCTTTTTCTCATTTGTTATGACCTACTACTTATGGTGAAATAAAATGTTTTGATCATGATGTTAACTAGATACATTTGGGACTTGTACTTGATGTTCATGTTCAAAGTTGAATGATAGAATTTCCTTACCTTGTTTTGATAAAGTTTTAAAATAATTTCTCAAACTTGATACTTGATCAATTCTATCTTTTAACATTTTCACATTGTTTGATTATTTTCATAAACTTCATCTATTCTTTGAGTTAGACATAAGCTATTTCAAATCTTGATTGAATAGATGCATTCCAATTAATCTCCTTGTCTTTAAATCACCCATCATCATTTGAAAACTTCTTTCTGATCAATGCTTCCACACTAGAATCTATGTCTTTCGTGGTATGTTTTACAAAGTCTTTTTTCCCATTGTTCCCTTTTTTTTTCAATTGATGCGAAAGTAAACAGAAATATGAATGATAATATGATATGAAAAAGTTTGAAAAAATAGTTTTTTGTTTCTGAAGATCTTATCAATGTAGATATGTATATTTGAAAGTGAAACAATACAAAACTTGAGAAGTTTTGAATTTTTGTTCTTTTGCAAATGCAAATATGAATCTAGAACTTGGAAACATTTTCTTTTTTGCTTTTATAGTAATTTTCAATGCAATAATGCAAATTTGAAAAGTGAAAGTGGTCCAAAAATTTTGAAAGAAAGTGATTTTTTTTGTGTGTTTCCAAGTGCAATTGCAAGAAAATTAGAAACAAATTTGAATTAAATTTTGTGGCTTTTGATGTGAAAATATTCCAAAGATTTGAAATAGTGTGAATAAAATTATTTTGGGTTTTTAATGTGAAAATATGAAAGAAATTTATTAGAAATTTGAATAAAACTTTATGGTTTCTGATGTACAAATATGCAAGCAATTTTATAAAGAATTTATTTGATGTTTTTATGATTTTATAGATGCAAAATTTGTATGGAAGAATTTGAAATAACTTAAAATATGAGTACTGGGAGTTGGATTGAAGAAGAGGTTCCAAAGTGTGAGTCAAAGTGTGTGAAACATATACAAAATTGGAAAGAAAGCTAAATATATTGAGTTCAATAAGAAGGAAGAAGCGTAGAGGATAGGATACTTGCAATGCAATTTTCTGTGGAGGTGCTAAGATCATTAATATCAGTCTTTGACACCAAGGAAACTCACAAAATCTTTTTCAAAAAAACTACTCCGAAGGAAGAAGAGGCTACCACTTCAAACTTGCAAAAAATATGAATGCATATGCAAAAATTGAAATGATATCACTTGATTCATAGAATCACCATGGAATGTTTCACATCGGATTCAAGTATCATGAAGATGCAAAGTTGGGAGGATCAATCCCAACTAAAAGTGTTCCAAATGACGACCCATGCTGGGCATTTCATGCAAGCTAAAGTGATGTTTCTTTTCTATTCGAAATTTGTTGAAGTTTCTCTTCAGATTCTCTTTCAAAGGTCTTCGTTCAAGATTTAATTTTATTCAATGCTAAAGTTCAATATCCATGAGAAACATAGCCGGTAACTTATCAAAATTCTCCCATCGAATTCCTCATATAGAATTCTTCCATACACATACACACTTCTATCTCTCTTCTTTGGATCTTGTGCTCCTAGATAACCTCTTTTTACAATGTTTGTAAGTATTTGTTTCTCTTCATTTTTTGTTTTTCCTTTTTATCGTTTTTGTCATTATTACAAGTTTTCTACAGTTTTATTCGGTTATACAATAGGATTTTCATCGCTTTACATTCTTCATGTTTTTATTTCTAGTTTTAAGTTCTATTTAATTATCTAATTGTTTCACACTTTGGATTTTTGATTTATGATTTCAAACTAGCATAAAATATGTTCTCATTATGAATGCAAACTCATATGCTAGTGGAAGGATTGTAGCAATAGATAATTGATCAAAAGTTATCATTGAAGCTCATCATATGTTAAATATACTTTGAACCTCATTATAAATTATTTTTTCTTCTTCCTCCATGAGGTTTAACAGAGAAACTCTCTCTGACAATGGGAACCACACTATGAATTAATCCATGGATAAGTCAGAATGATCTTACCAACTCCCATTACAAGAAAAGGTTAATTTTTAGCGCATGTGATTGTATTCCCTATGGGGAGAGGCTCTAGTGAACTGAAGAAACTGTGCTATGAGGTAATATGTTTGGTTTCCCTAGTGTAAAAGTACCAAGCCTCTGAGTCTTCTAAAGACATAGTGTGTTCATGATAAGATGGGTCATAACTACAAACACTAGTAAATACCCATTCTTCATTCTTCACAAGATTAGCACACTCTGTTTTGGGTGTAGAGGCCTCTACAACGACCACACCAACCTCTTTTTCCTTTGCCTATTTTGTACCATGTTTTGAGCAACTCTTCATGACATGATGATTTTCTTTATGCTATTTGCAAAAACATTTTTGCATTTCGGATTTCTTCTCGTCTTTGTCTTCCTTTTTCAATAATTACCAGATCTTTGCTTGCTAGTATATGAGCTCCATTTTCCCTTGCCCTTTTGAGTGGTTAAGAAAGTTTCATCTACAACATGCATGATCGACCCGTTCTACCTATATTGATCTTACTATAACAAAAAAGAGACTAACTCATCGAATGATGATGCATTTGGATTGCGTTTCATCACCAATTGAAGAGTAGAAGAAAAAATGTGATATTAATCCCGAAGAACATTAAGGACATTCTGCACAAGTGAGCTATCTAGTAAGATTGCATCAGCGGAAAATCAACTATTCCTTTGAATCTTTGATCTTTGTCAAGAAACTCTCCATTGAATCTCCATTCATATGCTTAGTCTCCAACAGTTTTCGGATGTAAGCAAGATGAGCCTCATTCCTTTCCTGGTTATAAAGTGTAAAGTGTATCCAAAGCATTATTTGTTGTTTTGCAAAATGAAATGTGAGAAAAAATGGAACATTTGATAGAAAAAGCTATCAATACATGTGTGTGAGCATCTATACCATCCCATTGAAGTTCCTCTAAATTAGATGCAGTAAGAACCACAACATGAATAGGCATTTGAAGATCGACATCTTCAATGCCATCTCCATCATCTTCAATAACTGTACTTGCTAATGTAGTAGTATGGTTCCAACACCCTTCACAATATTCCAAAATCCTTTTGCAATCAGTACATGATGCATCATATATGCCCATAATGAGTAACTTGTACCATTCAAATTATCCTAAATAGCCAATATATAGAATACACCATTCCTTTTAGCCATTGCCACTAACTAAAATAACATGATGCAGAAAACTGACTGTATCTCAAAAGGTTATACAAAACTACCTTGTTGAGCTTTGCTAAACATATAGTAGAATTCTAGGTGTTTGTACACGTGAACCAAAACCTATATATATGTTTGGCACAAAAGGATAAAACTGACTGCATAGGTGCTATGATAATGCATTCAGAGCCAAAATAAGCTCACCAATTTTGGTGCAATTCAAAGACTATGACTGAAGGGATGTCAATGAACCTCTAGATGAAGCGGTGACATGCTCTGATGCCAATTGTTGGAGTTTAAGGTCTACAAAAGCACACAAAAAAACACAAGGAATAAGAAAGAGCTTGGAGCATAACACACAATACTGAATGTATTACCGAGTGAATGTTTAAAGATAGGTAACCCATTTGATTTATCGGCATATATAGAAGCTTGGGGGAAAAAAACCTCCTAAAGAGGGAAAACCGTGCAATGGTGGTGCATAGTGTGTTGACACAATTTGAAGTAGAAAGTTGGTTTCAAGATTGGCCCATTGAGGATTATCTACGTGTTTAGTAGGGGTGAATGTCAAAGACAATTCCTATCCTCAACTTCATGCAAGAAGAAGAAAAATTCATTGATAACAAGCCTTGAAGTTTATTTACCATATGATGAGCTTCAATGAAAAATCTTGATCAATTATCTAATGCACCATCCTTTTAAGCACTCATAATGTGAAACTATTTCGTGCTAATATGAAACCATAAATAAGAAAGCAAAAGCGTGAAACCATTAGAGAATAAAATAAAACTAAACAAAAGAATGAAAAACATGAAGAACATAAAGCAAAAAAAAAAAAAGGCTAACGTATAACCGAATAGAAATAAAGCAAACCCGTAATAATAACGAGAACAATAAAAAGTAAAAATAGAAAACGATGAGAAACAAACCTCTACAAGCATTAAAAAAAAAAAAGATGACCTCTAGGAACACGACATATAGAAAAGAGAGACAGACGACAGTATGAAAAGATGTAATCTAGCAACACTAGATCTAGGGAAGAGAGATAGACTTTTGTGGGTGTAGGGAAGAATTGTGATTGAGAAATTTGATGGAATTTTTTTATGAGCTGCTTGCTAGGTTCTTCATCGCTATTGAACTTCCACATTGAAGAAAGTTAACACTTGAATGAAGTTCATTGATAAAGAATATGAAGAGAAACCTCGAACAAATTTTAAACAAAAAACAAACATAACTTGAGATTTTTTTAATTATCCCAGGTGCATCATCATTTGGAACACCCATAGGTGGAATTGATCTGCCAAACTACACATGTTCATGACACTTTGGACTCAAAGGAATTTGGATGCTATTCTAGTAGTGGTAGGTAGAATGGGCAAGATCGCTCACTTCATACCCATGTAGGAGATGTAGAAGGTCCATAGGTAGCGGTGTTATTTATCTTGCACATCTTCGAATTGCATAGGTTATCGACATCCATAGTTTGAGATATGGATGTAAGGTTCATAGGAGTTTTATGGAAATTTTTCTTTGATAACTTCAAAGTTCCATTAAAAATAAGTAGTTGCAACCATCCATAGACAAATGGTTAGATTGAGATAGTGAACCTGGTCCTAGAGGACATGTTGAGAGCATATTTTTTTTTAGAGGTAGATAGATTGGAATAGTTATTTGCCATCAACAAATGTTTCTTATAATAATAAACCTCTAAAGTGATGGGAATGTCTGTGTTCGAGATGAATTATGGCCTGAAACCCATTACTCTTAGTTACTATAGGAATGCCAAAGCAATGTTCTTGTTCTTTGGATTTCATTGAAAATCGTTGAGCAAATTTAAAAATATCTAAAGCCAAGATGCAAAAAGCAATGGATAGAGCAAACAAATATGCTATCAAGAAGAAATCTCCTAGGGTCTTTGAAGAAGGAGATAGAGTTTTTCTTTCAGTGCTAGCTAGATCAAATTCACCATCCACATGAAAGTGCACTAAGCTTTCACCAAGGTTTTGTAGAGCTTGAAAGATAGTTAATCGTTAGGATAATAGTCTTATATACAAGCTCGAATAAAAGAACTCCTAAAGAGGGAAAAAAGTGCCCCGATAGTCCTAGTGTGCTCACACACATCACTACCTAGATATATCAACAAATCCCCCCTATGAGTGATGCGGTGAACAAGGAGATGGTACTTATGTATAAGGAATTGCCAAGCTATGTGGAATAAATCCACAAAAGTAAGGAAGCCCAAAACTTTGCGAAAAGCTTCAATCGTCTCCCTGGGAAAAGCCTTAGTGAAAAGTTCTACAATGTTCTCTTGCATGGGCACATATGCCAAGCTCATCTCTCTAGTAGAGAACCTCTCCCTAGCATAATTATAATGCACCTCAATGTGCTTAGTGCAAGCATGGAACACAGGGTTCCTCGCAAATGCCAATGCCCTTTGATTGTCAATGAAGATGGTGGTGGTAGAAGAGTGACCAACACCCAAAACAACCATAAGACATCTAAGCCACACACACTCAATCGTCAATGTGAAAGCTGCCCTATACTCATCCTCACAACTTGAAGTGGCCACTGTAGGTTGCTTCTTGCTCAACCAAGATATCCATGAGCTACCAAGAATGAAGCAAAAGCCACTAGTGGACACATGGTTGTCATAGCAAGCAACCTAGTCAGAGTAAAAAAAAGCATGCAAATCTGGTAGTACTGATCCCCCCTTTCGATAAAACAATCCAAGTAGTCGGGTACCACTCAAGTAGCTAAAGACGCACTTACCCACCTGCCAATGCTTGACACTTGTGCAATGCATAAACCTTCTCATCTGTGAGACAACAAACTGAATATGTGGCCGAGTAATGCATAAGTAAATCAAGCATCCAATAGCATATGGATAGAGAACAACATCAAAAGCATCTCCATCATCATGAAAACGCAATCGTAAACCTCTCTCCATAGGAGTGGCAATAGTTTTACATTCTTCAAGGCCAAAACACTACAATAATGTTTTAATATATTTCATTTGACACAAAGCAATTCTGCCATCAACTTGCATAAAAGGAATGCCCAAATAATGATGTGAATGCCCCAACTCAGACCTCTCAAATGAGGCATGTAGATCAGCCTTAAAATTAGCAATATGCCTCTCATGAGGACTAGTGAGAAGCATGTCATCAACATACTCAAGAATGATCAGAGGCACATCATTAGCATGCTTAACATATAAGGTGCTTTTAGTTGTACGTTTCTCAAAACCATGTGCAATCAGATATGCATGTATCTTTTCATACCAAGCACGTGGTGCTTGCTTCAAACTATATAATGTCTTATTTAACCTACACAACGCATTGTCATGCCCTTTTTGCACAAATCCACAAGGCTGAAAAACATACACTTCTTCATGCAAATCACCATTCAGAAATGCAGTTTTAATGTAAAACTGATGAACCTTCAAACCATGATGGGCTGCAAGTGCACAGATGCTATGAACAATAGTCATTTTGCATGTAGGTGCAAAAGTCTCATAAAAAAAATGCCTCTTGCACAGATGCTATGAACAATAGTCATTCAACATGTAGGTGCAAAGGTCTCATCAAAAGCAATGCCTCTTTCCTCTGCATAACCCTTTGCAACAAGCCTAGCCTTATACCTCTCAACTGTTCCATCGGGTTTACACGTGTGCTTTTATACCCACTTAGTGCGAATGGTCTTCTTGCCAGGAGGCAAGTCACATAAAGACTAGGTACCTTTTTTCATGATAGAATCATATTTAGATTGCATTGCAACCACCAAATTTTTATAAACTTTTGCTTCATCAAATGAAAAAGGCTCATTCTCATCAGAGAGACTAGAGGCAGCCATAGAATAGCAATCTGACACAAAAGAGGCACTATGAGAGCCTGAATGAGTATGGTATGGCAGAGGTGTATCAATTTTTTGTCAAGCAAAGTTTTCACTAGCCATTTGGCATAGTTTTTGCCTCCTGAATATCAGCTCTCTCATCAACAAGTGCATCATGTAAATCTGAATAAGAAATAGAATGATCTCGATCATCAGATGAAACCTGTAAAGGTTGAGAAGTTGCCTCACTAGGACCAACAATAGACTACCAACAATAGACTATCCACTAGTAAAAGGAGGTAGCAAAGCATCATAAATGTCTTTGGAGATAAAAAATGTCTCTTTTGTACATGAAAGTAAAGGGTGAATAGCATCTTCCACAAAGAAAACATGATGACTAACAAAAATGCATTTAGTTTGTGGATGATAGAAACGATAGCATTCGCTTTGAAAATATATTTCCCTGCGATGTTGTTCATGCACTTATGCATATGCTAGACAACAAAGAACCTGTAGATGAGCAACAGATTGATTGTGACCATACCAACCCTCATATGGAGTGATAGATTGCAGTGATTTAGTGGGACACCTATTAAGTACATATGTTGCACAAATAATAGCTTCAAGCCAAAAACTATGTGGTAAAGCCTAACTCTTGACCATACACCTCGCTATCTCCATGAGTGACCTGTTCTTCCGTTGGACAAATCCATTGTGTTGAGGTATATACGGCATCGTACATGGATGTTTTATCCCATGTTTAGCCAGAAATGCATTAAAGTTAGAAGACATATACCCCCCTCCCCTCGATCAAAATGAAGGGTGCCCATTTTACATGCTGATAGATTTTCAGCAAAAACCAAAAAATCTTTGAAGCACATAAACACTTTGGACGTTGCTTTGAGTGGATATACCCATGCATGCTTGAAAAAATCATCAATCAAAGTCAGGAAGTAAAGATAGTTCCCAAAAGAAGGTGTTTGTATAGGACCACACATATCACTATGAACAAAGTGCAATTTTTGAGTAGCCCAAAATACAGCTTTCAGAGACATGTTTTGCAGGTGCCTCAAGTTTGCGCAAAGGGACACAAATTTAGATTTCTACAGGCATAGCAAACTTGCAAAATTCAGATGACCAAAGCATGGATGCCAAAAATTTGCATCTTACGTAGGCTGAGAATCATGTACTACACATGCCGAATCATTCACAGACTTTCATAGTCTATGAGCTTATAGAGCCCACGACATAAAATGCCAAAAGCAATAATCATGTCACCATTTGACAGATCATGAACTATATATCTGTCATCACTAAATTTCACAACCAAGCCAATCTTGGCTAACGTAGAAACTAATAATAGATTTTCCTTGATCCCTAGCACAAATAAAGCATTAGACACTATAAAAGAACTACCATCTGAAGTAGGTAGAATGATCTTACCAACTCCCATGATAGGATAAGAGGAGTTGTTGTTGCATGTGAGAGTATTTTCTGTAGGGGCAAGCTCGAGTGAAGTGACGAAACTCTGCTCCAAGGTATTATCTTTGGTTGCCCCATTATCAAAGTACCAAACATCTAAATCTAAACCTGACATACACTGTTTAAGAGAAGATGGTTCAAAACTACAAACAGATGGTTCTACACAAGATTAGCAGACTTTGTTTTCGGTGTAGAGGCCTCTAAACCAACCATTCCAACCTCTTTTTTCTTTGCCTCTTTTGCAGCCAATTTTTGAAACTTCTTAATGACATGATTCTTTTCTTTATAGTACTTACAAAACACTTCTTGCTTTTTTCATTTCTTCTCATCTTTGTCTTCCTTCTTCGACTCTGCAACATTTGCAGATTTCTACTTACTAGTAGAGGAGCTCCATTTACCTTTGCCCTTCTAACTAGCCAGGAGAGCTTGATCTGCAACACGCATAATGGACCTCTTTTGCCTAGATTGACCTTTCTACAATAGAATAGATACTAACTCCTCAAATTTTAAGGCATTTGGATTGTCTTTCATCATCAAAGAAAGAGTAGAAGCAAAACTCTAGTATGAATTGAAAAGACCATTCAAGAGAGTATGCACAAGTGAACTGTCAGGCAAGACTTCATCAGTAGAATTTAATTGTTCCTTCAAATCTTTCTTCTTTGTTAGAAAACTATCCATAGAATCACCTTCATTCATATGCTCACTCTCCAATGTTTTTTTAAGGGTAAGCAACTTGAGCCTCATTCCTAGCATGGTACAATGTGGTAAGTCTATCCCAAGCATCGTTAACTAGTCTACAAGAGCGAATGTGAGGAATAATGGCACGTTTGATAGACAAGGCTATCAATGCATGTGCTTGAGCATCTCTACCATCCCAAGGAATTTTCTCTATAGTAGGCGCAAGAGAAATTGCAACACTAACAAGAATCTATAGAATATCACCATCTTTGATGCCATCTACATCATCTTCAAAACCTATATTTGCAGGTGTAATAGGATGTTTTTCAATACTCTACACCATATTCCATAGTCCTTTTGCAACCAATACATGATGCACCATATAAGCCCACAGTGGGTAATTTGTACCATACAACTTATCCTCAATAGCCAACATATGAAATACATCACTACTTTCAGCCATGGCTACTACCTAAAATACCCTGATGCAAAAAAGTCACTATATCTCAAAAAGTTGAGCACAACTAATCAAATGAGTTCATCTAAACTTGTAGTAGACTTTGAGATGCTTATATTCGGGAGCCGAAACATGGATATCTCTTTGGCAGAAAAAGATAAAATAGCCTGCTCAACCACTACAATAGTGCATTCAAAGGAGAAAAAGAGCTTTGATCATAATCTCGGCACCACAAAGTGAAGATGTTTTGATCTCCTAATCACCCTGAGTATTCTCACCAAATTTCATGTAATTTGATACTATGACTAGAGAGGTGTTGGAGATGCCCTAGATGAAGCGGCAACCTTCTCTAATACCAATTGTTGGAGCTGGAGGTCTGTGGAAACATGCGAATAGCACAAGGAAGAAGAAGAAGAAGGTTGGAGCACACCACGCAAAGCTAAATGTATTACCACTAGAGTTTACAAAGATTAGTAACCCATTAGGCTAATAGGCATACATACAAACTAGGGGGAAAAAACTCTTTAAGAGAGAAAAAAGTGGCCCGACAGTCCTAGTGTGTTCACACACATCACTACCAAGATATATAAACATAAACCTCAACTATTCACACTTCTCTCTGAGCATCTTCTGCTTTATTAGCATGCATCCTTTGGCCCTCTCGCTCATGATTTGTCATAGCTCCAACTACTATCTTCCACTTCCACACTTCCTATCTCCTCCTTTCTCACGTTGACTTATCGTTAAAGCTCATCTTGAAACCTCAAACTTCAATGCCACATCTACTTGCAAAATCATATGCACTACCTATTTCTACCGCTTATACTCTCATTTAAACCAATATGATGCCAATGTGGTTTCAAGCCCACACCCTTTGCACTACAATGCATTGGGGTCCTCCTTCTGTAAGCATCTGTATGCTTTTTTTACCTATATGTGTGCATCTCTCCGCATACATATCTCTCATATTGGCTGCATGTTCTTATATCGTGTAAGGAACTCTATCCGATGTCAATACACTTCAAGATCTTGGGTTTTGAGTGCATCCATGTCATACTATGATTCACATGAGAGAATATCCATGAATATCTAGTTCTTCCCTCTAAAATGCATTGTAGGCAGAGAAAGAAAGTAAGCGAAATAAAGGACGAGTGCAGTTAATGCGATGAACAACACTAGACATAGGATGAATGGAAATTTAATCCCACTATTAACAAGGAAGAGACACTTGAGGTGGACTAGAGCATGCTTATAGAATTGGACAAACAATGATCTATTTTTCAAAACTGATAAGGACCATGAAATTTTGGATTGCCTGACCACCAAGATAGCTTAGGGGCACCAAACTAGTAGGACGTTAGACCACGCGCTCACAAGGCAAGAACAAAGAGAGAGTCAATGGAGTTCTTTAGATTACTCAAACGTGCTCTTACAAGTTCAATTCTACAACAAGCTAACCTCAAAAATGAGCTCTCTAGCTCTTTTTATAGTTTTTGACTAGCTTTGGCCCTGACTAGACCTAGTGTCCGGCCTAGTTAAAAATTAGGTTCCTACGCTAATTTGAGGGCTCAAACGGAGTCTAAAAAATATGAAAATTGATAGGTAGGTACTTCTAATGCTCCTCAAACTCAAGGACTTCTTGGCTTGTAGAAAATGGAGTTACAAAAAGGTGGAATGGTATCTACAATGGTGTAAAGTGACTAAAATCACTATTTGGGGAGTATTAATTCAGGAGAAATGATGGCCTATTTGCCAGATCTTCTTTGACTGCTTTGTCTGCTTGGCCCTTCTGGTTGGCTCCCTTGTCTTGTAAGTCCTTGAACGCCCTGACCACTGCCAACACTCCCCCCTCTCTCGCGTCTATCCTCTCTGAGAGACCCTGGTTGGGTGAACCGTTGGATGTAGTACTCCACGACATTTGTGGCTAAGTGATGTTCTACTATTCTTAGCCCTTTGGCCAAATCAATGAGTAGGGCATCCCAGTATACTAGCTCGGGTACCTCCGGATATGGCATGCCTAGCTGTTCTGAGTGTAGAGCCTGTTCAACCACAAATAGCTGTAATAGGTGAGATGGCTTGGGTATGAATATCTCGGAATGATATTCCCAGAACCCTGTGATAAACATTTCCTCAAATGTTTGCTTGAAGCAGGCTGGTAGATACTTGATACGAGCATGCCATGCATAGACAACGTTGATGGGTGGTGTTGTGCTCATATCAGCCTTAAGCATCATGTTAAGATCCTCGGGAGTGGGATCTGCTAGGACTGATCCTACTCTAGGGGGTGGTGGGATTGTGTGAGGTAGGTTGGAAGGTGGTGGATTGCATGGAGATGGGAATGGTAGTGGTGGGGTAGTGTGAGAGTGAGGTTGAGAGGTGAGTTCAGTTATTTGGCTCTCCTTTCTCTAAGGATTTCCTCGAGTTCACTCATCTTCTTTGCCCATTGTCTTTTCATTCTCTCACGGCTATCTTTCTAGGCTCTTGTTCTCTTCTTATTCTGGCTCTCAGTCTCGCTAACCTTCGCATTCTTCTCCTGGCCTAAGTCTTGGTTTTGCTTAAGTGCCTGAGCTCTCCTGATGACCTGCACTAGGGCCGTGGAAGTCACACTGCCCGTGGAGTCTACCACTAGCCCAATAACATTGATAGGAGCAAGTTTTTGCATATTGGCAGGGTTCTTGGGGCACTCTTGTAACAAATTCTCCTTCCCACAATCCGGACAAAAGCCTTGAATTGTCACAGATTGGGTTTGTGTAGGTGCAGGTAGAGGGCAATCACGAATGAGGTGATCTCCCTGACATCGGAAGCATGGTCCTCTAGGAAATGGAGGTCTTATCTGCCTAGCTTGAGGTCTAGAGTTGGGGTTTGCGTACATGATATTTGCATATTCTGGCACCCAACTAGACTCACTCAGTTCTTCATAATAGTATGACTCACTATGCTCCAATGACTACATGTAGTAAGGCTGTGGGCTCTCAATATGGGTAGAGTCAAAACTATGATCACTTGGGTTACTTTCTGAAAGCGATGATGTCACTAGCACTAAAGCTCTATTTAAATTTTCTTCTGCAGCTGCATATTTCACTAGAATCACATTGGCCGGTGTAGGAGGTTGCTGATCTAATACCGGCTGAGGTCTTTGCTGGGACAGGTATTGCTGTTGGTATGGTTGCTGAGGCCTTGCATACTGCTGTTGTGGGTACTGGTTTTGCTATCTTCCCTATTGTGGATAGGGCTGAGGGTAGGTTTGCCTAACCGCTTGCTTATTGTATGGGCAATCTTGCGCAGTGTGATTAGTGTATCTCCGTTCTATGGTGTAGTACTGGCTACTAGGAATCACTTGGGGTTGAGCCATAATGGGACACACGTTCGCCATATGGTCACCTCTACAAGTATAGCATCTTTTCATTGGGGAAAACCTTGGTATTTGTTTGCTCGATACTCCTAATTTCTGAGCTACTTTCTCGGCGAGTTCCTCAATAGATGTGGATTGCGCGGAAGAGAGGCTAGTAGAGCTATCTGAATCTTTGTAGAATTTTGAAAGCTCCAATTCCTCCCCTAGGTTATCCTCGATGTCTATGCACATGCATACACACTCTTCTATCGTCCTAGGGTCCTTTAAGTACACATATGATCTCAATTTGGTACTTAGCAATCCATCTAGGAATAAAGCCACTTGTTTGGCTGGAGTGGGTAACTCTGGAATAGGGCATCTCTCTAAGTACTGCCTAAACCTTCTTCCTGCAAGTCTCACAGTCTCTTGAGGTGTGTGCTTGAAGCTGTGAATCAGTGAGGTTGTATTTTGCCTTATGCCACTCTTAGAGAATTCGGTAATGAAAGCCTCTAGAAGTTGGTCTATGTTCCTGAACTGCCTCTCATTTAGCGGTTGAAACCATGTAAGGGCAGCGTTCCTAAGGGCTAGACCAAAGGCATTGTATTGCGTGAATAGGTCCTCTACTTGTTCAGCTCTCAAGACTTCCCTAAACTTGACCACATGATCATATGGGTCTCCTGTGCCATCGAAGTAGTTCTTCATGGATTTAACCAGTTGTGTAGGTCTCAAAGTCCTCGTGTGCTCTCTAGGTCTTGGTAGAGGGAATTCATCCGCATTTCTTTAATTTCTTGGGGCTCTTAGGTCTCTCAGTTTCCACTCTATCCGTCTCTGTTCTCATCCTTTCTTGACCCAAGGGGTTGGCAAAACTTACCTCAGGTCTTCCTCTATTCCTGTCTCTTTGAGCTCCATGAGCTGGGATGTTCCCGCTCTTGGGTGGCCATAAGAAACATTAGATCTTGGTTGGGGGAAAATAAATTCTCCCTTCCAAGTTCTTTAGATTACTCAAAAGTGCTCTTACAAGTTCAACTCTACAACAAGCTAACCTCAAAAATGAGCTCTCTAGCTCTTTTTATAGTTTTTGACTAGCTTTGGCCCCGTCAGACCTAGTGTCTGGCCTAGTTATAAAAAATTAAGTTCCTAGGCTAATTTGAGGGCTCAAACGGAGTCTAAAAAATATGAAAATTGATAGGTAGGTACTTCTAATGCTCGTCAAGCTCAAGGACTCCTTGGCTTGCACAAAATGGAGTTACAAAAAGGTGGAATGGTATTTACAATGGTGTAAAGTGACTAAAATCACTATTTGGGAAGTATTAGGAAAAATGATGGCCTATTTGCCAGATCTTCTTTGACTGCTTTGTCTGCTTGGCCCTTCTTGTTGGCTCCCTTGTCTTGTAAGTCCTTGACCGCCCTGACCACTTCCAACAATGCCACTCTCTCTAAGTGCAATAAAATTTGAGTCTTAATATATTAAAATTAAAGGTAAAGTCTTATTCTTGAGTGTAGTTGTGTAGGCTTCTTCATGAATTTCTTCTAATTTATAGAGCAACTAGCCCAAACTCCAAGGAGGTTGTGTCATCTCGAGGGACTTGGGTGTTCTACTACCTAATACGATCATACCGTACAAAGAAATCTAGAAGAGGCATAGTGTAAAATCATAAAATAGTTGGCAGGTTGAGTGTTCTATTGTTGCTTTATATGCTCTTGATAAGCCCATTTAATGCCAAGATAAAGAATTCCCCAAGTTATGAGACTTAAGTAACATTCTTTTTGTAGTGGGTGGGCCATTTTTTTTTTGTTTGTGCTTTCTAACTTGCCATTAACACGAGGATAGTAGGCACAAGACTTCCGATGTAGTATCTTATACCTAGTGAAGAAGTCATGAAGAACTCTGTTAACAAAATTTTTGTTGTGCTATGATATAATTTAAATGCAGAAGTGAAATCATGTCACGAGCATTTGAATAGAGATTGAGGTACTATCAATGCACAATCTTGGGTGATTTGGACCATTGCCCACTTGGCCATGCAGTTTGTGGAGATTAGAAAATACTTTTCTTCTTGTTGCCATGCCATTCTGCAGATAGACCCAAGAAAGCGGATGCCCCAATGCTCAAATGGGGGCCAACCTGAAGAAACAATAAGGGGACTCTTGTGCCTCTGTGAAGGAGGAGGACCATAATTTTTTGGGAGGTGTCACATTTTTTTCCTAATCCTTCGGCTCGTTAAAAAGATATGGCCACCAAAGCATGCAATCTAGAATCTTTTTGGCCATAATATGTCCCCAAGGATGTTCAAACCCAATCGCTTCATGTGCTTCTTAGATAACTTCTATAACTTCCAAACAAAATGAGCATCAGAGGAGTGGTTCGTTGTGTCCTAATGGTATCCTTATTTAAAAATCCAACATTAGGAAGAGCAAGAGCCATCTCTAGAGTCATCCACTAACTTGAGGCTTGTTGAGTAGATACTCACGGTCTAGTGCTTAGTAATGCTTATGAACTTGACACTAAGAAGATAGTGTCAAGATTTTTGTAGTGAAAAGAATATGCCTAAGGCCTCCCCTCTCCATGGTGCTATAGTTATACTTAGCCTTGTATAGTAGGTGAATGACATAGTGTATCGAATGATCCACCTTATCTTCACTACCAGGTTTTGATAGAATTTCCACATGAGTTAATCGTGTCTTGAGTTCAAAGACAGCTTGCTGTGTTTCTTCTAACCACAAGAATGGAGTAGTCATGCATGTGATTCTAGACATGGATTTTGTGATGTGTGCATACATTTTAATGAGCCTTCGGTGGTACCTTGTGTTTCCTAGGAGTCCCTGAACTTCCTTCCTACAGATAGATCACAAAATTTTCATAATTTCCATTATCCTCTCTCAATTTGGGGACATACCCTTAGTAGAGACCACCTGCCCTAAGCCCTATGTTATGAGGAAGTGATACTTGTGAGGTTTATCTTTAACTTAGTCTCTCTGTACTTGTGAAAAATGAGCATGAGGTGGGCTAGATGCTCATTTAAGCTCTTGAGTGTTGTGCTCTTGAAATTTCCCTAAATCTTGGAGAGATCATCCATAAATATTCATAGGGGCCAGGGATTAGGCTTTTGAAAATGATTGAGATCCTTTGATTGAGGATTTTGGGGGTGTTTCTTAGTCTAAAAGTCATTTTGGTGTATATATAAGTTCCTTGAGGAGTTACAAATGACCTCTTTGGTTTGTTCTTGTGATGGATGTCTGTCTAATTGTATCCACTATAATTGTTCATGAAAAATTCTAGTGAGTGTTTCATCTTGTTTTTGTCCGCTTGTTTAAAGAATGGAGTGGGAAATGCATCGAGGATGGTTACCTTCTTGTGCATCCAAAAATCTACACACACATTTTTTTCTTCAATTGCTTCTTGGGAGTGATCACCATAGATGAAAGCAAGTCCAAATGTTTGATAGGAACATTGATGCTTGATCCCTTCACTGGGTTGAGGGGATAAATCCTTCTACCCACATGTTTTGAATTTGGAACCAATGAAATAATGTAAATTCCTAGGGTCGTGGGAAGTTTAGCCATCCTTATAGCTCCATGCAAAAACAATTTAAAGCTTTGTAGGAAGGAAGTTATCTTATGCAATAGGATGGTCTATCACTATAACAAAGATGCTAATAGAAATGGTTGTTCCTCTCCTATCCTGCTAAATTTATTCTTGCACCACCTAAGTCCTCTTTGTACCCTTAGTGTCTCTATCACTTTTGTCTTTTTCTCCAAACTAGGAGTTTTTCTAGGTGCAAGTTTCCTTGATATTAGAATCCCAAATTTTATGCTATTTCCTCTATTGGTAGCTACACTTTCCCTTCATCATTTGTTGGTAGTATAGTGTTCTTGTCTTTAGCTCAAGTTGAGTTATCCTAATTACCATGATCTTTCCTAAGGGACACTATTAGTTCCATGACCTCTATCTAGGTGTTCTCCTCGTCTTCTATCTCCTTTTTGCCACATGAAATTGTGTAAAACAATGGAGAATCCATTCCTATTGAGGACCAGATTGTGCCTATTGCTGAAAAATGGAACCAAAATGATGAATTTTCTAGGCTAATAAGAACCATGAAAGTTGGGACTAGCTAGCTGCAAAGATAGATCAGATGTACCAAAATAGCAAGACAATGGATTGAAGAACACTGTAACACAGCTATGTTCCATGACACATCATGAGTTGTACACATAATAGATTAGATCTTCCTCTAGATTGCAAAGTCCTTCAAGTGTTTAATGTAAGTAAACTTAGAAAGTATATTTCCATGGAGGATAATCTAATAGAGGGTATTGCTTCATTCCAGAAAAGTGACAACAGAGATCACTCTTTGGATAGGATACTAGATATGAAATAGAAACAGTTGAGAAACCATGTCATCTAGGAGTATCTAGTAGCTTGGAGAGGATTATGGCTTATAGACTCTACTTGGGAAACAAAAGCTCTATTTCACAATTACTTTCCCTCATTCATGATTGAGAAAAATGATTTTTACAAGACGGTGTTAGACATTGGATACAATGACATTTAGAGGAATAAATATTTGAATATAATAAATGACGCAACACCCTTTACTCAAAGTAAAGCTCCATGTAGAAAGTGATTCCAAACATTACAACTTAAATGATGGAGTTTCTCTCATACGACTAGTATTCATAACCTTTAATGTACTTACAAATAAAAATTTCGACCTAAACTATATAAAGTAGCTCTCTTCTCCTTCCCTAACTCTTGAGTAGCTTGCAAAGAGCATGGGCAAACTGAGTGGGGCACTTGGGAGAGCTCTTCCGAACATTTGGTAGCACTAACGAGCCTATCTAGGAAATGAGATATGGGTGGCCAACTCCAGAACATGTACAAGAAACAATGGACAGAGCACATGAATGCAAGGGAAAGCTATTGAAATGGTTAGAGCGCTTGACTCCCTAGGTGGAGGTTGTACATTCAATTCCTCATAAACACATGTTTGAGGTAGAGGTTTTCAAGCTTTTTCTTTTTTGGTTGTGTTGATCCTTGAGCTCCCTAAGCGCATTTGATAACAAAGACTTGCGAGTAGTGCACAAACGAGAGATATGAAAGAAGGAAAAGTTTTCGCAAGAAGGTAGAAGCAAGATGAGGAGAATGTTTCTAATGGCCCAACTAATAGAGCTGGTGTGAGGATGATGATGCTAGCACCAAGGTCACCATCGATGCTTGCCTAGAGCTCTGATACCAATGATAGAGATTATCAAGTTATGGCCACCACCACATCTCCTCCCAATCTTATGCCTATATATATATATATATATATATATATATATATATATATATATATATATATATATATATATATATATATATATATATATATATATATATATATATATATATATATATATATATATATATATATATATATATAGCTGCTTGAATCAACAAGGACAACAAATGTAACTTGAGTCTACAAATGCATGTGCAATATCCTCCACTCCTCTATTATGTTTCATTAGAGTCTGCTAGTGGTTCTAGTGATCTCGATCATTGCCTTGTTAGCTTTCATTAGAGTCCACTAGTGGTAGGTGTACTCACCACTTGACTTAAGTCCCATCGAACTTAAGCTAACTAACCTTGTTGCAAGTTAGAAGGCTCTAGAGCTCCTTTGGCATAAAGCTCTCCCATGCTCCCCATGGTGTTTGAACCAAAGAACTCCCCCTTCCCAACCTTGAGACTTACTTGCTAGGTTAAGTGGATCACTTGTGTGCAAGAGCATACAAACTTATGGTTAAGTCTAGTCTCCAGCTCTTTGTCCATACACGAGCAACCAAACAATGTGCAATTTCAGATTTGTCTTAACCGAAAAGACCCTTAGATCATATACTTACTTGATTACATAAACTATCCTTGTTCCTTATTATTTGGACCTTCTCACCAGATAGTTTATATTAAGATTATATTGGAAAACCTCGATTGAAACAGTCCACATTGAAATTATAGTGCAAACTCTAATCTTCTTCTTCCCCTTAAGTTTTGCATGTGAGTGCATATGCATTTTATTATGACATTCAAACAATGGATAAGTATAAATCCTCCTTAATGGTCCTACGTCATCATCCTCATGGATCAATACCAATGAAAAGGTTGACACTATTAAATATACTCAATATTCTATGCTCAAGTGACCATAAATGATCCATGGATCTCTAACTTGTAAGGCCCCCACTATGAGGATAGGACATTGTTAGAGCCTAGATGTTTGTGGAGCCCAAACGTCCATGTTAGATGAGCTCTATGTGTAAAAAATGATGTTAATATATGATCTTTGTGAGCCTAGCCATTCGGTTGGGTAGGGTGTAAAATTCAGAGCCATTGGGTTTTCCCAATCGAACCTTAATGTGGGGTGTGTAGAAGGGGGCGTGCCTCCTTTTGCATTGTCTAAGGGAGCATATCTCCCGGCCCATGAGGCTGAGATGGTATGACTTGAGGTCATATTGATCTTGTCATATTGTATAATTTTTTGATAATTTTGTCTCTCCTAACTACATTTATCTATAACAACTCCCAATTTATAGACTATATAAGCATGGCCAATGTGTAGCTCTAAATAGGATTGGGCACTAGTAAGCGCTTCATCCCGAGCCTCTCTAGATCATGATCTAGTCTTCATATCGAGAAAACATGCGTCAACAACACCATCTTTGTACTTGCATTGCTCTTGGGAGTTTGAGAATTGAGTTTTCTATCTTTCAATCTATGGCTCTTGTTGTTTATGTTTTTTCTCAACTTTGTCAACTGACATATTTTGTTGTGCTACTATTTCTTATAGAGGCTTCAAGACATAAGGTCTATCCCTACATATCGCAACTTAAGGGCAAAACCTCATCATTCAATTCCAAGTCTTTGTAATGCAACAATTGAATCTTTCTCATATAGTTGAAGACCATGACTTAGAAACAAAAGCTTCTTATCTAGAGACTTCATGTGAGATTCCATCTAACCACTTCCAAGAATTAATATCCTTAGTGCTTATAAATATTTTCACTATAATCTCAACAACCTAAAAGATAAACTCTCAATCTAGACAAATCCCTATTCAAACTCATCTTTGTGACTAAATTAAGCTTAGTTTGATGGAAGTAATAATGTACACCCTCTATACAAGTGAAATGTTTTCCACATTCTCTTTTCCTAAATGGAGACTGTGGACAAATTATAAATGTCTATCAACATATTTATAAATTTGTAATGAAATCATCTACCATGTGTAGATACCATCTATGGAAATAAAATATCATATTGATACTCTCTTGGAGGATCAATTCGTCGACATGGCCAATGCATCTCCTTAGGATATTTCTTCTACTAGTTAAGTTATAAATTTTTTCCACGGATGATGATTGCTTTTCTCACTTGAAGTAGATTCTGCTATTGCATACCAATGGAGTCCATCTATCACATTCATAATAAACCATATGAAATCCCTACTCATGCTAGAGATCCAATAAAAGCCAATGAAATGAAATCTTATGATTAGGATATGGATCTCTATGGGGCTCTTTCCTAGCAAGCAGATTAAGTTGGTTCAAATAACCACTTGGTCACTTGATATCCTTATAAATGCATTGAGCTTAGAAGTGCCAAGGTCACATTGAGGAAGATCTTTAGATCCTTATTGTACATTTTTGTACTTCCTTAGATACCTTTTTTATATTTTTTGGTTGATAATACATTGATCCCTTTAGGTCTTTGAGTACTCTAATTTTGCGCTTCGAATGTTTCCTCTAGATCATAGAGCTAGTGCCACCTGTTACCATGGTAAATATCACTTCAACGTTGTAAGTATGGGTTCATTTTGCAAGAAAAAATAGTTTATGATATCCATGGATTACATTGAGGTATGAGAAGTTGTGTACACATATGTCCCTATCTCATTTCTAAGGACAAATTTCACTACATTTTTCTCTGTTCTAAAATACTTTCATTTAAGATGGATACTTGAGAGTTAAAGAATCTCTAATGAGATCCAAAATCTATGACTCATATTTGAATATATGTACCAAAGAGTGAAGTGGAACATATAGGTAGAATCAATTTACGACGACCTTCTAAAATCAAGGAGAAAAGCTTATCTATAGTTCACTTAAATTGTTGAAGGTAGTAAATGATCTCTCACTCACTTTTGGAGTGGTCATTCTATTTATCTCATATTCCCTTGATTCCTCAAATATCTTCATGTAATGTAATTTAAATTTCAATACTTATACTTGAAGATTTATCACCATCTTCAAGTATTGTTCATTACTGCAAATGTACCATCCAAGTTTTTTCTTTTAATTTAGAGAGGTATTAAAGTTAAGTTATGGTCTCATTGTATCTTCTAATGCTTGGATCCTGAACTAACATCCTTCTAAGCTATTGTATACAATAGTTTAGCCATTGGATCCTTGTATATAGAGATATGAATAAGTTATATGATTGTGGATATTCTCCATCTAGTTCTTGAAATTTTAGGATCTCATCTATAAGCTCTTAAGTATATTCCTCACTCAATACTCACTATAAATTCGTGAAATATTGTTTCTTTAGATCACACACCATCCCATTTGGAGCTGACAGGGATGAACTTTGCAACCCATAGAAAGCTATGATCACTTAGCATTTTCAAGAGAGCATTCGTCCATAAATAGAGGCTTTCTGTCTCTAGCTCAAACTCTTGAAATAGTCTATATCAACTCAAACATTTGGGATTAATGCTCCAAAGTAATATACACATATTTATGCATCATTGAATAGATTAAAAAGTCTATGAGAGTGTCAAAGCAAGAAATAAGCTCATCTAGCGAAAGATTTTGCAAAGAACGTCTCATGTTTGTACTCTTCCATCACCTCCTCAAAGTGGTATCAAAGCATCAAGATACTATATACATTATGAGTGATGTTTTTTAGTGATATATTGGATCAAAGTAACTACTGAGAATGGTCTCAAGGGATGGAAGCATATGTGCAAGGAATAAGTCTATATGTAAGCATCTCTAGAGATGAGCCAATGTGTATGCTAAGTACCAAAGGATGGTTACCAACACATGGGGCACAACAAAGGTTGAAGACATGGTGTGCAAATAATGCTTTCCAAGATCAAATATCTCAAAGTCTATTTTTGATTTCTTAATTCTATAAGGCTATTTGTTTTTGAGATTCAATACATAATGGTGAAAAGACTATAAGGCTATTTGTTTTTGAGATTCAATACATAACGAACATAGCATTGATCAATTATGGCATAGAAACACTATCAAACAAGGTGTTCGACACAAAAGGTTGGATCACTTTGGATAGACTACCTTTAAAAAAATGGGTAGAGATCAAAGTATACTTGGAATACCTAGCATCTCAAAGAACCATATAATTTATACATTTGATGCATGTCGATTCTAAAAATCTCACAGGTAACCTTTCATAAAGAAGGGATACAGATATGGAGACATCCTAGAGCTTGTCCACACTTATGTTTGGGGACCACAAAAAGAAACATCTATCTAAGGGTCAAGATACTATGTGTCTTTCATTGAAGATTACAATAGATGGACTATACTCTATTTTGTGAAACTTAAGATAGAAGTCTTTTCTTGTTTCAAGAAGTATCTTGCACTTGTAGGGAATCAAATATGTAAAACTTTCAAGATTCTAAGGTCTTATTAAGGACAAGAGTATTTATCCCACGATTTTGAATCGTTCTTGCAATAAGAAGAATCGAAAGAAAGGCTAAAAATGGGTATACATGTGAGCAAAATGGTGTAGTAGAAAGAAGAAATAGAACAATTGTGGAAGCAACTAGATCATTGCTTAACGAAAATATTTTTCACAACTATCTATGGAAAAAGGTAGTATCCACTGCCACTTACCTTATAAATAGGTTATCATCAAAGTAATCGGAAGGAATGAAACCTTATGAAGCATGAAATGCAAGAAGAAAAAGATTAAATCAGTGTAGGATATTTCGATGTAGTCAATATGCACACATACCATCTCAAATAAGAGGAAATATTGATCACAAGGTAGAGAAATGTTTGTTGATAAGTTATGATCTTAACAAGAAGGGGTGTATGCTTTATAATCCTAGATTTATGGCATTTACACTTAGTCAAGATTTAGTATTGATACAAAATAAGTTTTGGTTTGAAGATCATTGGAGGAAAATCAAATTGCCTTAAGACTTTGAGGATGATTTTCCAACACTATCAAGTAGAAATCCACACACACTTGAAGAGTCATGTGAATGAGAGGATGATCAAAAGACATTAAGAAAGGAGATCAAGTCTTATAACTCTAAAGGTAAAGTAATACTGCATGAATTAAGAGTTTAGAAGCATCATCTCCATAAACCATCACAAGGTCTAAAAGGGAAGTGAACGATCAATAAAGGTATGGTTTTTATACCTCATTTATTAATTACAACTCTATATACGTGGGGTAAGACATGAACTATAAGGAACCTCATGCTAAGAGGATGCAAAGACGAAGCCAAAGTGGAAACATGCAATGGAGGAAAAGATCAGAGCATTGCACGTGACCAACACTTAGGACTTAGTTCCTAAGACATCAACCATGAAGGTCATCAGATCAGATCAATCTATTAGGTAAAAAATGAGCTCTAATTGAAAAATAAATAGGTAAAAGGCTAGGATAGTACCCAAGAGACATGTTGAGACTCAATGCATTGATAAAGATGATACTTATTTCCCTTTAGCAAATATGCCTACAATGAGACCTTTCATGAGCATTATCTCTAGTAAGAATTGGAAAAAATTTCAGATGGATGCCAAAATTTCCTCTATCAGTGGATGGATCTCACAAGAGGTATACATGGCTCAAGCCCTTGGTTTTTTAGTCTCACAGCATCTTGAGTATGCTTGTAGATTAAGATGAGCTATATATTGGCTAAAGCAAGATCAAAGGGCTTGGAATCATAGAACATCTACTTACCTATAGGACAAACAATTTGCGGTGATGTATATGTATAGCTCTATGTATATGTAGAGGACATTATTGTAATGGGTAATGATGATAAAAACATTAGAAGAATCAAACATGAAATGAAGAAAGAGTTCAAAGTAAGTGATATAAGGCATCTCAATTACTTCCCTACATTGGGAGTTTTGTCTGTAGAGCATGGTTCCTACCATAGTAAAAGAAAAAAGCACATCAAAGATATGCTTACAAAGCTTAAGATGGAAAATGTTAAGGTTGGAGGTAAACCTATGGAAGTGAATTTTAAATTAAGTTTTAATCATTAAAATTATAAGAGCATATAAAAGCCTAGTAGGGAGCCTCAGTTATGCTACTCTCACAAGAGTAGATATCAATTATAGTGTGAGTGTTCTAAGTCAGTTTATGCACTCATGTAGGAAGCCGTGCATTGAAGCAACCAAAAGGATACTCAAGTATTGCAAAGAGACCATGAATGAGGGCCCATTATATTCGTACACCTATGACATAGATATTAAGATCGTTTCTAAGTTAGGTTGGGCATGATCAAAAGATGATAGGAGAAGTACATCTAGTTATCTTTCATTTGCAGGTCCTAAAACTCATTTCTTAGCCATGAAAGAAGCAACCTACTACTGCTCTTGCATCTACAAAAGTGGAATAGAGAGGATTGAGTAATGATACCCAAGAAGCCATGTGGATTAAGACATAATAAAAGGTTTGAGAATAAAGTATACTCCTCACACATATGCTGATAACATGATCGTATTTTGTACAAAGGCCTATTTATAGTGCAAGGAAAAAACACATTGATGTCCATTATCACTGTATATTACAAGCAAGGCGACTACGATTTCATACAAATCAACTTAGAATCAATGTGATGAAATAATTACTAAAGCTTTGGATGGAGTACAACTAATTAGATTCAAATGAATGTTTTGACTTTTGGAGATTCCAAAGCAATGAAGAATCCAATATTTAAGCCTCGAGGGGGAGCTTTTGGTGCATATGGCATGCCTAAGTGCTTCACCATATCCATGATGACATTAAGCAATGAGAAGTAATATGTACAAACATATGCTTACTTCATTTCTAAGGATAAATTTTCACTACATTTTTCTCTGTTACAAGAGATATTCTTTAGCATGAATATTTGAGAATAAAAGAAATTCTAAAGAGAGCAAAAATCTATGATGCATATTTATAATAAAATTCTAATATCTACCAAAATGTGGACTAGACTCTTTAGGTAGAATCCATCAATGGCTACCTTCCAAAATAAGGGAGAAAAACTTATATATACTTCATGCTACCTTCCAAAATAAGGGAGAAAAACTTATATATACTTCATGCAAATAGTCACCTGCAATACCTGAGCTCTCAATCACTTAAAGACTTTTCATTGTACTTATCTTGTATTTCTCTAATTCCTTCAACATCTACCTGCATTTTCCTTTATGTTTCTATACATATACTTAAATATTTATAATGATTTTCATCCATTGTTAATTATTGCTTGTGTATTGTCCAAATCTATGAATTTCACAGAGAATTGAAGTAAAACTTTGGTCTCGTAGTCTCATATAATGCTTGGATAATGAAGGTCCACCCTTAAGAGTTTTTGTCTTCAATATTTTAGTCCTTGGAGCTTTGTGTGTAGAGATATGAATCAATCTCTATTATTGTGCATGTGCACTATCAACTTCCTGAAGTGTAAGAATCACATATTTAATTTTTCTTAAGTATATTTCTCATCACTCTTTAGTCAATCTAAACTTTTGTAATAACCTCGGTTATCTCACTTACCCTCCCATTTGAAGTTATGCAAAACTATTTTTCTTAATTCATAGCATGTTTTGAGAACTGAGCATTTTCGAGAAAACATTTCTCCATAAATACAAGGTTTTCTTCTCTCGATTAAAGTCTAGATATACTATTTTTTTACTATGAAATTGAGATCAATGCTTCAAAATATTGTGGTCATATTTATCCATCCTTTCATAGCTCAACGAGTCCACTAGAGTGTCCAAATCGAGAAATAGGCTTCTCTAGAGTAGGATTTTGCAAAGACCCTCTCGTCTTTGTACTTTTGCATCACCACCTCATAGTAAGTACCCATCGATGTTGTCTCACATACCCATCTTAGGAATCCTATTTAATTGGTCTCGTAAATTCCTAAACAATATATTATTCAATATTTTATTCATGTGATAACAAAATCTAGGCTTTTGCACTTATGATATACGATAGTCTCATATTACGAGACTCTCTACAAGTCAACAATACTTCAATATTCTAAAGAGAAAAACACGTTCTCTTCATGGAAAAATTTTGGCTTTTGGATAACCATAGTCCTTATGGTGTACATAATTTTTGGCTTTTGGATAAACATAGTTCTTATGGTGTACATACTTCTCTGTACCAATATTTAAGATCTTGCGCTAATATTCTCACTTGAGTTTTTTTTGAAGCTTTAAAAAGAATGTACATTCTATTTCTTATATGATAGTTATATCGTTGGAATTAGATATCTTAGCACTAGATATCCTTTCCTTGTTGGTATTAACTACCTTTTGATCAATGGCTATGTTGAGGTAATTCTCATAGAATATATCTTACTACTCAATTGAACCAATGTATTTTCCAATAACATATGCCAATGTGTGTAACATACTTCTTTTCATTTCCAATGATACATGCGATTCACTTTGCACCGTTTTGATTAATCTAATGTGAAAAGGAGAGATAAAAAATAGGCAAAGTGGTGCATATGCATTTGCATCCCATTCATGTAAATCCGCTCTAATACACTATCTCTCTCCCATATCATAACATGTCTTCTTAGACTTATAGGTAGGCCTCTCATCAAGGAATACATCCAATCCATATGTTTCCCTTATGTGAGAACCCCTTTTACTAAAATATTATGTGCTTACAATTAATGAGATTAAAATGTTTGAGTCAAAATATTTATCCCCAATAGACGTTAAAGTTTTGAATGGCCTCCTTAGCAAAGTATATAAGTCTAACACTTCCATCAAACATTTGGAAGTGATGAAATATCCAACTCCTATGGATAAATTCATGACTTAAACCTCTTAAATTATGAAAGGTTAAAGCTACATATTGTTATCAATGCAAGTTTGTCAAATATAGCTTCTTTCTAGTGACATTCAAATTCATAGAAATTTACAAGTCCAATTTTTTTTTAAACCAAAAAAATCTTTGAAGATATATATAAGTAGAAAAAAATGAATATCCAAATGTGTTGGATTTCTAAGTGGAAGCTAGTTGGTAAAATATTTATCGAGGCCATTTTGGATGCTCCTCAAATGTCTCTGGTAAACATTTCATTAGGGTGGAAAATGGCCGAAAAAGGGCCGTTTGCTAATTACGGATTACGAAAATCAACAAATAGGGTCTTTCTAGATATACAAGAATATAACATTCTAATCCTACAAAGGAAGGCTTTTGTTTGTAGATATTCTCCAAAGGCAAACCCCTAAGTAGATGGAATTTCTTGTATTTTGTGTACAATTTTTTGTTTTCATATAAAATGGATATTTTTGCACACCATACAATGCAAATATTTACATTTCCCAAGATAGAAAATATTTTTGAAGGTACAAAATATTTTTAGGTTCACAAAATTCAATGATTTTTCACACACACTTGATACATCAAATCAACAGTTTGTGAGTCTCGGTTTTCCACGTGTACATCAAGTTTTTCTATCTATAAATACTCATGAAGTTTGTGAGTCTTAGTTTCTCGCTTTGACCTTTCTCTATTATTTCTTTGAGTGTTCGAATGGATTTTACTTGTCACATTGTCCTTCCAAACGTCTAGCCTCATGTCAGGTTCACAACAAAAAAAGAGGATTGCTTATGGAAACCTCTTTCTCTGCAGATAAGTCATTGTGTGACTATGCTTCCTAGTTGTAGATGTGCCCATAAAGTAATGGGAGCTGGAAGAGATGATACAAAAAACCTTTGGAAAGGTGATATTCTCATATTCAAATTAAGAAGACATGGCTGGTTTGCAAGGGTTCATAATTTGTACAATGCTAAGGATCTGGTGCTAAACAATCATCTACATTTCTCGTCATATTCTAAATGAAGTTTAGCAATGCTCCTTAATCATTTTCAGTTTTTTTTTTGTTTTACAAGATATCTATTTTTGTATTGCAGATATTTTCCCTTCCAATATTCAAGGGTGACAATATGTCGAATGTTTAACATGAACATAAAATTTCTTGATCTATACAGAGAAATGCGTTACATTTTTCAATAACAATTAATTATTTGTCTTTTTTTAGAATATTAAGGTTCCTTAAGGAATGCATATGGAAATCTTGTACACCTTCCTGCTACTTGCATCTCTTCATTAGATTGGGAGTTTCCTCATCAATCATCAGGTACAAGTTTTCTATGCAAGATGAAATATGACACTCATTTTGATTCCATTTCATATCAAATATCTCAACAATCTGTATTGTTATCATCTAAATAAAAAAGGTGGAAGAAAAGCTTGGAAATTGAACTCTACACAATTTGAGTTAGAATTACTCATGCATCGAGATTTTCAACCTAGGAAAATAATTGTCACTCCAAATTCAAAACTTAAAAATGTGAGAGAGCTTCTAGAGTACCTTGATGAGGTTTCACCAGAGTTCACATTCTCAATTGATGGTGCAATGGAAAACATTATATTAGAGAAAACACTATCTTTCATTACTTGATTGCCACCCAAAGTGATCAAGTTCCAACCTTTAAGAATGTAACCACTCTTGCCCCTTCTTTTCCAACCAAAAAGGATAATATTTTCACTTGGTTCAAAACAAAAACATTGAGTACTAAATATTTTTTTCACTTTCTTTTTATATATGCACTCTTCATATTCATATTGTCTTTGTTATGCTTTATATCATTGGTCTTGGAAAGTTTCTATTGTTCAAAGACTTCCTCCCAGACGAAACCAGTAAAAACTAATGTATAAAGATGGATGATGAAGGCTAAATATAAAGATGTGGAAATTCTTCATTTCAGTAATTAACAAATTGTTCATAGAATTTAAGGGAAGGATTATTACAAAATGGATGAAATCAGAGGAGATACAAGTCACGACCAATTCAAGCGATAAGGGCCATTAGAGGATCTTCGATTGACCTAATCACTTGAATTGGTTGTCTCTTTTTTTTTAATCTTTATGCAACACATGTGAAAAGGTACAACCAATTCAAACAAATAGGGTCATGCAAAGACCTTTGATGGCCCTTATCGCTTGAATTCGTTGTGTGGTTTTTCTTTACAAAATAATTACTTATAGAGTATAGGTATTGGAGACATCATAATAATAAATGGTATATGCATTACAAGACATGGCCAATTCAAGTGATTAGGGCCATTGGAAGTTCCCTGATTGCTCTCTTTGCTTGAATCGGTCGTGCCTTTTTTTGAGATTATCGGTTATACAAGCTAATGATTACATTTTAGAGATAAAATATAGCATTAATGGGAAAAAAATGATAAACAACTTATCATCTGAAATGATCTCATAAATGATAGGCACACCACAAGTTCTTCCCCTTTTTGAGAAATAAAGATTACCATTATTAAGAAGTTTAAATATTTATCTCTATGTACAAACATGAATTACAAACATACTATCTTCCAGATAAAGATAGAATGGCGTCATTCCTCAGTACATTGTCCTCTAGATAGAATGCTCTGAAGTGTTCCTTCTATACATAATTAGTATTTGCAACAAAATAGAACACATAAATATTTTCCCACATTTTTTGAAAATACATCGGATTTCTATCTCCAGCTAATTAGAGGTATCAAAAATTGTACATCTTCTGTTTCTTTTTATGCTTTTCCTTATTGGAGCCTTCATAATTGTCCTTTTTCTTTGGAACATTCTTGAGTGCATAATAAATAGGAGTTCCTTTCTTCTTATCTTTTTGTCTTCTTACTTACAGATGGTGAAGGTGGTGGAGGAGATTTTGGATCATACGTGCATCTTCAAAAGCTTGGCAAAACTGTAAAACTAAAACAATATCAAAATGCACGGCAGTGTGGTGATACAAAAGTGCATCAAAAGTGCAATAGAGCTTTGTTCTTGAGAAAGTGACCTATTTCTCCATGCTTGAAAACTATACACTCAGTCACAAGTGGTTCCAAGACAAAGACCTTTGTTGAGACAACCTCTTCACACTTTTGTAGTAGGACTATAGAACCTAAAATCTAAACCAAACATATCAAGGACTTTTCACATCTTCTCATCCTCAAGAAAGCAGAAAACATAATCCTTATAGATATGAAAGAAAAAGTAAGCAAATGGAGGGATTAAAGACATGACCAATTCAAGTGATAAGGGCCACGCAAACTTAGCTGATTGCCCATATCACTTGAATTAGTCGTGTCCAAAAAAGCAAGCCATTAACTGATCTCTTGTATATTTCATGACAAAAATCCATTATCATACATGTCTTACATTTAAATAAGCAAATATATTTCAAATGAAAGTTATGAATGGAGACGACCGATTCAAGCAATTAGGTCCATCCGAAGTACTCCGACTACCCTTATCGCTTGAATTGGTTGTGTCAAACATTGCAAGCCCTCAAGTGCTTTCATGTGCATTGGTAAGACATTTATAATACTCAAGAAAAATAAATATACATAAAAAATATGGTTTCAATGTAGAGGACCAATTCAAGCAATTATGACCATCTTTAGTTCTCCAATCACTCGAATAGCTTGAATGTCTTGTTTCGCCATCAACAAATTGTGAAATTGGAAATTCATAACATAATTAAATGAAAAAAACTCTTTATTATGAGGAAAATCAAATACGCATCATATACTTGTTCCCTTTGGACATGACCAATTCAAGCGATTAGGGCCATCCAAGCTTCTTTGATGGGCTTAATCACTTGAAATGGTCATGTCCAAACAAGTGTCATATTTCTAGCTCTATGAATAAATGCTCCATATATAACAGCTTAAAAAAAACTTCAAAAAGCAAAGAAATGCAAATTGGCATCATATACTTGTTCTCTTTGGACACGGCCAATTTAAGCAATTAGGGCCATCCAAGCTTCTTGGATGGGCGTAATCACTTGAATTAGTCATGTCCAAACAAGTGTCATATTTCTAGCTATATGAATGAATGCTTCATGTAGAACAACTTAGAAAACACTTCAAAAAGCAAAGAAATGCATATCTCATATTGCACACCAAGAGACTTCAACAAGCAATGAGCCAACATTGTTTCTTGCAAAAGAGAGTCAAAAAACAAATGCGATGAGGAATATGGGGAGTTGAGTGAAACTAGAGAGAGGAGAAGAAAAATGGCACAAATGAGCTGAGGAGCTTATATAGAGGCTTTAAGATCTATTGATTGTTGAAGCCACGTGGTACCTTCTAATTGGTCCACATAATTTCACCATTGTGAATCCCTATTTACATTACGTCACATTTTCATTCATCCACGTCATTTGACTGTTGTGGATCTCAAAGTGAAAGTTGACGTGTCAAAATTTTATTCATCCACATCATTTGACCATTGGAATTCTTGAGGTCTTTCCATATGGAATGTGCTCATTGGTCCACGTGGATTCTCCAACGTCTCTTTTCCCTCATAAATATTATGTCCCTTAGCTTTTGCTCATTTTCTACCTTCAACAACTTTGCGTACCCATACTAAGTGCTCCTACATCTAAATTTTATACACAACCAATTCAAGTGATAGCACATATTTGACCATCTTTGATTGCCTCTATTCGCTTGCATTGGCCATCCCTTGAATTTAGACTTAAAGACCTCAAAGAATTGATGTTGAAGAATTACTTTAGGATGCGTATGAGTTTAAGGGATACTCAAAATCATTTCCCTTTCATTTGTGACTCATCTTTTGAGACATGATCAATTCAAGCGATTAGGCCCATCCAAGATTTTTTGAAGAGCAAAATCGCTTGAATTGGTCATGTCCTAGATTCATTCATAAAATTGAGTTCTTTGGTTTTCTTCTTATGCAATCCCCTTATTCCCCACCATTCATAGATGTTGACCAAAGAAATGGGCAAATTAGCATCTATTTCTTTTGATTTTTAGTCGTGCCCTAGTTTCATTGCATTATTTGAGAAATTTCTTTTCTCCTTTTGTAAGTTCCTTAATGTTTTAGATAGAAAGGAACTCATCTTAAAGCTCAGATTCCATGTGAACTTCTCTATCTTACTATTGGCTGATATTCTGAAGAAACAAATACTACATTGCATTCCAAACGTGCCAAAACCCAAAGATTGATTATCTATTTGCATGATTCTAATATCGAGAGGTCTTGATGAGCCTATATGACATGAATCTAGGACACGACCAATTCAAGCAATTAGGCTCATCTAAAAAAGTTGGATGGGCCTAGTCGTTTGAATTGGACATGTCTAGTAATCAGTACAAAAAGGCTTATCAAGACCTCTGGCTATCAGAATCATGCAAGTAGATAATCAATCTTAGGGTTTGGGCATGTTTTGAACACAATAGTAGCATGATTTTCTCCAAACTCTAAACCACTAAAAAGATACAAATTTCACATGCAATCTAAGGTTCAAGATGACCTCGTTTGTGCCTAGGACATGAGGGACCTTGCATAGGGGGAAAACAAAAAATCTCAACTAATGGAATCAAACTACTTGAATATGGGAAATTTCAACAGAAGGAAGTTGTTGAGGACAAAAGAATAATAAGAATTGATGCTAAAGAATTTCTTTAGGATAAGTATGAGGTTAAGGTATGTTCAAACTCATTTACCGTACATTTGTGACTCATCTTTGAGACACAACCAATTCAAGGGAGTAGGCCCATCCAAGATTTTTTGATGAGCCTTAGCGCTTGAATTGTTCATGTCCTACATTCATTTATATACTTGAGTCCTTTGTTTTTCTTCTTATGCAATTCCCTTATTCCTCATCATTCATAGGTATTTGCAAAAGTAATAGGCCAAATATCTTTGTTTTTTTCAGTCTGTTGATAATTTTTGGTATGTGCTCCTTTGTATTTGTCTTCTAAAGAACTAATCAAAAAGGTCTTTGAATGGAATAATTTTTGTAACTTCTTTTCTTGTGCATCTCAAGAAGCTTTTTCTTGTTTTATAATGAGACTTTTCCATCCCCACAGTGTCACATGTGGAAAGGCTTCCTTCTTCCCCAAAGAATGGACCATGCAAAAATAGGATATGCTATAAAAACATAAAGATTAAGACCATGAGATGTTTTTTTGAAAACGTTATATTGAACAAATAATCTCTTTAAAGATCACAAAGTAGGAAGTTATGTCTTTGACACTCCAAGCCTTTGTGATGGTTCCTATAAGCTCTATGATTTCCCTTTTGAAATCAATCACAAACATATCAAATATAACATGTTGCATATCTACCTCATTATCTGCGAAAATTCATTTGTTTTATGTATTGCATGTAGTTGTTTGAGAGCTCACACAACTTTGTGAAATATCAACATAAACCCTCATAAACATCTCCTACAAATCTAATAAAATCATAAAGGTTATGAAAAGGTGGGTACCTTGTTATTCCAGGATTAGTTGGATGAGTAGCTTCATCTATCCATATGTCAATATGCTTTTTGCTTTCTTTGCATGATGCTTCAACTTCACAAGGTCATAGAGCTATTTGAAATACCTTTCCAATTGCTACATACTTATAAATCTACACAATATTGGTATGCAACTTATGACAAAAAGTCCTACTAGTTGAAAGTTCTATGAAAGTGTTTGGATTGGGGCTCTACATGGAAAATGCATCTAGAATTATGAAAAAGATAGAAGGTGGTTTGCTTTCAAGAGTACAACAAAAAGGTAGAAGATATCGTAAACACACGATTATATAGGTTGAAGGACAAAAGCAAAAATTTCAAATTTCTCAAATGTTAGACGGGCACAAACTTTGAGGCATATCACTTTTCATGATTCTCACACAAACTTTCTCTCTCTTCTGCAACTAATATATTCCTAGAAGATACGTTTTAAATGAGCCCACACAGAATTTTCAAAGAGGATTTCACAAGATTAATCTAGATTAAGCACAACTAATTGACATCCTTACATGGCCCATTTTTTGCCAGTTTTCACCCGAATGTATTGAAACTTGAGATATTTTCCCATTTGAAGAGCTCCATATCTATTCAACACATAGGGAAAAAATAGAGAATTCAAAGAACTCTTGATACCTTAAACATGGGAATAAAATACCTCTTTGAAGCACTCTGACCATACTCTTGAGTTCGTTCTCCTTTTTCTTCATAGAGGAAATATGTACATAGATCATCAAGGAACTCCTCTCTTTCATGCATCTTGTCTAGAGAGATATTATGGATATTCTCTCTCTCTCTTGGACTCTCAACTGAAGAGATGATTATGGTTAGAGGATTGAAGTGAGAAATTCATAATAGGAAGATAATATCATGAGGATCATGGGGTTCTTATCACTTCTTCTTTCTCCTCTTGAATTTCTTCTCATTACTTTCTCTAGTTGCAATCCTTCTTCCTTCCTTCCTTCTCAATCCGTATTATCCTTGTGTTGTGCAGCAAAACCTAACAACATTCTTAGAACCGGATAATAGTTACTCTCTAGAATATTTAATCTATGGAGTTGTTATGTTAAGGAATATGGTTAAATTCCTCTCTAAAGAATCTTGCCTTATTTTCCATGCCTTGTTTGCCACCCACCATCTCTCACTTATTTTCCAAAAGTCAGGCACCTCTTTGCCCATGTGAAGAAGATAATCCGTATTCCTACTCCATAAAGATAAGGAATTCAATCCCTCATTTATATGCAACATTTCCTTTTGCAAATCGTATTCCCTTTATTTCAGGCCTTGTTTTAAGGAGGTGGTCGCCCTTGTGCAAGATAGTACACATGTATTTAGTGCTTCCAATTTTCACCTCATGGAGCATGAGTGGTGGGCACACTCTCGCCCAACTCCATATATTACAGTTATTGCATGAATGTATGGCAAACATGGGCTATGCCATTTATGGGAACACAAGGTGACCTCCTCAATTGTAGTCATTTCACATATGGCAAACATGGGTGACGACCTTTATGAGAACAAAAGGCGAACACCATCACCACATATGGAGGAGGCAACCACCATTTTCTATGGGCAACTATTTGGGTGATGCCAAATATGGAGGAGGAAACCACCCATTTTGGGCTTGTTGGAGAAGCTAGGCGACCACAGATCTTGGGCTTTGTGCAAGGTTGGGCAACCACCAATTTTGGGGTTGTTGCCAAAAGTTGGGCAACCCCCCTATCTTGGGCTTCGTGCAAGGTTGGGAGACCACCCATTTCGGGCGTGTTGCAAAGGCTGGGCAACCGCCCACCTTGGGCTTTGTGCAAGGTTGGGCGACCACCCATTTTGGGCTTGTTGCAAAAGTTGTGTGACCAGCCATTTTGGGCTTTTGTGCAAGGCTGTGACACCACACCTTTTGGGGTTCGTGCAAAGTTGGGTGACCACCCATCTTGGGGTTTGTGCATGGTTGGGGGAACCACCCATTTTTTGTGCTCACCTTCACCATGAATGTGGGTGAAATTAAAACCAAGCCCACATACTTCGATACTTGGCACATCTCTTATAGAACCTTATGTGATCAACCTCTTGTAAAAGCCATTTACATTTATCTTGGTAAAAGTCTCCTACAAACACGAGGAAGTTAGGAAGCATGAAATCTCAAAGTTTTTGGTTGTTACATATTGAGAGAATATATCCTATACTTTAGATTCAATTTTAGGTGAACCTTTTTAGAATTTGAATTCAAACATTGGCTCCAAAAACAGAGATAAAAAGAGGATCAAATGACCGACGTATTCTCTTGAGTCTATGAGATCATTGTGAAGGGGATCTATTGTGAATTGATAGCTCATCTCATAGCTCATTCACCTCTCACACATTGAGCAATATATGATTGCCAACGACATTGTATTTCTATAGGATTTAATATACATATTATCATTACATTCTCATTTCACTTCTCTCCTATGAACACATCAGAATAAAGACTTTTGAAGATCTTGTTCTCAGTGTATGATTGATCCTTTGTCATGATTTAAAGCATGGAAGATTCAGCATAATTTCTAGTATATGACTACAAAGTCTCATTATCATTGTCTCTATGGATTGTGAGATATTAGAACATCTTTACTCTCTGGTCTGTTGACTGATGCATCCCATGATTGTCAGGAATGTTCTATGACTTGCCAAACATCATTCTCAGTGTGTAGTCCATGATTTATGATGAAATCATTCATGGTTCATAGCTATCTAAGCTAATTAGAGTTTCCCAAAAGGAATTACGCAGATTGTTGCTGTGCTCAGAGAACTATTCAAAACACTAAACAAGTGTAGAAACAAGAATAGCAAGATTTTTGGTCTTGGATCAATTCCTTTATAGTTTTTTTATCCATTGATTAGTGGATCATTTTGCAAGCAACATATGTGATTATTTGTGATCATTAGCATGCTAAAGAGACCCATTACACTCTGTAGTAGTTTTTCTTGGCTGGTGTGAAGTAGGTTTAAGAAACACCTATTCATCTATGAAGGCTATCCAACATCTCCTCCAACAATGGTATCAGAGCAACAACAAGCCATATGGGAGATGTATTTCCATTCTTCGTTGATAAATTGTATAGAAACAACTACTCAACATGGTCACTAAGGATGCAAGCCTACCTTCAAGGGAGAAGTCTATATGGATACATCTCACGAGATGATGGGATGCCAACTTTCAAGAGCAAGCATCAACCCACAAGGGAAGAGTAATAAAGGTTGACCATAGGTGTGAAAATGATGCCCTTGCCACATCTTATCTACTAAACTCAATATCTGATTTCTTATTGCTTCACATTAGGAATTGCAAGACCTCCCAAGAGACTTGGGAAGTACTCTCATCATATTTCTCATCAAATACAAGAGCTAGGAAGAATTAGTTATGGATGGAGTTTATAACTCTAAAGAAGCAACCAAAGCAAGGAGTAGATGATTATGTAACCAAGATGAAAGATGTGGTTGACCAGCTTGCAAGAATTGGAGAGGAGATATAAGACGAACACATAATAAGGCAGATCATTAATGGCATCAGAGCCAATGATAAGTGGGAGTCATTCACCACAGCAATGGACGTCTACATGGATATGCAAATACCTGAGCTCAACACCTTGAAGGGGCAACTCTTCACTCATGAGACAAAGCTCAACAAGAATGGTGAGAACTCTCGAGGTAACCAATCTTCATGCCTTTATAGAGATAAGAATAAAAGTAAGGATAAATGTAAAAGGAAGAAGAATGAAGAAGAGGCTAGTACCTCTCAAGCTAACTACAGAGGTAGAGGAAGAGGTACTAGAGGAAGGGGCAAAGGAGGAAAGCAACGAAGGGGGAGATCCTACTCCACCTTGCAACATTTAAGGATATTCATGTGTGCAATACTCTTTGTGTGAATTGTGCTTATTAACTAGATTCCACCTAGTTTGTAGAATGGCATGCTCACCTTTGTTTCAATCCCTTTGTAGAATTGTGGCCCTTTGTGATCATTTTCTAAGACAAGAAGTTGAGTCTCCTCTCTTATGAGCACTTGTCATCCTTCCTATCTTTGCGACTATACATTTTCTCTTTTGTCATAGTCTCTACTGTCAGTGAATGTACGTGCACACACAAATGTCAGAGGGTATACTTCCCTAAGAAGAACCCTCCTTGAGTAGAAGAAGTACTCGAAATGTATAAAGTTTGATGTTGTTGGAAGTGGGTACCCATGCATCTCCTCTACACCTGGTTACCTCCTTCATTTCCCCCCTTTAAGACCTTGCATTCCTCCATTCTACTCTTGTATATGGTCCTCTCTTTAGGGAAGAGAATATAGGAAAAATAAGGTTGTGTGTATAAGAAACAGAACATAAGGAATTTAAATCTTGTGTGTTCTTAGATAATCCCATGTAGCCAACTTTCATAGAAAATTGAATGGTATCAATAGCATTGTGGAAAGTTTACTCTTCCAAAATGAGTAGTGGAGAAAACAAGTCTCTCCCTTTCTCTCCTTTGACATGCAAGTGGGGAGGATAGGAAGGCTCTTCATGGTCTTCTGTTGTGTCCCTTTGTCTTTATTCAGGTGCTATGGATAAAAATGTGGGCTACTAGATGGACATATGTCTCTGAGAGCCGTACTTGTCATGGATTGTAATACTAGCTAAATCACCAATATTCTTTGTTATAATACACCAATTGTAGGAATGCAAAAGGGACAATGACTTAGAGGAGGGAAATGGAACACACCTATATTAGATATCGGCATAGTTTCTCTTGGATTCGACCTCTCATATATAGATATCCAAAGCTACTTTAGGATAAATGTCCCTATAGAATTTCTCATCCACATTTCTTATAAAGTTTCTTGGCATCATATCTAGGGTGTATTTCCCAAGAACTTAATTTATAAAAAAGTATCATTTCAAAACATGTGGACGAGAATGTTGTGATCACATGGCAAATGAAATTAAGAACAAGCTACAAATAAAGAGCAATAAATCATATTTCTATGCTATATTGGGGAGAAAATGATTCATGGACTATATGATCCAAAACCATTGAAGGGAATGGTGAGTCTTGTTTTGATGCTCAAAGGTCTCCTAAATAGAGTGTAGAATGAACAAGAAATCTCTATTCTATAACCAAACAAGCTAGGACGTAGTCTAATTTGAAATTATCTCATTTACTATTGCTTAAGCTTTACAAGAGGAAACATCATTATTTAATGAAAAAGTAGAAATTCAAGGCAAAAGTATTATAACTCTACCCAAGAATCCATTGTTGCATTGGGTAAAATATCTTATAAATCTGAAAATGATATGCATTATGTAATGAGGGATAATGCAAATCTACTTTTGGTAGTTAAACGGATTGCACAGCAATGAAGAGCCTCTACAAACATATCTAGCGTGGTCTAAATGGAGAAGATTATGGAATAGTTCAAAGAGCCAACGTGTTGAAGGGCCATTAAGAAATCCATGCTAGACGGAAATGGTGATAGCTGAATATCATACTGTTATGAAGGAGGGTTTAAGCAATCTAATATATAAACCCCCAAAGAAAGGAAGAGCATTATTAGCACTAGATGGGTCTCTAATGTAAGTTATAAATCAACAAGTAATCTTGAAGAACAAGTGCCTGAATCAATTGCCAAGGATATATGTAGGTGGGATTATTTGACTTTGAGGATTCTTTTGACCTTACTACTAGGACAACTCATATTTGTATAGAACATGGCGTTTCCATAGAAAACACTCAAATAGTCTTGAAGAACAGGAGCCTTAATCAATTGCCACGGATATATGTAGGTGGAATGATTTAACTTTGAGGATTCTTTTGACCTTACTATTAGGACGACTCATATTTGTATAGTACATGTCAACATTTGAATGTAGAAAATACTCAAACAACTGAAAAAGGATTTCAAAAATTATCTATTCGTCCAATCGTAGGTTATGAAATGTTAGGTACTGAATTGATGTGAAGAACGATTATGATTACGTTCTTGATTACGATCCATTGTTGGAGATTTTGAACCCTTGTTTTCTCAAGACATGTAAGCCGTGGATTGCTGAGATGCAAAGCTAGATGGTTTTAATGACATTGCAGATATCTGGGCAAGAAGATCGGCTCAAACAAGTCGTAGTCCGATCAATCACCCAAAAGGACGTTGTAACTAGTAACGATGAAATCAATAGGAGGAAATGAGTGATCATGAAGGTCTGTATGTTTTCTTTATAATCCGACTCAATCCTCATTAGGAAGCTGCCGTCTCAAATGGTCAACAGCTGTAGAAACAAGCGTATATTAGACACTGGTCTGTGACACTCCAGACGATTGTAGCATGAAGCTAACGTGGTTCCCCATCAAGGAAACTAGAGATTTTTTGGTATCCTTTATTTTTCTCCCTCTTCATACCTTATACTTTTCTGCTCAATAGATACTCAGTCTCTTCTTAAAAAAAAAAGACTCGTTAGTAGTTGGAGTCTTAGATGACCATTCGCCATATAAACAGGAGAATAGACCTCACAGTAGATGCGGCTGCCGTTGACACTAGCATCATGATGAGACACCAAAAGTTGGTCTAAGTTATAGCGAGTGCATTCTGGCTAGCTCGTCTTTGCTGAAGGATAAGTTCAGCATAATCAACAGTGGTTACTCTCAAATGCAGCCTGCTATTTCGACAGAGCTAGTTGGACAACCACCTAGATCAACAGATAGATTATGTTTATGTTTTTGATATTTTAGATTGAGAATGGTTTTCTACGTTCTTCTCCCTTGTACGAACAAATTGGATAGCTACACTAGTTGTCTTACCTGGAAGAATTGTATAATCAAAACACCCATAACAGTAAGGTGTTGTTCTCCACTGGTAATGTTAATGAACGGCTTTCCATGTGTGCGTGTGTGTGTGTCTGTGTATTTTTGTGTGTGTGTGTGTGTGTGTGTGTGAGAGAGAGAGAGAGAGAGAGAGAGAGAGAGAGAGAGAGAGAGAGAGAGAGAGAGAGAGAGAGAGAGAGAGAGACACAGAGAGAGAGATCCGTGTGTGTCTGTGTGTATGTGCTTGTGTACGTCAGAGAGATACAAATGGTAAGTGTATGTGCTTGTGTACGTCAGAGAGATACAAATGGTAAAGCTGCACCCTCGACATTCGCCTCACAAACGTCTCCTTCATAGAATCCTGATATACGTAAAAGCAGACGGCAAATCTTATCTATGGTTGTAAGGTTTCAGACTTAAGAATCGAGTGTGGATGGGGTAGGTCCGCTCCGTCTCGTCCTACAGGAGGCAGGGATGTCTTGTTAGTTTGCTGATACGAGGCAGTGCTACCGTATCGCGAACCGAAAGCTTGCTGAACCTGGGTGTTCTGCTGCTGGTCTTGCCCTCATAAAACATGTCACTATTTTAGTGACTAGAAAAGAAGAATCGAAAAGAATATGAATATGGATACTAGAAAAGAATATGGATATGGATATGCACTGTCTGGCTCCGTGACGTCGTAAAAGGAGATGTAAACTCATGCAGTATTAGCACAGGGTTTGAAAATGTTTGAGATATGGCGCAACGGTACAGTTCATGGTCCCAGACATCCTAATGAACATGTGCCTCATAAGACTTAGCTTAAGAGATCTCGTTGCAAACACGAGCTTTTCAACTAATATTTTAATTAAGACGAACTTTTCAATTAATATTTGCCATGCAGGGCAGAAAAGCAGATTCTGTCCATCGTGATAAATAAGCTTACTGATTAATGATCACTTGTTGAATTTGTATAGAACACGTTCTGTGCAAATATCCCTTCCATCACAGGCTCTACTGATCTTTTGATGAGATCCAGTTTCTCTCTCTCTCTCTCTCTCTCTCTCTCTCTCTCTCTCTCTCTCTCTCTCTCTCTCTCTCTCTCTCTCTCTCATACAGATTACAGGCAGTTGATCCAATGTTGAAACTCAGTGATTGTATTTCTCAACCATAAGCCCACATAGAAAGGAGAGATTCAAGTTAGCATTCCAGGCACTTATCCGCCCTATACAGTTGTATCGAAAAGTAATAAAATTACTGTGTAGGTAGAGTTCCGCCAACAGAATCACACTCTAAAACGAGGCATTCTCAAAGCATTCATGTGCGCTATAGAGTTTGACAGGAGCTAAAACACGCATCCTATTCGTCCGTTGAAGGATCTTCACGCAGGTTACGATCTGCAAGGAGAGTGATAGAAGACAGAGCGCATCAAACGTAAACATTTTCATTTCTTTGCTATCACCTGGGAAAAACATTCTCTGAAATGATTGATTTGCGCTTTATAATATAGAGTTCATGCCTCCGGGTAAGATGACTAGGCTTTCGAGTCTATAAACTTCGGCCTCCGCGTAGCATCACGGGTCTAGCTTTTGCTTTGTGAGACATGAGAGGCCCCATGCATGCTAAGCCCACCTTCACAACCTAGTCGGAGATACTCCTCGCTAATGTATGCTAGGATCGTTAGTCTTTCGAGTAATGTAATCTTTGGCCTGTGGCTCGCATCACCGGTCTTACCTTTGCTTTGTGGATATGGAAAGTTCCATAGCTACTTAGGTCACTTTGACTTGAACTGTAGCTAATCCACAAATATTAGGCCTCCCGCCAAACTTCCTCGGCTTCATGATTTGTCATTGGGAACAGGGAGATTCTGATTGCCATGCCCTCTCTGTATCACTTCAAAGATGAAGATGAGGTGTTAAGCAGAACACGTTTAATAGAATCCATGAGTGTTTCCAAACTTTTCCAGCTAAGTGGACGTACCATTCATGAGGGTGACCGTTCATCATTTTGTCGGGAACATTTCTTTCTAAATTCGGTATCCATAAAAGAAGAATCCAACCTATCATTGTTAATCACTATTTTCTTGGAAAATATGTCAATCACAGTCTAGCTTTTCACTTTCAAGTATAATTATACTGAGATCACTCATAACCCACATACGTTAAGAAGTTGGCTCACTAGGAGATCCCTTTTTTTGGAGTCAAGGCTCATTGTTTCGTCTGATTGATATCTTCTTTGTAGAAGAAAGTTTATGTTCAATGACATCTTCCACAAAAGCTACATGTTCGCTATCCGAATAAACATTTAAAACGTGGATGATTAATAAGAGTTTAGTTTCTTTTAGATTCGCAGGAAGACAATACATTGCATAGCATTATCATCATATTTCATACATTGCATAGCATTATCATCATATTAGTCTAAAACATGCTTGGTGAGCTTGATGAGAGAATCCATAAATTATTCACATGTAATAAATAAACTTAAGTATCAAGACAAGCTTGTGTAGCTTTGATAAAAACAAAGTTACTTCTCTAACCCAAACACATATCATGGGTCTTATAACATGAATGTTTTGTTAGTTTTTTGTTAATAAGTAAAATATTTTTAGTCCCCATAACATGACAAGACGCGTTGGATCATATCACATTATTTCCTCTAAGAGCAATCTTAAGTGAAGTCAAGAAATCTTGTTGAGAGGTTTGTATGTTTCACAAAATCATTACAAAAGTACTAACCATATTATTCTACAAGAGGTGTAAAATTATTATGAGGACCACTACAACATGTAAGGGGCAAACTCACGTTGTGCATATGGATGCTCATGTGTCCGCATCTGTATGACCTTTGAAAACCCTTGAAAAAACACAGAAGCAATATATGCATCCGTACACATGCATCGGTATGAGCATCACTATAAGCGTCGGTATGGGCATCGGTACATGATGCTCATACCGATGCAATGTTTTAACCGGACCCGAGAGAAAATTCGACATTCGTCACGTTGTGAAACAAAACCTGCTTATGCCAAGTTTGCACGCGCGAGCTACATCTCTTTGTTTCTCACTCTTTCCCTCTCTCCCTCTCTCTCTCTATACACACCTCTCGATTTTCCTAGATCTGAAGTTTTGGTAAGTATCGCACATACTGTAGCAAACTTTTTTCTTTCTTTATGTTTTCCGTTGTATAATTTCTTTTCTCTTTAATTTTGTAAGAGATTTTCGCATCAGGTCTTTGGAATTCGATGAAGGACAACTTTAAGCGGATTTTGATGACAACGATCCAAAGAATTACATCGATGTAAGTGATTTTTTTGTTTTCTCTTGACAGTGAGAGAGAGAGAGAGAGAGAGGGAGGGAGGGAGAGAGAGAGAGAGAGAGAGAGAGAGAGAGAGAGAGAGAGAGAGAGAGAGAGAGAGAGAGAGAGAGAGAGAGAGAGAGAGAGAGAGAGAGAGAGATGAAAGAAAGACAGAGATCTAGAGAAACATAAAGAGAGAGATAGAGAGAGGGAGAGATGAAAGAAAGAGAGAGATCTCGAGAAACATAAATAGAGAGAGAGAGAGATAGAGATAGAGAGAAAGAGAGAGACATATACATATACATACACAGTCACATATGTATACACACACATATGTGCATACACACATGCATATGCATACATACATACACACACATATGCATATACATACACACATGCATATACATACACACATATGTGCATACACACATATACATGCATATGCATACACAGATACACACATGCATATGCATACACCATATACATACACACGCATATACATACACACATGCATATGCATACACACATATACATGCATATGTGTACACACATACACACATGCATATGCATACACACATATACATGCATATGTGTACACACATACACACATGCATATGCATACATACATGCATATGCATACACACATACATACATGCATGTGCATACACACATACATATACATACACACATACACAAATGCATATGCATACACACATGCATATGCATATACCTACACACATGCATATACCTACACACATGCATATACATACACACATATGTGCATACACACATACACATGCATATGCATACACACATACACATATGCATATGCATACGCACATACATATACATACACACATAGACAAATGCATATGCATACACACATGCATATGCATATACATGCACACATGCATATGCATACACACATATGTGCATACACACATACACATCCATATGCATACACACATACACACATGCATATGCATACATACATGAATATGCATACACACGTACACATACATACACACATACACAAATGCATATGTATGCACAAATGCACACATGCACATGCATATATACACACATGCATATACATACACACATATGTGCATACACACATACACATGCATATGCATACACACATACACACATGCCTATGCATACATACATACATACACAAATTGCAAATACATTCACACATGCATGAACATACATACATACATACATACACAGTGACTGCATATGCATATACATACATACATACACACATGCATATGCATACACACATGCATATGCATACACACATGCATATGCATACACACATGCATATACATACAAACATATTTGCATACAAACATACACATGCATATGCATACACACATACACAAATGCATATGCATACACACATGCCTATGCATACACACATGCCTATGCATACACACATGCCTATGCATACACACATGCATATGCATACAAACATGTATATACATACACACATATGTGCATACGCACATACACATGCATATGCATACACACATACACAAATGCATATGCATACACACATACAAAAATGCATATGCATACACACATACACAAATGCATATGCATACACAGATACACAAATACATATGCATACACACATGCTATGCATACACACATGCATATACACACACACTTGCATATACATACACACATATGTGCATACACACATACACATGCATATGCATACACACATACACACATGCATATGCATACACACATACATATACATACACACATAATTATACATACGTCCATATGTGCATACAAACATACAAATGCATATGCATACAGACATACACACATGCATATGGATACCCGCATGCATATGGCTACACACATGCATATACATACACACAGACATATACATACACCCATATGTGCATAGACACATACGCATGCATATAATATATCAAAAATAGGATTTTTGAGTCTTTACACACACACATACATAAACACATATGCATATACATACATACATTTTTATGAAATATTAGAGAAAAATCTAAATATATAAAAAATAAATAATTAGATATCAAAAAAATAAATAAATTTTTAGGGTTTCTCTCTCTCTCTCTATGTATATATATATATATATATATATATATCAAAAATAGGATTTCTGAGTTTTTACACACACACACACATACATACAAACATACATACATACATTTTTATGAAATATTAGAGAAAAATCTAAATATATAAAATATAAGTAATTAAATATCTAAAAAATACATCTTTAAATTTTTAGGGTTTCTCTCTCTCTCTCTCTCTCTCTATATATATATATATATATATATATACACACACACACACACACATATATATATATATATATATATATACACACACACACACACACACACATTGGATTCAACATTGGATCAGATGGGATCTCCACGTACACCTTTTGGAGCACATGACCATGACGACTCCAACATATATCACTTACGTGGTGGAGCTCTAGTCATGGATACGACTGGAGAGTCAATGCGTCAACACATTTCACAGCTTTTCTCCATAGAGTTTGGACATTCTGTCATGTTTAAATGGAGCGAACATGATAAGGATTCCAAAAATTATATCACACAGTCGATATATGAAGAGTAATGGCCAACACATGGGCATCCTATTATGAGCTCAAAATGGATTCAGCATATGACATGCAAGGTCATGTCTCATCGGTGGTCCAAGGCTCGTGATGCTTTAAGAGTAGGCTTACCGAAGCATGTATGGTTAGATGTTGAAGAGTGGGAATCGATTCAGGATGAGCAGCAACATACTCCTTATCGATATCGTCAGTAGCGAGATGTTGTGGCCACACGTTTAGATACGGTTGGAACATCACATTTGGGTAACATCGGATACGATAGTATGCGAAACCAATTCATCACTATGATTTTTATTATTGAATTTGTTTGTGTTGAGCACATCATGTATGTTCATCTAACATTTGGCATATTTATTATAGGAGTTGGCAGTGGGTCGTCCTCTGATGTGAAAACCGAAGAAGCTTACGGATATTGTCATGGATTGGCTGCACTGTTGCAGGACTTAGAGGGACACATTGCGATCATTTCATTGGAGAATCTATGATGAGGTAAACAATCATGGTTTGTTTCTCACTCAAAGAAAGTACATTATGGACATGTTGGCAAAATTCAAGATGCAAGATTGTAAGATTGCAGGCACTCCAATGGAGGTCAATCACAAATTGAGCTCACATGAAGGTGAACTCATAGAAGACATCACATCATATCAAAGTCTGGTGGGTAGTCTCAACTATGCCACATTGACAAGAGGAGATATATGTTACTGTGTGAGTGTGCTAAGTCCATTTATGCACACACCAAGGAAACCACATATGGATGCTGCCAAAAGGATTCTCAAGTTCTTAAAGGAACCATAAATGAAGAACTTTATTATCCTTATGTATCTGATTAAGGGTTGAAGCTAATTTCTTATGCAGATTGGGCTGGCTCCAAGGAAGATAGAAGGAGCACTTCAGGTTGTCTTACCTTTGCATGTTCAAAGCTTATTTCAATGGCCATTCAAGAAGCAACCCACAGTTGCTCTCTCTTCTACTAAAGCTAAATACAGAGGTCTTGCCATAGCTACACAAGAAGCTATGTGGATGAAGACATTACTCAAAGATCTTGGATTGGAGTTTGGAACTCCAACCATTTTTTGTGACAATATGAGTTTTATTCATTTGGCTGCTAATCCTATTTTTCATGCAAGGACAAAACATATTGAAGTTCATTATCACTATGTACGAGAGAAGATTCTAAGAAAAGAGATTCAAATATCATATGTGTCCACTCATCAACAATGTGGAGATATTCTTACCAAAGCATTGGATGGTACAAATCTCTACAAGTTCAAAGCCATGATTGATTTGCAAGTAATCTTGGAATATTGAAGACCTCAAGCATACTTGGCTTGAGGGGGAGCTGTTGGAGCAAGTCTATGACAACACTAGGTATTGGCTTGAGTCCCACAAAGTCATAGAAGAAGCCTTAAAATGAAGACAATGTAAAGTTCACTTGTGAACTACCTCTTGTAACTTTTGAAGACTTTACTTAATGTAAAAGTGAAAGAATCTTAAGTGGTTGAGTCCACTTGATCAAAAAGGAAAAGAGGAGCCATGAATTCGTGATTTGTGGTAGACAGAGAATCAAATCAATCACTAATTGATTGGAGAGTGATTGAGGGAAGTTAGCCTCCCAAGATCAACTATAAATACATGGTAGTCTTAGTCGTGGTTATGTGAAGACTTCCAAGAGCTGAGCTTTAAACCATATCAAGGTGTGATTTAGTATGCTGCTATAGTGCGGATCAATAGAGTATAAACTTCCTGCTATAATGCGAGAAGGCACCCACAAGCTTCCTTTTTTATCTTCTCTTTGCAGTCGGTCTTCACTTTTCTTCGGTCTTCAGTCCATGCTTTACTTTTCTTCATGGCAATGACTTTGCTTCTCTTTACTTCAGAAATCAGGCAATCACTTCATATAATATCTCAAAAAATCAACCGCAACCTAGAGAGGTGTTCCACAAAAGAGGCCCACGGGGGGCGGGGGGGGGGGGGGGGGGGGGGGGGGGGAGGATAAAAAATCATTAGTACATTGAAATTTATGAAAGAAAACACACTATACTTTTTATTTATTTCTTCTTTCATTTGAAATTATATGGCATACACACATATAGAAATGTAGATGAAAGTGTTCATGAGTGAAAACACACACATGAAGTCTGCACACAACCACTTCAATTTTAGTTTTTTTTGGAAATAAGCATGAGATTTTTATCAGCCACTCATCATGGGTCATCAAGTTAAAGAGTACCCAAATATTGGAAGTGGTCTCTAAATTTTCATTACACAAAAACAAAGTATTCCCTTTCTCTCTTCATTTCTTTTTTTTTCTTCCCTCCTTCCTTCTGTTTGTCTTTATCTTCTCCCCTTCTTCCTTATTTCTTCCTTTCTCTTCTTTCTTAGTCTTTCCTCCTTCTTTCTTTCTTCTTTCTTTCTTTCTCTTCTCCCCTTCTTCCTTCTTTTTTTCTTTCTCTTCTTTCTTTCCCCTCCTTTCTTTCTTTCTCTTCTTTCTTTCTATTTCTTCCTTCGTTCATTCTTCTTTCTTTCTCTCTTTCTTTCTTTTCTTTCTTCTTTCTTTCTTTTCTTTCTTCTTTCTAATTTTTGTGCATAGAGATTAACGACCTCTTATTTGGAAGTCCTAAAAGCTCAACAGATCAAGTAGAGCACATATAAGAAAAGTGTGCAGAGATCATATCATATATGAGAGTTAATTTATTTGCGACTTTTGATCTCATAAGTCATTTTGTAATTCAACAAACATTTTACATCATTTTATCTCCCTCTCTCTCTCTCTCTCTCTCTCTCTCTCTCTCTCTCTCTCTCTCTTTCTCTCTCAATTTGCGCTCTTTGCTTCTCCACTGCCTATGCTTACCTCTCTCTCTCTCTCTGAATTACTATGTAGCCAACATCCAATTCCTTCATCCTCCCATTGTTTTGTTTTGGGTGAATGAATTGCACAAATCTCTCATTCTTTCTCTCTCTCTCTCTCTATCTCTCTCTCTCAATTTGCTCTCTCTCTTAATTTGCACTCTTTGCTTCTCCACCACCTATGCTTACGAACCTCTCTCTCTCTTTGAATCACTCTATAGCCGACTTCCAATTCCTTCATCCTCCCATTGTTTCATTTTGGAAAATGAATTGCAGGAATCTCTCTCTCTCTCTCTCTCACTTCTCCTACGACTAAACCTCCTAAAGAGGGAAAAAACTGCCGAGGTGGTCCTAGAGTGTTCACACACATCACTACCTAAATATATCAACAATCTCTAGAGCTAACAAAAGTCTCCTTGGTACATGAAAGTAATGGCTAAATTGCATCTTCCACAAAAGCAACATCATGGCTAACCAAAATGAATTTATTATGTAGATGATACAAACAATCTCCTTTGCTATATGAACTATACCTAACAAAAATACATTTCACTACTTTATCATCCAATTTTCTGGGTTGGTGTTCATGTACTAGTGCATATGCTAGACAACAAAAACATGCAAATAAAGCAAAAAATGGCTTGCGAACATGCCAAGCCTCATATGGAGTGATACACTACAATGCTTTAGTGGGACACATATGCATCACACATAACAACCTCAATCCAAAAACTATGTGGTAATGCTTGACTCTTATCCGTGTACTCACCATCTCCATGAGTGACATGTTCTTCCTTTTTGCAATTCCATTCCATGGAGGTGTATACGGAATTATGGACTCATGTTTTATCCCACGTTGATCTAGAAAGGAATTAAAATCAGAAGACATAAATTCCTCCCCTTCATCAAAATAGAGGGCGCCCATTTTACAAAGTGAGAAATTCTTAGCCAAAACCAAAAACTATTTGAAGCACATAAAAACTTTAGACTTTTCTTTCAATGGATATACCCATGCATGCCTAGAAAAATCATCAATGAAAGTCACAAAGTAAAGGGAGTTCCCAAAAGAAGGTGTTTGCATAGGACCACAAAGAGCACTATGAATAAGCTGCAATTTCTAAGTAGGTGATACTGAACCATCCTCTCGGAAGGAGGAATGCTCCATTTTACCCAAAATATAGCATTCACAGATGTTTAGGAGGTGCCTCAATTCGGGACGGAGAGGAAATCATTTTAGATGTTTACAAGCATATCAAACTAGCGAAATTCGGATGACCAAAGCATGCATGCAAAAGCTTTGCATCTGATATAGCTTGAGAATCTTGAATTGCACATTTTGAATCATTGATACATTTTGCATAATCAATGGGCTTGTAGAGCCATGACATAGAATGCCAGAAGCAATAATTATATTGCCATTTGACAGATCATGAACTCTATATGTATCATCAACAAATTTTACAAATAAGCTAATCTTGGCTAATGCTGAAAATAAAAACATATTTCTCTTCATCCTTGGAATAAATAAAGCATACAAAAAAGTGAAAGAGCTACCATCAATAGTAGTCAGAATCATGGTGCCTCTACGAGGATTTGTTTCTGCATGTGATAGTATTATCCATAGGGGCAGGCTCAAGTGAAGTGATCAAACTATGCTGTGAGGTAATATGTTTAGTTCGCTCACTATCAAGATACCAAAAATCTAAGTCTACTACACACATGGACTCTTTATTAGAAGGTTTGTCAAAACTGCAAACAATAGCAAATGCCTAGTCTACATTCTACACAAGATTTCTAAACTCTGATTCGAGTGGAGAGGCCTCTAAAACAACCATTCCAACCTCTTTCTCTTTGCATCTTTTGCAACCTATTTTGGACAACTCTTTATGACATGATCATTCCCTTTATAGTATTTGCAAAACAATTTCCTTTTTTAAATTTCTTCTCATCTTTGTTATTCTTCTTTAATTGTGCAAAATTAGCAGATTTTTACTTACTAGTAGATGAGCTCCATTTACCTTTGCCCTTTTCACTAGCAAAAAAAGCTTGATCTACAACATGCGTAATGGACCTCTCTGCCTAGAAGGATCTTCTTGCAGCAGAGTAGAGGCTGAGTCCTCGAATGTTAAGGAATTTGGATTGCCTTTCATTACCATTTGAAGAGTAGAAGCAAAACTCTAATATGAATCTTGAAGACCATTCTAAACAGTCTGCACAAGTGAAGTGTCTAGCAAGACTTTATCAAAGAGAATCAATTGCTCCTTGAAATCTTCGATCCTTGTCAAAAACTTGTCAATGGAATCTCCTTCATTCATGTGCTCACTCTCCAAAGTTTCTTTGAGGTAAGAAACACAAACTTCAATCATTGCATCATATAAAGTGACAAGTGTATCCCAAGCATCCTTTGCTATTTTGTAGGAGTGAATGTGAGGAATAATGGTACGCTTGACAAAAAAAGGCTATCAATGCATGTTGCTTAACCTCTAAGCCATCCCAAAAAATTTTCTCTGCAATAGGTGCAATAGGAACCATAGCATGAATAGGAACTTGAAGAATATCATCATCTTTAATGTCATCTGCATAACTTTCAGTAACGGTGTTTGTAGGTATAAAAGGATGCTTTCAACACCCTACACAATATTCCACAGTCCTTTTGCATCCATGATGCATCATATATGCCCATAATGGGTAGTTGGTACCATCCACCTTATCCTCAACAACCAAGATATGAAATCCATTAGTAGTTTCCGCCATGGCCACGAACTAAAATATCATGATGCATAAAAATGACTCCATCTCAAAAAGCTGAACAAAATTACCTTGTTTAGCTCTACTAGATCTATCGTAGACTTTGAGGTGCTTATACTAGCGAACTAAAACCTACATATATGTTTGGCACAAAAGGATGAAACTTCTTGCAAAGGTGTTGTGCTACTGTGCTCGAAGGCCAAATTGAACCCTATATATATGTTCGACACAAAAAGGACAATATTTCCTACAAAGGCATTGCGATAGTGTGCTTGAAGGAAAAAATTACTAATCAACCTAATTATGATCACCAATTTTCATGTGATTCCAAGACTATGACTAGATGGGTGTCTCACCACCCTAGATGAAGTAGTGACCACTCTGGTATCAGTTTTTGGAGTATGAGGTTTGCAGAACCACACAAGTTGCACAAGGGAGAATAAGAATCTTGGAGCAAAACACACAATACTAAATGTATTACCAAGTGAATGTACAAAGATAAGTAACCCATTAGGGTTATAGGCATATATAAAAGTCGGGGGGAAGAAACATCCTAAAGAGGGAAAAAAGTGCCTAGCTAGTCCTAGAGTTTTCACACACATCACTAGTGAAATATATCAACAACCTTTCTCCTCCCAATCCTAAATTGCACTTTCCCTTAAAACATCTAGATTATTCTCTGAGGTCCAAAAACCACTATTATGGCCACTCTAAGGAGATGGAATAAGATTGAAGAATCTTGTTAAAGCCTTGGCTCCCCTAAGCTCTTGTTCTTCACCTTGCTAGGGTCCTTGACCAAATGCAGGTAGACCAATCATAGACCATAAAAGTTTACTCAAATCTAATAGGATCTACTTGGTATGTGTTGCTTCGAAGAGAATTAAAGTCCAAAACGGATGATGGATCAAAGAGATGCTTGCTTATAGGGTACACATGTGACTCTAAGGGTTATAGATATTATACAACCAAATGAAAGGAGCTACAGATATCAAAGAATGTCATATTTGATGAGCTTTTACCTTGGTATATTTCAAACGGGTCTATGTAGACAAATGAAGATAAAGGAATGAAGAGTTCAAATGAAGAACAAAAGGCATGGTGCTTAGTGGACAAAGATCTTTGAGTAAACAATTATCATCAAGTGGACAAAGAACTTAATCAAGCCAACATAGTGATGCAAGGACCAAGGGAAAAGTTAAAATACTAGAAAAAAAAAAGATGAAGTCTTAATTGTTAAGCTCAATGCAGACCATCATGCAAAGAAGGGGAGAGCTCAAAGGTAAAGAATAAATATGAAAATAAAAGGAATGTTGAGGCAAAACAATCTGATAGGGTAAGGTATACTTACCTATGGTTCATTCATCACTAGAATCTATGCATATATGAGTAGAGTTTTTGAAGAACCCGCATGCTTTGAAGGAGTGAGTACATGTAGGGAATGGCAAGAGGTTACGCCTGAGCAGATGAGTGCATGGGACGAAAATCACACTAGGAAAATAGTGTCAAGGAAGAAGAATACAAATTCATTTGAAACAAGTGTGTAGATATGCTAAAGAAGCATTCATATGGTAGCATTGCTAGGTATAAAGTTAGGCTTGTATCTAAAGGCTTTGCTTAGACATTTGGAGTAGATTATGAAGAAACCTTTAACACTATGGCTATGATGAATACCATCACAACAATCATTGCAATTGGAGAAAGCAATCATTACTAGATTTATCAACATGGTATTGAAAAGTCTTTTCTAAATGGATTGCTAAATAAGGTAGTATACGTGAACCAACCATTAGTGTTGGATGATAAAATAAAAAATAATTATGTTTGCAAGTTGAAGATGGCACTATGGTCTCAAACAAGCCCTAAAGGCATGTGATCAAAGGCTTGTAGAATACTTGACCAATTTTGGATACAAACAAAGCAAAGAAAATACATTATTATTCTACAAGAGAAGGTGAAGCATATGTCTACTTACGTGTTTATGTAGATGACTTCATTATTACAAGCAATCATGAAGAACACATTCAGGATATCAAAGTGATTCTTGAAAAGGAGTTCAAGATTGTGTACCCAAGTGCACAAACTCTTAAGGACTTGTGATGAAGGAGACTATTCCTCAATCATCACCAAGTGCATATAGTGGTGGATAGATAAAATCATTAAACTATCAATCGAAGGACATAGATCAAACCAAGTGTATGAGGCCATTTGCTCTCTTGATGGCTAATAAAGTGAATGAACAAAAAACACATGCAAATTACATCTCAAGTCACGATCGAGTCGTGGTAGCCAGTGTCACATGGTCACAATCATGTATGCTATTATAGGTGGACGTTGTGGTGGGGAAAAGTATGGATACTTGAGCCAATTATAGAGCTTTGGATCATTTTGTACTCCCAATGCAAATGCAGGCAGATTGACAACGTGGCATGAGGCCATTCCACTAAATATAGGATATGCAATGGTGCCTTTACCAAATGTACATCATGTCTGGGAATTCTTATAGTAAATATTTCCTCCAATTCCGTTGCAATATAGTTCCTTTGTTTGCATGTGGAGGAAGATCCTCTAGCTAGAAGTGAGTTGCATGTTTGTGTTTCTTGCCTATTACATGCTCAATCCCTAGGTCGTGCTACTCTGCTAGATACATAAATTATGGTTTATACTACAAGTCATTTATGAAGATGTACCTATGTCATGCCACTTCTGCAAAATATGGAGACTATAGAATAATCTCTTCGATAGTTGCAATTGTTGTAGTTGTGCCTTAATTCTAATCATGTGTGTTTCCAAAGCTCCTCCACGGGCTTCATTCTTGCTTATCATCGAAGTTTGAATGTGTCTTCTCCTTCCTTAGTAACTCTTCCACTATTGACCGGTTGAGGTTTGTATTCTTATTCAAAAGTAGGTTCGACATGGATGGCCACTATCTCTTTGGCCTCATGTTGGTGAGGTGGGGAGTCTAGCCATGGAGTTGAAATCTATTCTATCAGCTAATTTTGTAGTTCTATTACTCATGCATGTAATGTGTTCAACTCTTCCAATAACTTAGGTTTATAGGTTGATGTCATAGATGTAATGTGTCTTTATAACTTTGCACTGAATTTCATTCTTCTGATAAACGATCGTAGTCCACTAATAATCGTGCAGGGTCCTCTAGGAGTATCTTTATAGTTTCTGAAGGAAGAGATTTGAAACAACTAAGGTGAAGTGGATCTTTTGGATGTTCCATGGTAGCTTTGAATCTCTCCCAGTTATGCTCTTGGAGAAGCTGGTTTTCTTCTTTTGTTGTTGCTAGGTGACGATGGAGAAGTCCCATATTTCTTGTGAATTGAGGGTTTTGTGTCACCTATTGGTGAAGTTAGTTTTTTGTCTCTACTATTGCATCTTTTGATTTCCTATTAAGATCAAGCTCCATGGTATGATATGAACCCCTAATCCCCTCGTAACATGCATTGAGAGAAGTATTTTCTATAGTCAAGGAATTCAGGTTAGCCTCGAGTTGCTTCATGGTCTATTGCAAAGCATGGTTTCTTTGTCCTAAAGATGAGAACTCGCCCCTCATTTGATGCATAAAAGTAAGCATTTGTTGGATTGCACTATCAACCACTAATGATGAGAGCACAAGAGTGACGTGCATGATGGAATGTTGTTGAGAGTGAGATGCATAGGGCATCATATTGGAGTAGGGAGATGTGGATGTTGAAATGATTGTGGAAAAATATGTTTCAAGAGAATGGGTCTGTTGTGATCCGTGTATGTGTGGTGGTGAGTCAAATGGAAGTTGTGAGTGGTGGTGTGGATTACAAGTGTGGATTATTAAATTAAAAGGAGGGTCTCTTGCAAGGCTATTGGGGAAGTAGAGGGTTGATGAAGCATGTTCAAAGAGTCGAGAAGAGATGATCGGTTAGTTAGCTTAATAGGTTTGAACAGTGTAGGTGTTGTGGTGAGTGGTGTGAGGACATGATCTAGGGAAGATGATGGTAAGGTTGGTGGGATGAATTGCATTCAGATAGGTAGGAAAGGGTTAGGTGCCTTTGATTTTGAATTGGAAATGGGTGTCATGGGACTGGAGAAAGTGATATACAACGTCATGTAAAGAGCTCACAATGGTTGGTGAGGCTTGGTGGGGTCACTAAGGGTTTGGTTCCAATACAACTTTGACTTGAGTAGAGGGTGATGGAGGGAGATCAAGGGATTTAGGTAGTTCCATGGAGCTAATGAGGCCCCTAGGTGGTCTTGAAATCAATGGTACTACCTAAGAGTCATGTCTCCTCATTATATTTGCATCTACTAGAACTCAGATGTACTGACCCTATCGTGAATGTAGTCGAATGTGACATGGGTTGAAACGTGGTAGGGATATGCGTTTCATGAAGTTGAGTGCTTCTAGCATGCCCACAAATTCAAATATCAGATTTAATTCATCAACAAATGCTACCTCAAGCCCACTGCTCACCAATGCTTGTTGCAATATTTTGTGTCTCTCTTGTTCTATGGATTGACTTCTTGCCCAAAAAGCCTACATTGTGTTGTATAGCCTTTGAACTATTATCATATATAGAGTTCCATCCGCTATGTGTGGTTCAACTATTTTTACCTCGTCTTGCTATCTCAGATGTGTATCCTCTGCTTGTTTTTGAGTATCTTGGCTATCTTCCTTATCTTATTAATGAGCAACGTCATCATCATCTATATCTGTGATTGTTCTATCATCATCCTCTTGTTGTATTGTAAGATGGACTTCATTGTGGTTTGTCGTTGACCTAGGGTAGCTGTCTCTCTCATATTCTTGTGAATGAAATTGCACGTCTAAAACTTGGAACTCTTTGAAAAGTGCATCATGCAATTCAAAGTGAAATGTCATACTAAGGGTGTTTGTTTCCATGTTTGGTATCAAAAATATGAAAGTATTTGTCCCTATTGTACTTATTTATTCTAAAATTATATGTGCTTCTGTAGCTTGTATAACACACATGGATGCCTCAGAACTGGTTCCCACATTAGTGAGTCCCTTGGGCATAGGTGTTCATGATAGTCATATATAGTTTGAAAGAATACTTGGTTGTTGGTTGGTAGGTGACTATTGTGGTGATAATTGAGTGGAAGACATGGTGGCAACCTCCAAGTAGGGAATAGAACCCCTCATGTGTTTACCCAAGTGTGCTTTTGACTTAACAACACTCTTGTACTTACATAACTACGCACTAGAGAGTGGTCTTTCCACTTGTACATCATAATCCAAACAGATATACATGATCTGCATGATTGCACAACATCCATGAGTCAATCTTTTGTGTGTCCACCTTTGATTAGCCGAAAACAATTGTTCTTGAATCGAGCTAGCCATATAAATTGTCTTTGGGACAATGTTGTCTAAATACAACTCTAAGCAAATTATCCAAAATGCATTCATGGTGTGGATGATACAGAGGATAGCCTTTACTTTCACATTTGTACCCAACAAAAATATAGTTCATTAGTTTATCATCCAATTTCCTATGTTGTTGTTTAGGAAGTAAAGCATGTGTTGGACAACCAAAGACATCCATATGAGCAATTGATGGCTTGCCACCATGCGAAGCTTCACATGGAGTGATAGAATGTAGTGCTTTTGTGGGACACTTGTTAAGTACTTATGTTGCACACATAGCAATGTCAAGCCAAAAGCTATGTGATAAAGCCTAACTTTTGACTATACACCTCACCATCTCCATGAAGACCTATTTTTTTTCTTTTCTAAATACTATTTTTTGAGTTATGGAACTATAGACTAATGCTCTATCCCACACTCACCAAGAAATGCATTAAAATCCAAAGATATGTATTCTTCTTCATTGATCAGAGTAGAGGGTGCCCAATTTACATGTTGATGGATTTTTAGCCATAAGAAAAAGATTTTTGGATCACATAAACTCTTCCAAATTTGCTTTCAAGAGATCCACACATACAAGCCTCAATAAATCATCAATAGAAATCAGAAAGTAAAGTTAGTTCTTGAAAGAAGGTGCCTCCATAGGACGGCAAACATCACTATGAACAAGTTGTAATTTGTGAGTAGCTAAAACTAAATTGCCTTCTAGGAAGGATGAAGGCTTCATTTTGCCCAAAATATTTCCTTTACACCCATGTTTATAAGGTGCCTCAATTTTGGGCAAAGAGGACACTATTTCATATTTCTACAGGTACAGAAAACTAGCAAAATTCACATGATCAAAGCTATTGGAGTTTGAGGTCTGTGGAAGCATGCAAACAACACAAGGAAGAAGAAAGAGAAGCTTGGAGTAGGACACAAAATACTTAATTTATTACCACTAGAATGTACAAAGATACGTATACCATTAGGGCAACATGCGTATATACAAGCCAAGGGGAAAAAACCTTCTAAAGAGGGAAAAAAGTGTCCGAGTTGTCCTAGTGTGTTCACACACATCAGTACCTAAATATATCAACAAATAGCCCCTTGGAGTGATGGGTGAACAAGGAGGTGGCACTCATGTATAAGGAAGTGTCAAGCTACGTCAATAAATCCACAAAAGGAAGTAAGTCCAAAGCATTGGGGAAAGCTTCAAACTTCTACCTAGGTAGAGCCTTTATGAAGAGGTCTTCAATGTTCTCCTGTGTGGGCACATATGCTATGCTGATCTCTGCAACAAAGAACCTATCCCGGACATAATGATAATGCACCTCAATGTGCTTAGTGTGAGCATGGAACACAGGGTTCCTCATAGCTGCCAATGCCCTCTGACTATTAGTGAAGATGGTGGTGGCAGAAGACTGACCAACACCCAAATCAGCTCCTTTTGACATGTGCAGCATTAATAGATTTATAGCTAAGAGTGGATGAGCTCCATTTACCTTTGCCCTTCTCACTAGCTAGGAAAGATTCATCTCAGACATGCATAATGGACTTGTTTTTCCTGGAATGATCTTCCTACAACAAAACAAAGACTTACTCCTAAAATGATAAGGCATTTGGATTTCCCTTCATCATCATGTGAAGACTAGAAGCAAAACTCTTATATGATTCTAGAAGAACATTAAGAAGAGTCTAAACAAGTGAGCTATTTGGAAAGACTTTATCAGCATAAAGTCACTAGTACAAATCTTTGATCTTGGTATTCACTAACATAATACATGCATTCTTCAAGCATCCATCCTTTTGCCATAGATCCTTCTGGCTTTGCTCTTTGTCACACATAACCTTTAAATATTCCCATAAATCACTCAACCCAAAACATGCATTGAGTGTTTACAACACCTACAATCTTTGTCTCATCCACAAGATTGACTAATAAATGAACCTGAATATCAAAACGTGATGTTGGAAGCTCGTTTTCCATCAAACAAAGTAGCTCCCTGCATTCATGTTTCTTTTGTGGGATCGAGTCCTTGTCAATCTTGTTTGATCTAATCCACCTGTCATTATCATAAATCATATGGTAAAGAAATTATTTCATAAATAAAATATATCAAATAATCTTATATATTACATATAAGCATATGATAATTACCTTATAAGGGATCCAAGATGATAGATTACATCCCGTACTCCTTTCATTGTACATCCATCGATAACTAGAGGCAGGATGTGCTTCAAAAGCTTATGGAAATCATGTGTCTTTAAACCACATAAGCTTTTATCATCCATAGTAAACATTTTTTGTAAACATGCTCCATATCGTGTAGGTGTTCAAATCGATTGAATCCTATTGTTGATAGTTTGTATCTCTTTTGTTGTAAGTATCCAACGTTTATCCCTAATTTTTATATTCTCATTATCTTCATCATCACTAACGATTTTGGATTCTCTGTCTATAAGAGGCCCAAATATTCATTTTCGGTACCAATCCATAGGTGTCATTGGTTTTGGACACTCACATGTTTCAATCTTTCCATTAAAATGTAGTGCTTCTCTTTTGAATCTTAATGGATGATCATCAAGCAAGAACCATTGATGTCAAAGATAAATATATTTTTTGAGATTCTTACTATAAATTGATCTCAACCAATCACCATAATAAGGACAAGCCTTATATCCCTTAGTAGACATTCTTGCATCATGAAAACCATATGAATATAATTATATTAACTCACATATAAATGTGTACATATTAAATAAAAAAATTGGATAATTACCTAAACAGACACCATATCCTTGAAAATCATGTATAGTCCAAGCCACAATTGTGCGAACCATAAAGTGTCTTTGATTAATGCTTTTCAATATATCAATGACATTAATACCTCTCCATAGCTCTTCGAGATTGTCAATGAGAGCAGCAAGATATCTATTCATGTTTATAATTTGTCTTGTTCCCAAGATTAAAAGTGAAAGCATTAAATATTCCTTTTTAATGCTAAGGTATGGTGGGAGATTGTAGTTAATGACTACCACAGGCCATGTTGACCATTTACTAGATTTCATCGAAAACGGATTAACCCCATCTAATGCAACTCCTAACTTTAGCTTGTGTGGCTCTTGTGCAAAATCATGCCATCTAGAGTTAATATGTTGAAAATCTACACTATCTACTCCAATTATCATTACTTTATCAGCACTTTTATGATCAAATCCCCATGTCAATTCGTGGAGCCAAAGGAAAATGTCTCAATACCTTTTTTGGGATTGTAGTTCGCCCTTATATCAAGGGGACTAACATTTTTTACATGTCAAAGAGTCAACATATTCACCTCTATATAAAAGACAATCGTTAGGACATGCAAATGGTAGGTATAAAGAAGAGCTAGGTAATCAAAATTAATATTGAGGGGGAGCTTTTGCAGAAAGACAATCATAAATTGATGATTACAAAGAGGATTGAAGGATGAATAATGAAGAAAAGGAGGAAGGATGAAGCATGAAGTGAAGTGAAGATTGAGAGAGAGGTGGTTTGCAAACTCATGTATGTTAAGCTTGTAAATAGTTCATAGACACTTTGTATTAGTGACAAATCTTGATATAAATGCCTATATATACTTGTATATAGATGTGCCATAGAGAAGAGAAGAATAATACATGAATAGAGGATGAGTAGATGATGAGAAAGTGAGTTTTGAGTGTGAGAATTATCCATCAGATGTAAGTTCAAGTGAATAGAAGTTTTTTGAGAGAATTGTACATTGATCTTTCTCCGAATTCCCCTTTCGTGCTTAGCCAATTGAGAAATCCTTTTGTATGTTTCTAAGTCTATAGTTGATACATCTATGGTCAAGGTTTGAAATCCAATTGTAATCACATTGAGAGAATTGTGAGTAGTAACATTCATATGTGTAAAAGTGATGAGTGACTTTTCAAAGAGGTGCAATCTTGATGGTCAAAGATTTGATCAAATCATAGTATAGAGTGGAAAGTTTTACACAAATGAGCACTCAAAATAAAAATTGGAGGGTAAGCTATTTATCTCTAAAAGAATTTGATTAAGCGGGTTGTAGATTGAGAGAACCAAGTGTTGAAAGTTGCATATGTGAAAGTCACATGCAAAGAAATCCTGCTTCAAACATAGGTTTACTTATTGACATAAATCTGAAGTTTTGTAAGTCCTTTGAGGAATTTTCACTTGAAGTAGCTGCATAGAGTGTTGTATCAAAATTTGATAGAAAACTTTAATCATTTCATAAGTCAATGAGTGCATTTTATGAAGCAGACTTTTATGAGTGAACCCATAATTCACGTAAGTGTTGTGTTCATAATTTGGTAAAGAGTTCCAACATTTGTGAAGGTGTTTTTAGCTATGCTTGATATAGAGGTGTTCTAAAATCAAGTATAGCTTATCTTTTGGAGATTAAACATCTCCATCAGTAAGGTCTTCCATCAATATATAATCTTTCATTTGGGGCATGTGTAATCCCTCTACTAGAAAGAGAAGATGCATTCAGGCATAATCCATATGTAGTCATGCTTTGAACATAATGTGTATGTCGATACCAATCTCCCCTTGAATATATGGGACCACAAAATGACATAAGAGTGACTTCAGAGTTTGGAGGCACATGCAAATCCTCTATAATAAAGAGACCATGAGCAGCACTAGTGATAGTGGAAGGAGCTATCATATGGAGATTACCCCAAAAGTTAAAAACCTCTCCATCTAAAGGGAGCGGTCCTCTATTCCATCCTCCGTATCTTCTTCTATCATATGCTTGTACTAAAGGATTATTACGAGTTGGTAATGGATAATTTTCAGAGGTTATAGTATGTAAACTAGGAGGTAGAGGATTTTGAGAAATCTCTCTTTGTAATTGAAAACCGGGAAGTTTGTGACGTGTATGAGGTATATTAGAATTATTAGTAGAAGAATCATCCTCATCATCATCAAGCAAATATTCCTGTATTGAGTATAATTTGATGTTTTCTATGTTTTTTAATTGAAATAATGATATTAATTTATAGAATCACATTAGGGAAAAAAATGAACCCTGCATGGGCCTTTTGGATTAAGGAGTGATTAGTGATGGACCAATGAGAGGAGGGTGGTGGACACAGTCTATAGCCTATAAATCACTAGGCTGAAGGGGGATGAGGGGACAGGATTCCCCTATGTTCAAGTTTTGCCTCTAGAGAGAGAAAGGAATCTCGTAACTTACCTGGGCCCAAAAATTCAAAATTTTCAAAAAGTTATAAAACTCATCATAACACCATTTAATGGTCCCTCAACCACTTTTTAGGATCAAAAGTGCTATTTTTGGGTTCTAAATCAAAATCCGTGCATGAACTGAAGTGAAAAAAGTGACTTTTTCAAAAATAACTCAAAATGCAACTTTCTCCCTCCAAAACCTCCCATTTTCATACCCAGGTCCCAAAAAGTCATCTCTTTCCACTACTTTCTCTCCCTAGCACACCATTGCAGCTCCTGCATCTCCATTTCTTTCTCTATGCATCATCTTCTTTGAATTCGTACTGTCATTTCCATAGCCTGATCTCCAATGGAGAAACCTAAATCTCATAGACGTCCAAAAGATGAGGTTATCGCGATAAAATGTCACAATATCAAGGCTCCAGAAGGATTTTGGTTAGGACAGGAGTTCTGCAAAGGTGCATGGGTGTACATGCAACCCTCTGGTGTTGGTCCTCACCGTGTGAGAGATCGTGGAAACTTGGATCTTCATTGGAAAGGGAAGTTACTAGGCTTCAAAAAGCTCAAAAATGGTGAAACTGTTGCCATTGTACAACATGTGTTCACAATGTCAACCATGAAATTGGAAAACTCAAACAAAATGAGATATCCTATCAACTGTAAGTATTACTCATTGACTTTTGTCCAAATTTCAGAATATACCTAGCTAAGTTGTGTATTTTTTTGTTGTAGACATATTTCCTTCTACCTTGGTGGAAGAACAACCACTTCATAGTCTTACAGGTACTTTCCAAGCATTGCATGCAGATGTTGGGTCGATAGACTTTCCACAAGCCCGTCCTGCTCAGCTATTATGTGAGAGAGTTTTCTTTTACACACATACATATGTTGTACCCTCTTCATCAAATGATTTTGGCAAGTTAGAGATGATTAAGGTAGATTCTCTCTTAAAGCTTGAGTGGCCGCAACCTGATGTATGGACATTAACATCTTTGAAGCATAAGATGGTGATGGACATACACAACTCTTTGAAATTTACAAGAGTTTCAAGATCTATAGGATTACATTGGTGTGTTCCTGTTCATTGTTTTGTACATTTATTTCAGATATTCACAATTCTAGAGACGTCAACAATGTTCATGTTAAAAGATATCACGTATGAGCAGGTAGAGTGTTTGCTAGGTGAAAAATGGGGACTTGTAGAAGGATGCACCAAAGGGGATAGATACATTTGTAAAATTGGTGCAAGAGGCATAGGATTTCGATACTTGAAACATCGTACTTCATTGTACATTAGATTCTATTATGATCGTTGGATGTGTAAACTTGGTGAATGGATACCATTACAAAGTTCTGAGGGTGTTTTAATTTCATTTGAAATTAAGATAAATCTACCCAACAATGAAATGGAAGTTATTTCAGTAAATCATCATTGGACTCTTGCCAACGTGAGAGAACATCTAGTAATCATGGGATTTGAGGATCTGGATCAATCAAAGTTCAGAATACAAGGGCATAAGGTAAGTAGCATATGGTATTTCTTCTTTTGTTTATACAAATTCTTACACTCAAATATGTTCATTTAAAGTTTTCTATTTGTCTGCAGATTGGTAAGAGGTTGGAGGATAAAATTAAAGTCCTCCTTGAATGGAGTGTGGATGGAACTCAACTTTCATTGTCATAGCTCAAGGACTATTTGAGTGCTACAGTGTACACACACCTATGTTCCATTTATAATCGTACATCTGCAACAATGTATTTAACATGCAAGACATGTAGCATGTAAAATTTTTTGATCTTAATATGATGTACAATTTGCCAAATCTTTGGTTTTTCCAATGGCAATTTATTATAATTTTAAGTTTCTGAGAATTTTTTTTTTCTATTGTGTTGTCGTGTATCTTATTCTGGTTGATGATTCTGTTCAATCTTTTTATGAGCAAAAGTTTTTTTTCTGAGAGTTCTGTGCATGATTGTTTTATTTGAAGGTATCAGTTTTAGTTTTAAAATGGGTCCCACTCACTTTAAAATTTTGAAACTACTATAAAAGCAACACTTATTCTCTCATTTCTCACTTTTGCAACCAAGAAGAGCTACAATCACTAGCAGAGTACGCACACAAGCTAGCATCACGCGCAATGGCTGCCGCATCCTCCAGTACCCTGCAACTCAAACGTCCACGTGAACTCTTCAATGAGTTCTTGGAATCAACTGAGTTCAAAGGTCAGAACCACTTGTATGACCTACTGTCTAGGGTCCCTGATCTAGACAAAACAATTCAACTGAACTCTGATGTGCTCAAGGAAATCATAGAGTTCCTTGAGTACTACATCTTGCGTTTTTCTATAGAAATACCGCCTTATGAGGGTAAATGGGTTCCATGTGACCTTCTACTCTACATACATAGAGGCGATGAAGCCTTCATGAAGCGCCTTAAGCGCTTCATGGCAATTGCGGAAACTGCTGGGCACTTACTAGATGACTCTGTGCCATTAGTAAAAAAACTTAACAAAAGGAAGAGGATGGGTACAAAGTACCTATCCTACACTGCAACAACATATTTTATTATTAATGAGGAGCCGAAACCTACACCTGTTGAGCTCCCCAACCTTGCCACTGGGGGTTTTGTTAAGGAGAAGAATGAGCCTCAACCAGAGGCCATAAATTTTTCCAAAGAAAGCATTACAATCCACCAAGAATTCCCTGGTGGTGTTGAGGATAAACTACATGTGCAATCAAGCATGGAGGAGGCCCCCCCTTCAAATCTCAACCCCTCTGAGCCCACATTACCAGAGGTGGAACTTGAATATCTCTCCTGCATCGTTGTGGATGGAGAGGAATTTATTTTACTCCATGACATTGAGAAGGCATTCGGTCTACGTCTAGATGAATGCTTGAGTATTTTCTCCACAATGTCAGATGTTCCACTTGACAACACATCTGACATACTTGAAAAGAAGTCCATCCCACTTGGGGATTCTATGGCAGACACCATATCAATGGTGTGTGCTGATATTTTAAATGATGACAACAATTCTACTACAGAGGAGGAGTTCAGTGCAGCACAGGAGAGGATACTGAAGCAAAAAATTCCTACATCCCATGTAGCAGAGCAGAGTGGCATGGCCCACTCTAGCATTGATCTTGATGCCCCTGGAAGAGGGGAGGAAGAAGACAAGCTTCATGATGTAAGTGGTAATTGAATTAAATAAATTGATAATTTGAAGTTAACATTGTAAGAGCTTGAATTCTCATTTGTTCTTAACAGGAAGCAATTGAGCTCGACAAGTTCACAGCAAGGTCTGGTGGGGATCGAGCTTCTCGTGGGAGTGGTGCATCCTTGGCAAACTACATCGGAAAGTTGCCAAAGGATGATTTTGTTATCATACACAAAGACTACAGTCCCGATGGGCACTTCATCACTTGGTGCTTGAAGGCCCTTAGCAAGATTTTGTGTTTATGTAGAATTACCCAAGGCACTAATTGTGTCATTTTGGTTAGGAAATCCTTAGTTGTAACTACTTTAGGACTTAATTTTAGAGGAAAAGTATTAGGGCAAATAGGTATCGCCATGAGTCTTGGAATGCAAGACCCCCATGTAATATCAAGATCTGTATTGACTTACCAACTGCCTCAATCTCTCCAAAGGAGAAAGAAAGTTGTGGAGAAATTGAAGGCAGCTGAGAAATGATGTAATGTCTTGATAATACAAACTTTTTTTTTCATCATTTGTCTAGTTCTGTATATGAATGTGCTAAAAAATTGAACTTATCTTCTCTCCACAAATTGTATCTAATTGGGGGTCTTTGTATTGTGGTTTGGTCCTCTGTATGATTATATGCTTGAAAAAGGCCAAAAAAGCCCCAGCCACAGAAACGCGGGAAACAACCCTGCAAAATTTTTGCAGGGCTGTTTCCCGCGTTTCTGTGGCTGGGGCTTTTTTGGCCTTATCTAGTGTTTTTAGGTGCTACAATACATAGGAAACTATGTAATTTCAGATTTTCAATTGGTTTTGGTATTATCAGGACCAGAAGTTTTCAGTAGGGTATAAACTCAGCCTTTAGTAGCTAAAGATCTCAATTCCTATAGGGTATAACCTCTTAATACCTAGACCATTGCATCTCTACCATATGTCTTATGCTTACCAAAGACCAAATATTGCAAAAAAAACCCCAGCCACAGAAACGCGGGATTCAGCCCTGCAAAAAATTTTGCAGGGCTGAATCCCGCGTTTCTGTGGCTGGGGTTTTTTTTGCAATATTTGGTCTTTGGTAAGCATAAGACATATGGTAGAGATGCAATGGTCTAGGTTTTTTGGTATGAAAAGGACATGTTGCACACCAGTATGTAGAAAAGGAACATATCTAGTCATAAAACAATAGGCAAGTGCATGCATGTTTAACTGAATCCATATATAACTGACTGAAAGAGAGAGAGAGAGAGAGAGAGAGAGTGAGAGAGAAAAAAGAGACAAAGAATATAAGTCAAAACAAAATTTTCTATTATCCATTGTATTACATCGCAAAGTAGCCTATCATAGGGTATAATTTACACATCATGGGTTATTTCCTCTAATTCTTCTTGCTAGCTGAATGTCCTTCGGTTGTATGGTTACTCTCTTGGCATGGATAGCACAGAGGTTAGAGTCCTCAAGCATGGAGATGAGGTAGGCCTCAGCTGCCTCTTGAAGTGCTTCAAGTGCTATCCCTTGTATTCTTAGACCTTCTTGGTAGCTTTGTAGTTCCTCTTTCACTACCCTTGCAAAAGCTCTTCGTGGTATGAGTAGTTCAACGGACTTTTGGTAGTGTCGTATCTCTGCAAAAGCCCTACAGTGCTTCCTTCGTCTTTGTGGAGCTCTTGGGTTGGGAGGTATGTTTGGCTGGCGTTGAGGTCGACGTCGAGGTTGATAGTTTTTTTTTCTCCGATGTACACGATGTGAGGGCCCAGCTTCATCTTGCACATTTTGTTGTTGATGTGGTTGTTGACTTTGCTCTCTTTCCTCCTCTGTTGGTATTTGCCCTTGTCCTTGTGGAAGTGTCTTACCTCCATGTGTCACCCTATGGCTCGTTGGTATTTGCATATCATTCCATGGTGGTTGATTGTTGCTTTCCTCATTTTGGGATGACTCTTCGTCGCTCTCTGGTACACTCCTTCTGATCAACTTCTGTTTGGGTCTTGATTTGATGGGTGTCCTTGTTGGTGGCTCATCATCTAAAATGGCCTCTGATTGTCCTGGAGTGTAATAATCTTGTCTATTGGACACTTCATTTTCTCGCACTGAATTGCTCCCAGGTGGTGTGCCATTGTGTGACACAGGCACAGATGTGCTCTGGGAACCACTTCGAGGCCTTTGGGGGGGTTGCAACCATGGTGGGCGTTGTGTCCCTAGATGAGGGCTAGGAAAGAAGTCGCGATCTTTCCTTGCAGTTTGCTTGGTGCGTGCCATTCTCTTGAGTTGCAAAAAGTGTGAAATGAAGTGAGCTCTCTCTATTTATAGAGTTTTTTAAAAAACTATTTGTTCACACTAGAACGGACAAAACCTGTTTAAAACCATACAGAATATTATATATTAAATAATAACACATTGAAATCAAGATTACAATAATCATATGTATTACCACATAATGGGAAATAGCGAATTCACTTTACTTCCAAGCTGAGCCTTCTCGTTGTCTCCTTGCACGCCACTGAGCATGATGAAGAGGACCTAACGATGACTTCCATTTCTCACTAGCAATGTTGTGTTGCATCTTTCTTGCAAGTTTTGCCAATTTTGAATCCCTAAGTCGTTCCACAAAAAACTTTCTCGAGAATGTAGTGCGGCAAAACCAATTAAACATCTCCTCCATGTAGTTTGATTGCATTGGGCCACCACCATGTCGGGTGTTTTTGAAGTAGACACCCCTCGCTTTGTAGTGTGACTTTTCCATTCCTTGGGTACTGAAAATCTCTAATGACCCATATCGATGCATGAAAAAAGCTCCATGTGCAAACAAAATATGCTAAAAATTGTTAAGTACATTGGAAAAAGGTAAGTGCAATGAACACTTGTAGAAGAAGATTACACTTACAATGTAGTGTGTTATATTGCTCTCTCCCCAACATTGAATGAAACACTTGGTGAACTCCACTAATGTTTCTTGAAACATTTGACGTTGAATAGCACTAGACCTAGTCAGACCCATTAAGCCTACAACCTTATCAAAGCTCGACCAAACTTTCTTTCTCTTATTACAAAGATCAACTTGAGAGTCATTGTCTGTTGTGATCATGCATAGGTCTTTCCACAGCTCATAACGTTCATTATTTTGAGTGCTAGTACCTCTTCTAAAAAAATGTCTTGCTTTATTCCCTGTCATTGACACTTGTTGCAAGCTATCTTGAGATTCTCCAACTTTCTTAACAACTAGGGTTACATTTCCACCATGACAACCAATTGAATTAAGAAGTTCCTCCAATTTCTTTATAGCTTGAATAGATTTATCAACTGGCTTCATGGCAAATGCGTATTCTATATGGAGCTTCAATAGTCTATCAAAAATTCTCATGAAGGCATGCAAGGTGCAAAAGTGGACATTGACTAAAGGGAATGGAATAATGGGATTCCAATCCTTATCTGACATGTCACGATTAGGTGTACCTAACATGGGACACCTCATTAAAGGTGTATCCCATTCAGCAGATGGAGTTGCATCTGTGTCATCAACTAAATCATCTATGTTGTTTTGTTTTCTCTTTGTTCGTTTATAACCTCGTGTACAATATGGACAAGGATAGAGAGTAGATGCACCTTGTTTGCACCCTAACATGCATTTGATAGTCTTTAAGTCTCCACCTAAGTGCCACTCTACTTCAAAATCACCATGGCTTTCTACATTGATTTTGGCACCATGAATTTGAGAAGTTATCACCTCTGTGATCCATGGGATCCTATTGAAAATCCATGTAAGAACATCATTGGATTCTTTAGGTACTTCAATAGCACCTAACCACCATATATCTTTCTCTGATTGGACACTATATGTAAAGTGATGGGTAGATTCTTCACTATCATCAATAATAGCATGGGCCATAGCTTCGTTCATGAGTGTCACACTAAGTCTCTCCATACGGCGTCCCTTTATGATTTGACATTCGTCTAGCTTCAATACAAACTTGAGTTTGGAACCACAATCTACATCAAATAACAAACATTATATTATTAAAAATACTATGAATGTCATTATCAAAACAATGGATATACCTTGAAGTGTGGATTTGTAAAATTTAACCATTTCCTTTTGGAGCCTCTCCAAATTGACAAATATGTTGTTGTACTTTGTGTAGATGAATCCCTGTCTAGATGTGTTTTTCAACTCTTTCTTTGATGTAGATGAATGATAAATGGATGCAGGCATAACATCTTCTATATGCAGGTAATTGCCAAGAGTATTGGCTACATCCTCATTGGTTATCTTCTTCCTCACAGATACCTTGTAAGGGCATGGAAAAATGCTCTGGAAAATACCTTTGTTTTGTAGAGCCTGCTTCAAAAGATTGTACAATGCAGTGTACGCTCTAGTACTAACACCTGCTTCATCACATACCATCTGTACCTCACTAGGACTAATAATATCTTCTAAGTTGCCTGCAAAATCTTTAATCACTTGGGTTTTGATGTGATTTCCTATTGGTGACTCCAAGATCATAAGCACATGTTTGTTGCTAAGACAAGAATTCAGAAACTTCAATTGATCCTCCATTGTTGAGGAAGCACTCGCATCTTCAACAAATGACCTGCACAATAAGAATCTCAATCTAAAAGTCTTTTAACATAACTAAACAAAGGAAATACATACCTAAGTGCGTAAACACGTCGCTTCCGTGCTCCACCACCAGTTGAAAGAGCTTGAAAGGATGATAATGGTCGTTTCCTAAATCTCATCCCAAGTGGAGTCTCTTTTAGTTGTGTAAGATTGGCTTTCAACTTTGTAATTGTGCTCTCCTTTTCTTCCACATCTTGTTTGAGTTTTTTATTGTGCTCATCCAAAGATTTGATAGCACTTTCTAAAGTGTGTATAGCACTCTCTAAACTGTGTATCTTGAAATGGTTGTGATGACATTGTTGCATCCAATAATTTGCTATAGATGTAGAATGGTTAGACAATCGCTTGCAATAGCCTAGGAGTCCATCTTCACCGGAACCAAGGAATTGTAGAAATGTGGAGATAGTATGGAATCTAGGATGAACATTAGCCATTGGATCCAAGGGATACAAAGCACCATGGACCCAAAGATCAATATTCTTCTCTCCAGCTGCACGTCGTGCATTTTGAGAATCTATGTCATTGCTACCTCTAGTTGTTGGTGCAAATTCTGTAGGAACACGAACATGTACACTCTTTGAGTGAGGAGCACGCGCTGGTGCTGGTGTCATGTTCATAATACATGTGAGCACCATGATGTTCCAAAACTCCAGCACCGAATGGGAAGAAGCACACAGATGGCTGGAATGGCTAGTACAGTAGCTATGTGCAAGAAAAAAAGTGTGTTTTGGTATGTGGATAGGTCAAAATGACTTTTTTCAGTATGTTAGAGGGAAAATGAGTTTTTTTTCAAAAATTCATGTTTTGGGGCAACCAAAGTTACGAGTTTGATGATGTGGCACTTAACTTTTGGAGGGATTTTGAAAAGTATGTTTTTTAAGTATTTTTTATAAAAATAAGTCTAAAAAAATTAAGTTCTGACATATACATAAAAGTATGGGCCATTTTGAATAAAGAATAGCTGAAAAAGAGACTTTTTCAGAAAACTCATTTTTTTATTCATAAAGATGGACGGATTTGATGAGGTGGAAAGTGGTTTTTCTCTCTCTCTATGTGCAGAAGAGAGAGAAGGTCCTAGCTCAGCCTAAAAAAAAGCCTACTTCAGCCTACCAAAAAGTGCTCTATTAAATGCACTTTGTCCCCTTAACAAAGAACAAGATTAAGCTTAATCCCTAAAAATTAGGAATCCTTACAAGGCCCATGCAGGGTTCACTTTTTTTCCTAATGAATACATACCAAAGCTCTATCACATTCATCAAGAGGTGGTGCATGCTTGAAACTACCATACTCTTACTCATGTTGAATACATTCCAATTGTTGTCTTCAATACGTATATAAAAAACTACACCAAAATATAATATGCTCTTGATAGTAAAAATCATCATAATTCCTATCCGAGGGCACATGTGAAGAAGTCTTGCATGGATAGGAGGTGGCGGAGTACCCTGTGATTGATCAAAATCTGATTATATTATAACCATAAAAAACCATATATCATTCATGTACGTATCTATCAAATATAAGAATTACCTTGCACGATTAGGAGACGGTGGTAGAATTCACTCTGATTGATGAGAATGAGATTATGTAGAAAATAAAGGTAGTAGATATTAATGATTATTTACATACATACACATTCATATATACACATTTACCTATACACATATATTCACATATACATATATACACATTTTGACATATAAATACACATACAAAACTATAAATGTATGATGTGTGTAGGTATGTATGCATATGTGGATGCATGTGTGTGCATTTGTGTGCATGTATTTATTATGTATGTGTGTATGTATATGTGCAGATATATGTACGCATGTATCTATATGTCTGTTGGTATGTATTTACTATGTATGTGTGTGTATATGTGTATGTGTATGCATGTATCTATGTGTGTATGTGTATGTATGTATATGTATATGTGTATGCATGTATGTGTGTGTATATGTGTATGTGTGTATATATGTATGTGTGTATATGTGTATGTACGTGTATGTGTATGTGTATGCATGTATGTATATGTATATGTGTATGTATATGTGGGCATGTATGTGTAAGGGTATGTATATATGTATATGTTTGGATATGTATTTACTATGTATGTGTATGTGTATGTGTATGTGTATGTGTATGCATTTATGTGTGTGTATATGTGTAAGTGTGTATGTGGATATGTATTTACTATGTATGTGTATGTATGTATATGTGTATGTATGTATGTGTGTGTATATGTGTATGTGTGTATGTGTGTATGTGTGTATATGTGTATGTGTGTATATGTGTATGTATGTGTATGTGTATGTGTCTACGGTGGCAAATGCACAGACATCATTTTCCTTGGATGTTGATATAACCTTCGACATAAGTGTCGATACAAAACCGCAGTTATATGCATCGCTATGAGTGCCGGTATTTGTGTTCGTATAAGCGTCGGTATCTACATCGATATGAGCATCGGTATCTGTATCGATATGGGTGTTAGTATAACCATCTATATCAGCACCCGTAATCCCCTTGGCATAAATGCCACTATTGATGCTGGTATGCAACTAGGTATATCGACACGCCTACTGATGCATATATTGGCAACCATATCTGCAAATACTTTTTTGGGCAGAGTGTTTTATCTCTTAGTGTACCAACATTACCATGTTCTTTTGTAGCAAAAGACAATACACTCTGCCCAAAAAATTGCGTAAATGTGACATGTACTCTAGTGGCAAACAAAACATGATTGAATAAAGCAAAACACTATCAGACATAAAAGAGATGAATAGAATGAACGATGAACCATGTACAAAAGAGATATGTATTCCATAAATGAACCATGTACAAAAGTGTGGAAGAGCACTCCCATATATGAGCCAAATACAAAATGTGGCAACACACTACCAAATAGGAACCAAATACAAAATTCTAGTGCACCATTGCCATATATGAGCCAAAAACAAAATTGTGGCACACCATTGCCATATACATGCTTAGAGGGATCAAAACATCTATATCTACAATCTAGCAACAAAGAACATTCATGAAATGAGACAGATTGATATGATGTTTACAAACAACAACTAAAAAAACCAGAACAAGCTTATAAGCTCACCTCATCCTAGATGCTCCCATGAAACGACGGCAGTGCCTCCCTCCACGTCCTCCAACAGTGCAGCCAATCCATAACAATATCCATAGGCCTCCTTGGTTCATGTCGGACGATGATCCACTGCCAACTCCTACAATAAATATGCAAAACATTAGATGAACATACATGACATGCTTAACACAAATAAATTCAATAATCAAAATGATACTTACAAACTCGTGATACATAGTGTCATGTCCATCACTACCCAAATGTGATGGTTTGACCATATCTACATGTGTACCGGCTGCCCCATCTTGCTACTGGCAATATCGGTCTAGAGTCTACTACTTCTCATCTCAAATCATATTCCACTCCTCAACATCTATCCATACAAGCTTTAGCAAGCCTACTCTAAAAGAATAAGGAGCCTCAGATTGTCAATGAGGCATAACTTCATGTGTCCTGTGCTGAATCCAGTGTGAGTTGACAATAGGATGCCCATGTGCTGGTCCGAACTCTTGATAGATAATCACTATGATATAGTTTTTATGATCTTTATCCCGTTCACTCCATTTTAACATGACAGAGTGTCCAAATTGTATGGAGCAAATCTGTTTGTATGTGTTGATGCATGTCCTTTCCGGCCGTATCCATCACAGGAGCTTCATCACATATACTATAGGCCTTGGAGTTGCCATGATCATAAGCACCCTAAGGTGTACGTGGTGTACCACATGGCATACCACATGACATACCTACATTGGAGGTACACGCTCCACGATTAGAAGTGGGAGACATAACATCTATCCCACTACCTCCACAACATCCTCCTCCTCTAGAGCCACTTGTAGATCCACTCCTTGAACCTCCTCCTCTAGAGTGTGACCTCAATTGACAAGATGGGCCAACACGTGTATCCTGTTGAGGTGTCAAATGCATACATCACCTACTAGAGCAACTACAAGATGGCTGAAAGGAGGTTATGGTGGAGTCATAAAGCCCTGAAATGTACCTCTAGTCAGAGTAGCACCATCCACAGGATTGACGTCAATTGGACTGATGTTGGTGGGAGTGATGTCGATGGGAGTGAGGTCGGAAGGACTCAGGCAGGGGCGAGTGCTACCAGAAGTGATCCAGTACTATGATGTGGCATCACCCCACTATAAAAAGTAGACATGTTTTCATCGATTCATGTGATCTAAAAGTATCATCCATGAGACTATAGTGTTGCATATGTAGAATACTCCCAATCACTCCCAAAGACCTATTTTTTAAATATTTAATTATATACATTCATTCTTACCGTATGTATGTAAAAAACCTAGGCTTCTCAAGACATAGACCTAAAATATGTATATATGTACGTGTATATACATGTGTATGTGTATATGTGTGCGTACATATGCAAAAAGCTTAAAAACCCTAATTCTATTTTTTATATATATTTGATTATATATTGTACTTTTTTCCTAATGTTTTTAAATATATAATTATATTTGTTAATATTAACTTAAAAAATATATTTTTTGTATCTTTAATTTAATAAATTTAATTGTATATTTAATACACTAGCTCTTTTCATATTTATTAATGGATACTAAAATCCTACTTTTTATAAATATTTATTTAGATATTCAAAAGTTTTCTTATTTTTTTGTTAAGTTTTTCTTCTATATATTGAATTTAATTTAAAAATCCTAAACTCTATATATGTAAGAAACCTCAAATAATATTTTTATATATTTAATTATATATATTTAATTTATATATTAAAAAATACTTGTTTATCTATACTAAAATCATAAATTTTTGTTATTTTTTCTTACTTTTTGTCTTATATATATTTAATTTAATTAAAAACCATAAAACTTTATTTTTTATATATTTGATTATATATATGTCAAAAATCTAAAAGCCTTATCCTAAATACGTAGAACTAAAACATGTATATGTGTGTATGCAAGTGTATACACATATGTATGTGTATATGTATGCATGCATATATGCATATATATATGTATGCATGTGTAAAAACCCTAAAACCCTAATCCTAAGGATGTAGACCTAAAACATTTATATGTATGTATACATATGTATATACATGTGTATGTGTATATGTGTATATGTGTATATGTGTATATGTGTATATGTATGCATGCATGTGTAAACTACCTAAAACCCTAATCCTATGTGTATATGTGTATATATCTGTATGCATGTGTAAAAATCCTAGAACCCTAATCCTAAGGACCTAGACCTAAAACATGTATATGTGTGTTTGCATGAATGTGAGTGTGTGTAAAGGTGTGAGCATGTATGTATATATGTGAGTGTGTGTATATGTATGTGAGTGTGTGTGTGTATAGGTGTGAGTGTGTACATATATATGTGAGTGTGTGTGTGTATATGTACGTAAGTTTGTATGTATATGTGTGTATGCATGCATGCATATGCATACATATGCATCTTTGTATGTAATATGTATGTGAGTATGTAATATGCATGTGTGTATGTAATATATCAATGTGCGTATGTAATATTGTATGTGTATGTATGCATGGATATGTATGCATGTGAATGTATGTATGCATATGCTTGTGTATGTATATGTGTATGTATGAATATATTTTTGTATGTACATGGTTATGTAAGTGTGTGTATGTATGTGTGTGAATATATGTTTGTATATGTATTATGTATTTATATGTGTATAAGTATGTATATGTGTGTGTACATGTATGTATATATATGTTTGTATGCGTATGTGTGCGTATGTATGTATGCATATACATGTGTGTATGTAATATGTATGTGAGTGTGTGTGTATAGGTGTTTGTGTGTATGTATATATGTACGTGTGTGTGTATATGTATGTGAGTGTGTATGTATATGTGTGTATGCATGCATATACATGAATATCCATCTCTGTAGGTAATATGTATGTTAGTATATAATATGCATGTGTGTATGTAATATATGCATGTGTGTAGGTAATATTGTATGTGTATGTATATGTGTATCTATGTGTGTATGTATGTGTGTGAATGTGTGTGTATGTGTGTGTATGTGTGTGTACGTGTGTGTGTAAATGTGTGTGAATGTGTATGAATATGTGTGTACATGTGTGTGGGTATGTATGTGTGTGTATGTATGTGAATGTGTGTGTATATGTGTTATGTATGTGTGTCTATGTATGTGCATGTACGTATGTGTGTGTATCTATGTGTGTGAATGTATGTATGCATATGTTTGTGTATCTATATGTGTATGTATGTGTGTGTACATATGTGTGTGAATGTATGTATGCATATGTTTGTGTATGTATATGTATATGTATGTGTGTGTATGTATGTGTGTGAATGTATGTATGCATATGTATGTGTATGCATGTGTATATGTGTATATATGTATGCATGTGTGTATATGTGTGTGTGTGTATGTATGCATGCATATGCATGAGTATGTGTGTGTATGTATCTTTATCTCTCTCTCTTTCTCTCTCTTTCACTCTCTTTATCTCTCTCTCTCTCCTTCTCTCTCTCTTTCTCTTTCATCTCTCTATCTCTTTTTCTCTCTCTCTCTTTAATCTCTCTCTCTCTCTCTCTCTCTTTCTTTCTTTCTCTTTAATCTCTCTCTCTCTATCTCTCTTTAATCTCTCTCTCTCTCTATATATATATATACATATACATATATATATATATATATATATATATATATATATATATATATATATATATATATATATATATATATATATATATATATATATATATACATATATATAAATAGAGAACAAAACAATCACTTACATCGATGTAATCTTTTGTATTGTTGTCATCAAAGCCTAATGATTGTTGTATGTCATCAAATTCCGAAGAATCAATGCCAAAAGCCTCTTGGGAAACAAAAGACGATAAATTAAACAACAGAAAACATAGAGAAAGAGAAAGGGTGAAAGATTACATTCATCACTTACCAAGATGTGAGATTGAGAGAGAGAGAGTGTGTGTGTGTGTGTATGTAGAGAAAGATATCTGTGTGTGTGTGTGTGTGTGCACAAGACAATGCTAGTCACAATTCAGTTCACATGCAGAAGTTTCACAGCAACACCAATTAGTTCAAAACACGTGCAAAATGTTGATTTTTTGCTCTCGGGTCCGAGTATGTTTAAAACAAGATGCCAATATAGGTGTTGGTATGAGTGCCGGTATGAGCATCCGTAATCTCTAGGAAGTTACTGACCCTCATACCAACACTCATACAGATGCTTATACCGATGCCTATACTTAGGATGGCAATGTATCCAGACGATCAATTTCAAATGGTCATATCGACAGTTTAGTGACCGTCAGTATGCTTAATGTGAACTTTCCAAGCATTTCCACCGATCATACTTACGTCGAGAGTAGACTATCCGTATGGACAACATCGGTATGCCCCTAATATGGTGTTGTGTGAATCTGTATGTAAGTATATGTGTATGTATAAGTGTATCTGCATATGTGTGTGTACATATGTATGTTTATGTGTGTGTATATGTATGTGTAAGTGTATGTGCATATGTCTATGTATGTGCAAGTATATGAGTGTGTATATGTATATATGTGCATATGTATATGTAAGTGTATGTGCATATGTGTATGTATCTGCATGTATATGAGTGTGTATATGTATTTATGCGCATGTGTATGTTTACGTGTTTGTGCATATGTGTGTGTATGTGCATGTGTATGTGAATGTGTGTGTATATGTATGTATGTGCATATGTATGTGTAAGTGTATGTGCATATGTGTATGTATGTGCATGTATATGAGTGTGTATATGTATATATGTGAATATGTATGTGTAAGTGTATGTGCATGTATATGAATGTGTATATATATGTATGTGCATGTGTATGCTTAAGTGTGTGTATATGTATATATGTGCATATGTATTTGTAAGTGTATGTGCATGTATATGAGTGTGTATATGTATGTATGTGCATGTGTAAGTGTAAGTGTGTCTATATGTATATATGTGCATGTGTATGTGTAAGTGTATGTGCATATGTGCATGTATATGAGTGTGTATATGTATGTATGGGCAAGTGTATGTGTTAGTGTATGTGTGTATATGTCTCTGTAAGTGCATGTGTATGTGTACATGTGTGTATATGTATGTATGCGCATATGTGTGTGTATGTGTATGTATATAAATGTATATGAGTGTGTATATGTATGTATGTGCATGTGTATGTCTAAGTGTGTGTATATGTATGTATGTGCATGTGTATGTGTAAGTGTATATGGGTATGTGTGTGTATGTGCATGTATATGAGTGTGTATATATATGCATGTGCTTGTGTATGTCTAAGTGTGTGTATATGTATGTATGTGGATGTGTATGTGTAAGTGTATATATGTGCATGTATATGAGTGTATATGTATGTATGAGCATGTGTATGTGTAAGTGTATGTGTGTATGCGTGTATGCACACGTGTATGTGTGTGTATATGTATGTATGTGCCTATGCATGTACGTGTAAGCGTATGTGCATATGTTTATGTGTAAGTGTATGTTTGTGTATATGTATGTATGTGCATGTGTTTGTGTAAGTTTATGTTCATATGTTTGTATACATATGTCCATGTGTATGTGTATGTGCGTGTATATGTATGTGTGTGTGTATATGTGTGTGTGCATGTGTATATGAATGAGTAAGTGAGTATGTTAATTAATGAAAATAAAATAATTTAAATGATATAGAAACAATGAAAATTGTACTTATGATAATTAGCCATATTTTATGCTTGGTGAACTTCTTGAATAACCTTCAATAAAGAGAGAAAGAGAGAGAGAGAGAGAGAGAGAGAGAGAGAGATCAAAAGAGATAAGAAAAGAGAGATATACAATATGAGAGAGAGAGATTAAAATAGAAAGAGATTCAGAAAGAGATTACTGGAGCTCATAAGTGTAGTGCAGATCTAGATGCTGGAGAGCTCTTCGAACACTTGCATGTAAAATCAGGATGGAAGAGCGATCCGATGTTTTTTTTTTTGTACTTTTATCAAGCTTAACCATTGCATAAGTGATGTAGAAGCATCATGGATGCAATCATACAATTTGTGAATAATCAACACGCATCATCGTCGCCTAAGCAATGCAAATCAACATAGCATATTCAATGCTTGCTTTGCGTCGCATAAGTGATGCTTGCCTTTGCATCGCATAGCTGAAGCTAATCTAGCAACACCCTCGGGAACGTCACTAGAAGCATCAAGAATGATGGCCAAAATAATGCCAACAATAGCATTGCTTATACGATGGTGCATGCTCGATGCTCGGTCTAACCTGGCCTAAGCCATCTATGGGGATTTCAAATTTGATCTCATTGGAGGATTTGCGCTTTGTAGTTCTGATAGGAACTTCAACACAATAGTCAAGTACTAAGATATTCTCATCTTTAGCCATTTGTAATTATATGAATAATTTTATGGTTGCACATAAATGAAAGAGGTCACAATGAAAACCATCTTCATTTTCAAGGGATAGAAATAAGTGAACTTTTAAATGAGAGATGAATAATTAATATCAGAAAAGAAACTTGCACTTTTGTGTATAAGAGTATTTATTAGGCAACAGATATATGTGGAACATATTATATTGTCTCATCTAATGTATTAGTTGTGTTCATCATTCCATTTCAAGATCCGTTGATCTAAATATCAATAGTAGATTTGTGTCATTGGTTCATAGAATCTTCTATTCCTATGAAGTAATATCGAGGAAGTTTAATGTTCTGCATGCATGTAAGCTCCCCTCTTTAGAGAAGAAAAGCATAAATTGAAAATCGGAAAACAAAAAGGAATTTCTTATGTTGGTTCCACTTTTTGATCATGCTTCAACTTGATTGGAGGCCATTTGGTGCCTACCACACGCCCAAAAATGTATAGAAATAAGGGCATAGAAGCATATGAAATGGTATACATATTCAGCTTCGAGTGTGTATAACAATTCTGCATTCATGTATTTAGGATGCACTTTGAATTCTAACACTCATATTTGCATGATATTTGAAATTCACAATTTTGATAGAGGAGGCAACAATAGGTTTGTTCATTGTTATACCAATGTCTATCTACCCTATCTCGTTTGTGATCACTCTAACCTCATACCATGTGGGTAGAGAGATAGAGACAGAGAGTGAGAGAGTGCATACATCTACGGGATGTTAATATCTTGATTTCTATGGAATCTAACTAGATTAATCTCTTAAATCCAAATTCGAAAAGGTGATTTCCAGCCATTAGAAATAGAGTGAAGGCAAAGATTCTTTCAGTGGATAATACCTCACTAGCTTATAAACACGATAGATCACTTCAAATAGGTGGCGCAAATGGGATGGATGCAAATCTCTTTAATTTGACGGATATTCTACCCCCTGTGGCTCTTTCCCTTTGCCAAAGGATTCTTTTACAATGTTTCTACCGAAAAAGTGTATGTCTTTGTAGGTTGACGGGATCTCCTTCTTGAAATCTACAAGATGCCTTATATTTTGTAATATGAATTTCGTAATTTGCATGTGGTAGCATACTCGTGGGGAATTGTAAGCATATCCATTGTTACTTTGTTTTTACTGTAAGAGATTCTAGAGTTTTAGACAGGACATCAGTTCCATGCGATGCTGAGAAATAATAATAGCAGAAATGTTGTTTCTACAGTTGCGCACGGAAGTAGATGATATAATGTCTCGTTCTTTAATGGATTTCTTTTTCTGACCTTCAGATGTCCACTTTGAAGCATCAAATTAATACTAGCTAAAAAATTTGTGGGACTTGAAATATTCTCTTTTGCAAGAAAAAATGATGCACCAACCCAATCACATGTAGCATAGTACTAAAAAAAGGTGTTTACTGCCCATTCTTTTCTCAAAATGGGACATGTTTTATTATGATGAACACTCTAGAGGTCATGCACAATTCTACAATGAAACAGAAATTCGACGTAAAATTCAGACTTGATAATCGAATGTGTATTGGGTATGTCCGCTCCGTCTTGTGCTACAGGAGGCAGAAACGTTTTGTCGGTTTGCCGATAGGAGTCAGGAGGCACCCTATCTCAAACCGAAAGATTGCTAAATGTGGATATTATGTTGCTGAACTTACCCGGCCTCAGAAATCTGGCCCCCATTTTGGTGATCCGAAAAGGAGAACTCAAAGGATACAGATAAGGATATGGTTGATAACACAGTACTTTCTATTCCGTCATATCGTCAAAAAAGATGTGACTTCACGCACAGCTTTGAGGAGGTTTGAGATATGGCGCAACATCTTAATAGACTGCTGACTCAGAAGACTTAGCTTAAGAGATCTTCTTGCGAGTACGAACTTTTCAATTCATATTTCAAACAGTAGTATATCTGTTGTGGACGGGAGCTAAAGCAGGCTCACTATTCGGAATCGAAGGAGATGGAAGGAGAGTGGCTCAAAACAGAGCACATCAGATGTAAGCGTATTAGACAATGCAATTTCTTTTCTTCTTTTATTTGCCTATCACTTTAAAACAAAGATAGACTCTGAAATGATTGTCTTTCCCGATCATCATATTCCCCACCGAATACGTGCTGAAAGGTTTTACGACTTCTTGGGTAAGCTTTGATGGGATCCCCCTGCCCCCCGCTACACGGTCTCCTGATGGAGCTCCTGACCGGCATAAGAACTTAACATTCAGATTCACATTCACAGAGAGCTTGTGTCTAAGTTGTGAAGCCTCTCCGTTATCGGATGCAAATGTAAGGCAGAAGCACCTAAAGTTTAGCCTAAAAATAATAGAAACGCTGTGTCGTCCAGGTAAATTTTCTTTTTTGCTTCTCTTAAGATTGCACAGACGGATGAAAACAATCCATCTGCGTCATAATTTCTGATTGGCAACAGAGAAACTTTGATTGCCATATCCTCTCTTTGTCGTTTCAACGATGAAGATGAGGTGTTAAGCAGAACACGTTTGATAGAATCCATGAGTTTAATCAAACTCATCCAACTAAGTGGACATATCAGTCATGAGCGCGACCGCTCATCATTCTGTCGGGAACATTTCTTACCAATTTAGTATCAATGAAAAAAGAATCAAACCTATCATTGTTCATCATTATATTAATGGAAAAGAATGTCGATCACCGTCTACCTTTTCTTGTTCACTGATTGCTATACTGAGCTCAATCATAACCCAAATAGGATGAGAAATCGCCTCAGTAGGATGTCCTTTTGAGCGCATGTGTGTACAATAAACGAGTGTCATTCTTTTAGCTGATTCATGTCTTCTTCATACATGAAATTCTAAATTGAATCACATCTTCCACAAAAAAACTACATGTTCGCTGTCCGGGAAAACTAAATAATCGGTGGATGATATAATCGCTGTCCATTTTCAAACATTGTGTTTACAGATTATTTCATATTGTTTAGCAATTCGCAAGCATGTTAAATACGTACGCAGTAGACAATATCTCCTCAGAGTATGAGTTACTCAACGACTGTTCACCATATATTTTTTCATTCTCTTAAGAAGACTAGTTTTTCTTTCGGAAAAGGAACATTTTGTATTATTGATCGGACATTTTGCAGTTGTGTACTTGATCCTTCAAAAATGAATAAGACTTCAAAGGGATTTACTGGTCTCGTCACAGACAATGAAGAGTTCCCATTTTACATGATAACGTAGTTTCAATCATTACAAGAAACTAGTTAAAGCACATAGAAACTTTCATGCCCAGAACTCTTCTCTAAAATAGTCTCAAACTATAGTTCAACACCAAAAGATGGTGTTTGCGTTGTAATACTGACATCAGTATTAACAGGTTGTAATTTACACTTAATTTCCAATATTTAATTTTTTGGATTGAAAAACAATGTACCCAGGATGAAGGACTCACATACATGTTCACATGAATCCTTATTTTTCGGAAAGTAAGATGTCAAATCAATTTTTTTCCAAGATACAAAATCTTTAACATGTGAAACGATTTCCATCTTATATGGTCTGCAAACTTGAGCTACGCATGGACAACCATAAAATGATATCTCATTTTGTGATCTTATAATATACCTTACAAAGCATAATAGGTGAAAACACTTTGTCATCATTAGTGGGGCCATGAATTATGCACATTGGATCAAACAACTTAATTAATGAAATATGTTTCCTCGATTTTGAGATTAAAACTAGATACAATATTTGATCCATGCACTTACTAGCAATTATTATGAATGTATTATGACTCTTATCAATTAGCAAATCCTTCCCATCTCCCATAATAGGATATGAGCTGTGTGTGCACATGACATCAACTCATATAAGGGAAAGTTTAAGTGAAATGAAAAATCCATGCTGAGCGGTATATATGTTTCCTTGCACCATAATAAAAGTATCGACCATCGTATACCATAATACATGTAAAATGACCACGACATAGCAGCACATGGAATGGTCTAAAATATTCACTTTGAGTTTGTATAACAAGTTTACATTCATGTTCTTAGGCTGCACTATGAATTTTAACTCTCAGATGTGCATGAATTGTTATTTGAGGTTCACACTTTTGACAGAGGAGGCAACATTAGGCTAGTTTATTTTTTACTAGTGTTTATTTACCATATCTCATATATGATCACTCTAACGTCATACCATGTGGATATATATATATATATATATATATATATATATATATATATATATATATATATATATATATATATATATATATATATAGAGAGAGAGAGAGAGAGAGAGAGAGAGAGAGAGAGAGAGAGAGTGCGTTCATCTATGGGATGTTAATATCATGATCTCTAAGAGATTTGCATTTTGGAGTTGGATTGGTGAGTCACTTTATGCATAAACCATGTAGAGTGCATTTGGATGCAGTGAGATGCATATTGCGATATGTGAAAGGAACATGCAACTTTGGTTTTTTTTATGAGAGAAAAGTTCAGCCATGTATATATGCATACACAGATGCCGATTGGACTGGAAATGTCATGGATTGAAGGTCAAGACTGGATTCTCAATCTTACTTGAAAGTGCAACCATTTTTTGGAGTAGCAAAAAGCAACCAACTGTCGCTTTTTCAAGTACGGAAGCTGAATATAGAGGCATTACACAAGCCGTTTGTGAAGCAACATGGATTAAGTACCTACTTCAAGACATGGGAGTCTACATCGATGGAAAGGTGGTCATCCATTGTGACAATGGGAGCAACATAATGTTATCATAGATTCCCATTTATCATGTGATATCGAAGCACATCAAAGTTTATCAGTTTGTTCGTGAGAAGGTCATCGAAGGAGAAGTGGAGCTCATTAATATGAAAACTAAAGAACAAGTGGCGGATATCTTCACCAAAGGTCTTCCCAAAGACAAGTTCATCTACTTTAGAGAAGCTTTAGGAGTTAGAAAGCTTTAGTTTGTATTTAGATTGCATTTCATGTTGATTTCATTTGTATGGACATATGTATTTCTTTCATTTTGTATTCAAGGAGAAGGTCATCGAAGGAGAAGTGGAGCTCATTAATATGAAAACTAAAGAACAAGTGGCGGATATCTTCACCAAAGGTCTTCCCAAAGACAAGTTCATCTACTTTAGAGAAGCTTTAGGAGTTAGAAAGCTTTAGTTTGTATTTAGATTGCATTTCATGTTGATTTCATTTGTATGGACATATGTATTTCTTTCATTTTGTATTCAAACTCACTCTAAGCTTGAGGGGGAGATTTAATGATGTTGCATACCATAAAATGTGTAACATTAAGACACTTCAATAATAATGTTCCCCACCGCCAGAACAACGTGTGGCTTATCTAAGAATGGTCTCTCTCTCTCTCTCTGTCTCTCTGATGTGATGGGGAGGACGATGATGCCTCCCCCATAGCTGCGCAAACACACAATGCTGAGAAATAATAATAGCAAAAATGTTGTTTCTAGAATTTCATGGAAGTAGATAATATAATTTCTTGTTGTTTAATTGAATTCGTTTTCTGACTTGCAGATCTCCATTTTGAAGCATTAGATTAATACTAGTTAAATAACTTGGTGCATACTTGTGGGACTTGACATATTCTCTCTTGCGAGAAAAAGTGATGCACCAATCCAATCACATGTGGAACATCGAATGCACGTGGAACATGATATAAAGTTTAGTAATAAAAATAGGTGTTTATTGGCAACTCTTTTCTGAAAATGGGAGCTGCTTTATTATGATAAACAATCTAGAGTTCATGTACAATTCTACAGCGAGGGCAGAAATTGGACATTAAAGTCAGACTCAAGAATCGAATGTGTATTCGGTATGTCTGCTCCGTCTTGTGCTACAGGAGGCAGGGATGTCTTGTCGGTTTTCCTATAGGAGGCAGGGATGTCTTGTACTCTATCTCAAACCGAAAGATTGCTGAATCTGGATATTTTCCTGATGAGTTTGCCCTCAGAAAACAAGCAGCCATTTCAGTGATTCGAAAAGGAGAACTAAAAGGATACAGATATGGATATGGATGACAACAAAGTACTTTCTGTTCCGTCATATCGTCAAAGGAGATGTGACTTCGCGCACGGCGTTTGAGAAGGATTGAGATATGGCCCAACGGTATAGTTCATGCTCCCACACATCTTAATGCACTGCTGACTCAGAGGACTTAGCTTAAGAGATCTTCCTGTGAGTACGAACTTTCAATTAATATTTGAAATAGTCGTATCTTTGTGCTGACGGGAGCTAAAGCAGGCTCCCTATTGATCCAGCGAAGGAACCGAAGGAGAGGGCTCAAAACAGAGCACATCAGATGTAAGCGTTTTAGACAATGAAATCTCCTTTCTTCTTTTATTTTCCTATCACTTTAAAACAAAGATAGACCGTGAAACGAATACGTGCTGAAAGGTTTCACGACTTCACCGGTAAGTTTTGGTGGGATCCCCCTCCCCCCATAAATCATTTCTGCATATTTGTCCACTTTTCCAGTCAGAAAGAATCTAGATGGGCATACGAGAGAGAGAGAGAGAGAGAGAGAGAGAGAGAGAGAGAGAGAGAGAGGCTTATATTGGCTCGTCGCAACTGTACGTGCTCTATTGGGTCCGAAGGCACTCTCTTGGTCTCCTGATCCAGCTCTTTAGGGGCTTAAGAACTGAACATTCAGATTCAAATTCAGAGAGAGCTTGTTGTTGGAGTAATAAGTCGTAAGCTCCAATAATATCTAATTAACCATTCAAATAAACCTTAGTCCCATAAAGCGGTGATTCTAAGAGTCACGTTGTAAACGCACGAATGCCTATGTAATCTTGATCCAAGAAACTAATTGAATAACGTTTCTATCTTTTGCTCCTCACCAAGGCATGCTCACCATCCTGTCTGTGCAATCTTTCTAACATGGTATCAAGAGTAGATTTTTTCGGTGCACTCATTCTCCAGCCCGCTTCCATGCAAACAATGATGCAACCTGCTGATGCTCATGGTGCAGATAGCGCTCACCAACTAGTCCTCTCTACCAGCAGTGTAGAGGATGGCATAATTGCCTCTTTCCGAACCTCCTTGCAGTGCCCTCATAAAGACGTCCCTACTATCAACATCCCTGGCGATAACTCCATGCAAGAGGCTGGTCAAACCGCACCCTGTGGTGCCAAACTCCTTCGCACCCCTACTGATGAGGATGTCGTTGCTGCCTTCCTAGCAGACTTCACAGAGAAACGATCCAACTTCTCTATTGCTACCGCAGATACCTCTGCGATGACCTCCGTTAACATCGAAGATCTCTTGTGCTTGCCCATCGCGCAGAACATCAAGATGGCCATTTCCATCATGGACGAAACCATTGGCACCTTCTTGGCTTCAATTGTTGACTATGTCACCGTTACCAATGCTTCACTGCCTGTAAATGCTCCTGTGATGTCCTTTGGTACAACAGGGCCTCCCATTTTATTTGTCATCCATGCGACACTCTTCATCAAAGCCGTCGCAGCATCTATCCTGATCCTCACTATTACCTTCGTGCTCTTATTGATAAATTGCATCTCGCAATAGGGGATTCCATTACTCCGGACACCTACTATCTGTCATGGATGTCCTAAGGCCTACATGCTGACCTACTTCTCCCTTCATGTGCTTGGGAAACAGATCCCCTTGTCTCCTTCTAATGTCCCACCAGTGCTGTCACTCAAACAGATCCAGGCTTTTGCGACGATGGTGAACAACACGAAAACAGAGAGCAATATCCAAAAACCTGATCACACCAAAGGTTTCCTCAGTAATATCCAGGCGCTCTACTTACACACCATAAAAAAACCGATCGGGGGTCAACTGCTATCATACAAGGGTCTCATCAACCTCAATTTACCTACACTGGACTTCACATATCCACCATTTGATCCAGGCGTTTCAGCCTCGAAGCTGTTTACCTTATGTTGCCTCTCTCCATTCTCAGGCATTGGCATTGATGATGCATCTGGCATCACACTCCAATCGTCAAGCACGGCAACTTGCATCGACAGTTCTCCAATGGATTATTTCCTCACGTTGAATGTCGCACTCGTATAATAGGTCCACTGAAAACTCCATGTCTCAAGCGTGGAAAATATAGGCAACATTCTACTCACAGTGCAATCTCTCCTACTCCAAAACTTAGCAGCAAAGTAGATCCATGGGAGAGATTGCAGATCCTGAGCCCCACCTTTCAGATCATCTTTGAAGAACTAATGAAGGATGATTCCCTTTCCCCTCTTTTGCGACTGCTGGAACTATCATTCAGGTCACTTGAAGCAAATAATGGCTCTTTCTGCAGAGACTTGCAAATGGACATATTCCTTTTCTTGGCTGAAGGCCCAGCATGGCCCTTCCCCTTTACTACAGTCTTCGTTTTGGACATACAACATTTTCTCAAGGAGTACGTGACACAAAGGAACAACAAAAACCTTTTGACTGCATTCATATTAACACATTTTTCAAACGAGATAACTCATCATTGTCTTAAGAATCCTGCTCATGTCAATCCCACAAAGGCCACAAGCAACTCAGCTAATTTCCAACAACACCCACAATCATCACAACAGGCCTTCACAAGTAGAAGACGATTGCAGATTCTCTTCAACAGCTATGTTCATGAAGCAGACGCCTTCTACGATTCACTAGAAGTTTGTTCCTCTCACATTTCTTAGTTCTGGGGGGGTGAAACAGGAAATACAAAACTCAAAAATGGAAATGCCACTGTAATAATTAAAGATGCTGATATGCGTCCACCAAGCAATTTATTCTCAAGCCAAAGATCCAAATCATACAATGTTGTGGTTCTCATCACAATACACAGACATCAAATTTTGAAGCAGATTGATGAAGCAATATTTACAGCAGGGCAAATCCAAGTCTAGGATCATATGAAGAGCTTCTTATTGCAACAGATTCTATTAGTCACACTCTTTAGTGTATCTTTAATCTCACATCTCCATATTATTTTTGTAACTGAATTATGTGTGTTTAACGCTCATCGACTTAGGAGGGGTGTGTTGGAGTAATGAGTCGTAAGCTCCAATAATATCTAATTAACCATTCAAATAAACCTTAGTTCCATCAAGCGGTGATTCTAAGAGTCACGTTGTAAACGCACGAATGCCTATGTAATCTTGATCCAAGAAACTAATTGAATAATGGTTCTATCTTCTGCTCCACGCCAACGCGTGCTCACAGTCCTATCTGTGCCCCTCTTTCTAACACTTGTGTCTAAGTTGTGGAGCTTCTCTGCTCTAGGATGCAAATGTAAGGCACACGCACCTCAACTTTCGCGTAAAAATAATTGAAAGCTTGTCTCGTACAGGTTGCTTTTCTTTTTTTTTTTCTTTGCATTTTTTGAGATGGCACAGACGGATCAAAACAACCCATCTGCCTCATGATTTTTCATTGGCAACAGAGAACTTTTATTGCCATATGCTCTCTTTGTCGTTTCAACGACGAAGATGAGGTGTTAAGCAGAACACGTCTGATAGAATCTATGAGTGTATCCAAACTTTTCACTAAGTGGACATATCAGTCATGAGGCCGACCCCACATCATTCTGTCGCGAATATTTCTTACAAATTCCGTATCAATGAAAAAAGAATCAAACCTATCATTGTTCATCATTATATTAATGGAAAAGAGTGTCGATCACCGTCTACCTTTTCTTGTTCAGTGATTGCTAGACTGAGCTCACTCATAACCGACATAGGATGAGAGTACATATGAGGTTATGTGAGTACAATAAATAAGTGTCATTCTTTTAGCTGATTCATGTCTTCTTGATACATGTGATTATAGGTTGAATCAACTTTTTCACAAAAAAACTACAACTTGGCTGTCCGGGAAAAATAAATAATCGTTGGATGATATAAAAGAAAGACTTTTCGCTTAGATTTTGGTACCCAGGTAAACACATTTCATAGCATTATCATCCATTTTCAAACATTGTTGGTTACAGACTAGTTCATATTCTAGATAGTTTAAGACACACAAATAAGAAAGGAATCACGTTTAGTAATCTGCAAGCATTATAAGCATTGTTATAACTAAATGGTTTAGTGGTATGCAGGTTAAATACGTACGCAATAGACAACATCGCCTTGGAGTATGAGTTATTTTTTCATTCTCTTAAGTGGACTAGTTTAACTTTGCGAAAAGGAACATTTTGCATTATTTATCGGACATTTTGTATTTGTGTATTTGGTCCTTGAATAATGAATAAGACTTCAAAGGAATTTACTACTATCCTTGCAGATAATGAAGACTTACCATTTTACATGATAACTTAGTTTCGGTCATAACCAAAAACTAGTTAAAACACATGGAGATGTTCGATTTTACTTAGCAGAATACAAGATGTCATGCCCAGAACTCTTCTCTGGAATGGTCTCAAAGTATAGGTGATCACCGAAAGATGGTGTTTGCGTTGTAATTCTGATATCAACATAAACAGGTTGTAATTTACAATTAATGTCCAATATTCAATGTTTGGGATCGAAAAAACAATGTACCCAGGATGAAGGACACACACACATGTTCACATGAATCCTCACTTTTCAGAATTTAATGTGTCAAATCAATTTTTCTCCAAGATTCAAAATCTATAAAAGTGTGAAACGGTTTCCATCTTATATGCTCTGCAAACTTCAACTACACTTGGATAACCATAAGAACATATCCCAATTTGTGAGGTTATAATATGGACCATAAATTATGCTTCGTATATCTTTCCTAAATTTGAGATTAAAAACAGATACAATCTTTGATCCATGCACATATCAGGCATCTAACGATATGAATGTATTATGAGTTTTATCACTAAGCAAAACCTTCCAATCTCCCATAATCATTAGGGGAAAAAATGAACCCTGAATGGGCCTTTTAGATTAAGGAGTGATTAGTGATGGACCAATCAGAAGAGGGTGGTGGCCACAGTCTATGCCCTATAAAATACTAGGCTGAAGGGTGGAGAGGGGACATATTTCTCCCTTATTTAATGAGCTGCCTCTAGAGAGAGAATGAATCTCGTAACTCAGTTGGGCCCAAAAATTCAAAATTTCTGAAAAGTTAAAAAACTCATCATAACACCTGAAAATGGACCCCCCATTACTTTTTAGGGTCAAAAGTACTCTTTTTGACCCCAAATTCAAAATCCGTGCATGTTTTGAGCTGAAAAAAATGAGTTTTTTCAAAAATACTCAAAAAAGAGTTATTTCCCTTCTAAACCTCACATTTTCATACCCAGGTCCCAAAAAGTCATCTTTTCCCACTACTTTCACTCTGTAGCACACCATTGAAGCTCCTGTTTCTACACTCCAACCTACCTGCATCTCCTATCTCGAATTACTGTTGTAGCTTGAAGACCTTTAGCTTCAATGGCAACATCTAAAGCTTCTAGGCGACCAAAAGATGAAATCCTCACATTAAGATGTCACAATATCAAAGCCACAGATGGGCAGTGGCTATCACATGAGTACTCCAAAGGTGCATGGGTGTACATGCAACCCTCTAGAGTTGGGCCTCATCGAGTTAGAGATCGTGGAAACTTAGATCTTCATTGGAAGGGAAAGTTACTTGGCTTCAAGAAGCATAGAGACAATGGGATGGTTGCTATTGTACAACATGTTTTTACAATGGCAACTATGAAACTTGAAAACTCTAGTAGTATGAGATATCCTGTGAACTGTAAGTATTACTCTACAATATTTTATGTTTTCTTGTGTCGGATATATTTCTGAACTATTTAGATATGTTTTTGTTTGTTTCAGATGTATTTCCTTCTACTTTGGTGGAAGAGCAACCACTTCATAGTCTTACAGGTACTTTCCAGGCATTGCATGCAGATGTTGGTGCACTAGTCTTTCCAAATATATCTCCTGCTCAACTTTACCATGATAGATTTTTCTTTTACACACATAGATATGTTGTACCCTCTACAATGAATGGTTTTGGAAGGTTAGAGAGAATTGAAGTACATTCTCTTCTTAGCTTGGAGTGGCCAAAACCTGATATATGGTCCGTATCATCTTTGAAGCAAAAGATGGTAATGGATATACATAACTCTTTGAAATTCACAAAAGTGTCTAGGTCTATAGGTTTGCACTGGTCTTTTCCCATTCATTGTTTTGTATATTTATTCCAAGGATTCTCATTCCAAGAGACTTCCACCATGTTCATGTGTAAAGATATCACATATGAGCAAGTCGAAAGTCTTCTTGGTGAAAATTGGGGTTTGATGGAAGGAATTGCAAAAGGTGATAAATATCTCTGTAAAATAGGTGGAACAGGTATAGCATTTCGATATTTGAAACAACGTACTTCATTATACATCAAATTCTACTATGATCGTTGGATGTGCAAACTTGGCAAATGGATACCATTTAAAAGTTCAGAGGGATCTTTGCATTCATTTGAAATAAAGCTTAGATTGCCCAACAATGAAACAGAAACTATTTTAGTGAATAATCATTGGACCTTGGCTAATCTGAGAGAACACTTGATGATTATGGGGTTTGAAGGACTAACTCAATCCATCTTCAAAATTCAAGGACATAAGGTGAGAAATGTTTCATGTTTTTGTGAAAGTAATCTTTTTGTTGTTGTTTATTTTACTTTAATGACTTCAATTTGTTGCAAATTGATTACAGGTGGGCAGAAGAATGGAATACAAAATGAAAGTCCCTGTAGATTGGAGCAAAGATGGAACAGAGCTCTCATTGTCATAGTTCTTTTGCAACCTGATAATGTCACTTCTTGGGCCCTAGTCATTGTATCTCATGGTTTTTGCACTTTCAAGAACCTTGTAAAAAGTAGGACAATTGATTCATGTTAGATATTGTATATACCTTATTCTCTGCAATGATAATTTCAAAACTTTTGGAATGTCAAAAAATCTGTTCACTACTTTGAAATGTGGTTGCCCATGTTTTTTTCTGTGCATTATTTTGTCATCCGAAACTCATTTTTTGAAATTGCACTTCTTTATTCTATACTTTTAAAAGTGGGCCCAGTCAATTTAAAAACTTGAAACTGCTATAAAAATGGCTCTATGTGCTCATTTCTCACATTTGCACTCTCAAAGAGCTAGAAAGCACAGCCTGCAAGCCTCTAGAAATCTCGCGCGCAAGCAATGGCTGCTAGCACTTCCACTCCCATGAAATCTCCTCGAGATTTATTCATGGAGTTTTTGGAAACTACAGACTACAATGGTCGTACGGATTTGTATGACCTAGTCTGTAGAGTCCCTAATCTTGAAGGGACAATAGCCATGAATTCCGATGTGATCGATGAGATCACAGATTTTATGGAACTCTATATTTTAAGATATGCCATAGATATTCCAGCATATGAGTGTAAATGGGTCCCCTGTGACCTGCTTTTTTACATTCATAAAGGAGATGAGGCATTTGCGAAGCGCTTAAAGCGTTTCATGGCGATTGCTGAGGCTTCAGGGCACCTGTTAGATGACACAGTGCCCTTAATTAAACAATTAAATAAGAAAAGGAAAATGGGAAGAAAATATCTTTCCTACATAGCAACAACAATCTTTTTTGTCAATGAGGAGCCCGAACCTTCACCCATGGACCTACCCCATCTTGTTACTGGGGGTTTTGTAGATGACAAGAAAGAACCCCAGACAGAAGCTCTCAACTTATTAGAAGAGAGTCAAAAAATTTCCAGAGAATTTCCTCAAGGAGTAGTGGACAAATTAAAGGAAGCCAGTACACAGAAGAGTCCACCCTCCAACTTAGACCCCGTGGAACCCACTCTACCAGAGGTAGAGATGGAAATGTTTTCAGTTGTACTTGTTGATGGAGAGGAATTTTTGTTCCTGCATGATATTGAGAAGGCATTCGGTCTACGCCTCGACGAATGCCTTAGTATTTTCAGCTCAACCTCGGATGTTCCCATGGACAACACTTCTGACATTATCGAAAAGGCAACAATTCCACTTGGTGAATCAGTTGCGGACACCATTGCATTTGTGTGTGAAGAGATTTTGAGCCATGCCAACCAAGATGCCAGTGAAGAAGATCTAGCCACAGCAAGGGAAAGAATTTTGGAGAAGAAGATTCCAACATCCCCTGTTGTGGAGCAAAGTGGCATGGCCCATTCATCAATTCCACTAGATGCAATGGGAAGAGGAGAGGATGAAGACAGGCTTCAAGATGTAAGTCTCTACTGACATTTATGGTTGTCTCATATTCATACAAGATGTATCTATTTAATTTTATGATTGTCTATGTGCAGGAAACAATTGAAGTGGATAAATTTGCAGCAAGGAGTGGTGGTGACCGTGTTTCCCGGGGCCATGGCTCTTCCTTGGCACAGTACATTGGAAAATTGCCAAAGGAAGATTTTGTAATAATCCACAAGGACTTTTCCCCTCAAGGACACTTCATGACTTGGTGTATGAAGGCCTTGAGTAAAGTTTTGTGCCTATCTACAATAATGCAAGGGACCAATTGTATATTTCTAGTTAGGAAGTCCCTTGCCCTTACTACCCTAGGAGTTAACTTTAGAGGAAAAATATTAGGTCAAATAGGAATAGCTTTGGGTCTTGGATTGACAGACCCTCAATTAATATCCCAATCAGTTTTGACTTACCAATTGCCTCTATCTTTTCAGAGAAGAAAGAATGTAGTGGAGAGGCTCAAGGCCAAGAGCCAATTGTAAAAACTTTATAATACCAATGTTTTGTTTTTCCAATTTCCATGTGCATTCAATCTATTATATCTTTATGGTTTGACAATCTCATAACTTTTGCACAGTTTAATCAGTCTTTTTCCATTGTTTCTTGTAATTTGTGTTGCCCAAAATGCATGGAATGGCTAAGGAATGCAAAAAAAAGGCCTGCCACAGAAACGCGGGGATGGGCCCTGCAAAACTTTTGCAGGGCCCATCCCCGCGTTTCTGTGGCAGGCCTTTTTTTTGCATTCCTAGGCCATCCTATGCACTAGCTTACCTGTATTGCAAGTCTATCTTCTCAATTAGCACCTTCACTTGGGGAAATGTGGAACACTCTTCTTATATGCAATAATTAGAGAAAATTAAGACTCCTCTGGGTGCATATAAGCATGCAGCAGTAAATCAGTGCATGTATGTATGTTCATAAACATTTTTTAGCTATTGGTCAGGGGTTTAGCATGCAGTGCACTCTAGCCAAGGCTAATCATATGCCCCCATGTGCATGGCATGGGTTTTCATGGCTTGGAAATGCCAAAAAAAGGCCTGCCACAGAAACGCGGGGATAGGCCCTGCAAAACTTTTGCAGGGCCCATCCCCGCGTTTCTGTGGCAGGCCTTTTCTTGGCATTTCTTGGCCATGAAATGCATTAAATAGCATTACCACTTACAACAAGTACAGAAAAAAGAATGATACAACTATGAAAAACACTTCAAAGATGTACTGGAAAAACACACCTACAAACATAGGAGAAATAAACTTCAAAACATGTACACTAAGAGATAAACATTTGGGAGAGCAAATATGACAAGACAAAGATTATATTCATCATTTGGGTTTTACAAAATATTCATCGTATGGGATATACAAAAGGTTATCCAAACAAGGGAGTACAAATTATGGTTAATGGTTATTCCCTCTAATTCTCCTAGCTAGCTGCAAATCTTTAGGTTGTATTGTCACTCTCTTTGCATGGATGGCACATAGGTTAGAGTCCTCCAACATTGATATAAGATACGCCTCTGCAGCTTCTTGTAGAGCTTCAATGGCTATCCCTTGGATACGAAGTCCAGCGCAATAGCGTTGGATCTCTTCCTTCACAACTCTTGCAAATGACCTTCGTGGAATCAGAAGCTCCACAGACTTTTGATAGTGTCGAATCTCCGCAAAGGCTCTGGTTTGCTTTCTGCGCCTTTGTGGTGCTCTTGCATTTGGGGGGATGTTGGGTTGTGGTCGTTGTGGTCTACGACGTGGTTGATAGTTCTTCTTTCTTCTTGGAGGACGCCTAGATGGTCCTGCCTCATCATTTACTTCCTCTGCCCGACCTTGCTCTCTTTCTTCATCGGTTGGTCTTTGTCCTTGTCCTGGGGGGAGTGTCTTGCCTCCTTGTGTTACTCGATGGTTCACGGGGATATCATCATTGTTCCATGGTGGCTCATTTATACTTTCTTCATCTTCGGAACTCGATAAATTTGATGTCTCAATCACAACTCGTCTATGTCCTCGTTGTTTGGGCCTTGCCTTCACTGGTGTCCTGATTGGGGGCTCATCATGAGATGCAGAAGGGGAATAATTTATTTCTTGGGATACATCTCTCTCTGGTGAACCTTCATCCCCCCGCGATGCAATGCTACCGGACTGTGTCCCTGCACCTGAGTTTCGTCTTGAAGAGTGGCTTGTGGTTCGACGCTTCTTGTGGGGTGTCATCCATGTTGGGCGCTGAGTACCTTGCACATGGCTAGGGTAGACGACATGATCCTTCCTAGCAGTCTGCTTTGTGCGTGCCATTCTCTTAGATTGTAAAGTGGTAAAATGAGGAAGGACACCTCTATTTATAGGCTTTCACTTAAGAATTGTCGTGTTCACATTTAAATGGATAAAAATTAGTTTTAAGACATTAAAAGTATATTTACAAAAATAGTAGAATTTTATTTGAAGTGAAAGGGGTTATAAAAACCTTGAAAAGTATAATGCATTTTAAGAGTTTGGAAATTATTTCCAAGCAGAACCCTCGCGGACTCTTTGTGAACGCCATTGGACATGATGTTCGGGTCCTGACGATGACATCCACTTCTCTCTTGCAATATCATGTTGTAGCTTTCGTGTAATCTTTGCTAGTTGTGACTCACATGCCTTTTCCATTACATATTTTCTAGCAAATGTCGCACGAAAGAACCAATTGAACATTTCTTCTAAATAGTTTGATTGGAGTAGACCACCCCCATGACGAGTGTTTTTAAAGTAAACACCTCTAGCCCTGTAATGTGACTTCTCCATTCCTTGTGTACTAAAAATGTCCAGTGACCCATATCGATTCATAAAATATGCTCCATGTGCAAAAAGAATATGCTATGATCTGGTCAATAAGGTATACACATAGTGTTTAAGACCAAATAAAAAAATGTAAGCGAAACTTACTATGTAATGTGTAATGTTGCTTTCTCCCCAAGATAAGATGAATGACTGTGTAAACTCCTTCAAAGTCACTTGGAATAATTCTCGTTGTGAAGCATTAGTGGAAGCCAAACACATCAAATGTAACAATTGATCGAACGATGACCAAACCTTCTATCGCTTGTTAATGAGATCAACCTGACTATCATTGTCAGTTGTAATTGAACAGAGGTCCTTCCAAAGCTCCCATTTCCCATCATCTTGACTATTCACATCTTTTTTAAAGAAACGTCGTGCCTTCTTCCCAGTCATTGAAACTTGTTGTAAAATCTCTTGAGACTCACCATACTTCTTAACAACTAAAGATACGTGGCCACCATGACAACCTATAGAATTCAAAAGATCTTCTATTTTCTGGATTGCTATTATAGACCTCTCTAGTGGTTTCATTGCAAATGCATATTCAACATGGAGCTTCAAAAGCCTATCAAAGATCCTCATGAATGCATGCAAAGTACAAAAGTGAACATTGACTAATGGAAATGGGATAATGGGGTTCCAATCATTGCTTATTTTATCACGAGTCGGTTCCTGTAACATTGGACACCTCAAAAGTGATATCTCCCATTCCCTGTGATTCAATGAGTCTGTTTCATCAATTTCTTCGAAGTCATCAACTCTCGTCAATGCCCTTGCATGTTTAGACTGTCTCTTAGATCCTTTGTAACCTTGTGTACAATATGGGCAAGGATAGAGAGAAGATGCTCCTTGTTTACAACCTAACATGCATTTTATACTCTTAAGGTCTCCACCCAAATGCCATTCTACATCAAAATCACCTATATCATCTACAAAAAGCTTTTGCCCATGTATTTGAGAAGAGATTACTTCCGTAATCCACGGAGTCCTACTAAAAATCCATGAAATAACATTATTTGTTTCTTTGGGAACTTCTATAGCACCTAACCACCAGATATCTCTCTCTGATTGCACACTGTAAGTCAAATGGTCCCTCTCTCCTAAAGTTTCATCACTCATTGCATGGTCCATAATTTCGTTCATTAGCGTCACACTCAACCTTTCTAGTCGCCGACCCTTTATGATTTGACACTCATCAAGCTTCAGTATGAACTTTAACTTAACATTACAGTCTGCACAAAAGAGAAAACATTATCTTAATATGACACTTGAATGCAATAGAACTTCAACACCAAATAAAAGGTAGTAGGGGTACCTTTGATTGTTGAACTATAAAAGTGAACCATTGCTTGTTGAAGCTTCTGAAGATCCACAAATATATTGTTGAATTTAGTGTAAGTAAATCCTTGTGTAGATAGGATTTTTGATTGCTTCTTGGGAATATTTGGATGATAAATAGAGGCAGGCATAGTTTCTTCTATGAATAAATATTGTCCAATAGTACGAGTCACATCCTCATTTGAAGTTTTTTTATTGATAGACAATTTATATGGGCATGGAAATATACTTTGAGAAATACCTTGTGATTGTAAGGCTTGCCTGAGAAGGGTGTACATTGCAGTACACCCATTTCTACTGATGCCTGCTTCGTCACATATTGCCTGCACATCTTGCACTGTGATAAGATTTTTTAACTTCTTTGAAAACTCAGCTTCAACAACAACTCTAATACACTTTCCTATGCCTGAGTCTAAAGCAGAAGTGATTTCTTTGGTGTTTATACAGCTATTCATCAGCTTGAATTGGTCTTGTGTTGTTGATGAAGCAGTTATGTCTTCAATAAACGACCTACACAATGAAATATTCCATTACAAATCTTCATTAAAACATATAAAAGTAAAAGAAACACTCACCTTGTTGCATATATACGTCGTTTGCGTGCTCCACCACCTTTTGAAAGAGCTTCAAAGGATGACAATGATCTTTTCCTATGTCTCATACCAAGTGGAGTCTCTTTCAGCTGTTGGAGATTGGCAGTTATCTTTGAAATTGTGCTTTGTTTTGCTTCAGTATCCTGTTCCAAATCTCCAAGTTGTTTTTGTAAAGATATGATTGTGCTTTCTAAAGTGACCACCCTCATATGATGGATGTGATGTTGTTGGAACCAATACTTAGCAGTAGCAAGTGAATGTGTAGATAATCTCTTGCAGTAACCTAATAGTCCAGCTTCACCCGCACCAATGAACTGAAGTAAAGTTGAGAGGTTATGGAATGTTGGATGGTAAGAAGATATTGGATCAAGAGGATAGAGTGAACCATGAGCCCAAAGATCAATACTTTTTTCTCCAGCTGCATGACGTTCATTTTGAGAATTGGCATCATTGTTGCATCATGTATTTGGAGCAAACTCTCTAGGCACACGAACATGGATACTTGTTGATGCAGGAGCATGAGGACGTTCTACTGTGAAGTTTGTGATACATGTCAACACCATCTTTGCTAATGACCAACAATATCAAAAACAAAGATGAAAAACTGGTTGGAAGGGAGTCTAAAGCATAGGTTTTGCTCAAAAAATGTGTTTTCTTGTATGTGTATGGGTTAAAGTGTATTTTTCCACTGAGTATGGCTGAAAATGATGAAATTTGAAAAAAGTCATTTTTTGGGGGAAGCATAGTCACGGATTTGATGATGTGGCACTTACTTTTGGAGGGAGTTTGAAAATTATACTTTTTCTAAAAGAAACTTCAGAAAATGGGCCCAAAAAAGTAACTTCTGACATATATATTAAAAAATAGGCTCTTTTGAGTTAATATACACTGAAAATGAGACTTTTTAAAAAAACTCATCTTTTTATTCAAATACATGTACGAGTTTGATGATGTGGAAAGTAGATTCTCTTTCTCTCTCTCTAGAATAAGAAAGAGAGAGGCCTATTGAAGCCTAAAAAAAAGCCTACTCCAGCCTACTAAAAAGTGCCCTATTAAATGCACTTTGTCCCCCTAAACAAGAACAGAATTAAGCTTAATCCCTAAAAATTAGGGATCCTTACAAGGCCCATGCAGGGTTCATTTTTTCCCCTAATGTATGATATGACGTATTTGTGCACATGATATCATTTCATATAGGAGAAAGCTTAAGTGAAATAAAAAATCCATGCTGAGAGGTATATATGTTTCCTTGAACCATAATAAAAGTATCGACCGTCATATACCACAGTACATGTAAAATGACCACTACATAGCAGCAAATGGAGTGGTATACATATTCACCTTTGAGTCCGTATAACAAGTCTACATTCATGTATTTAGGATGCACTATGAATGTTAACTCTCAGATGTGCATGAAGTCTTATAATATAGCTTACAAAGAATAATAGGTGAGAACACTTTATCATCATTAGAGGGGCCATGAATTATGCACATTTGATCAAACAAACTAATTAATGAAATATGTTTCCTAGAGTTTGAGATGAAAACCAGATACAATGTTTGATCCATGCATGATCCATGCAGTTACTAGCAATTATTATGAATGTATTATGACTCTTATCAATTAGCCAATCCTTCCAATCTCCCATAATAGGATATGAGTTGTTTGTGCACATGATATCATTTCATATAAGGGAAAGATTAAGTGAAATGAAAAATCCATGCTGAGCGGTATATATGTTTCGTTGCACCATAATAAAAGTATCGACCATCGTATACCACAGTACATGTAAAATGACCACGACATAGCAGCACATGGAATGTTCTACATATTCACCTTTCAGTGTGTCTAACAAGTCTACATTCATGTTCTTACGATGCACTACGAATTTTAACTCTCAGATGTGCATGAATTGTTATTTGAGGTTCACACTTTTGACAGAGGAGGCAACATTAGGCTAGTTTATTTTTTACGAGTGTCTAGCTACCATATCTCATATATGATCACTCTAACCTCATACCATGTGGATATATATATATATATATATATATATATATATATATATATATATATATATATATATATATATATATATATATATATATATATATATATATATATATATATATATATAGAGAGAGAGAGAGAGAGAGAGAGAGAGAGAGAGAGAGAGAGAGACTGCGTTGATCTATGGGATGTTAATATCTTGATCTCTAATGGATTTGATTAGATTAATGTCTAAAATGCAATTTCGAAATGATTGTCTTTCCCGATGTATGGGATATACAGAGAGAGAGAGAGAGAGTGCGTTCATCTATGGGATGCTAATATCTTGATCTCCAAGGGATTTGATTAGATTAATGTCTAAAATGCAATTTCGAAATGCTGGTTTTTATTCATCAGAATAAAGTGAGGGCAAAGCTTTTTTTAGTGGACAATACCTCACTAGCTTTTAAACACAATGGATCACTTAAAAAATATTCGATGGCGCAAATGGCATAATTGCGAATCTCTACAATTTGATGGAGATACTACTCGCGGTGGCTCTTCCCCTTCCGCAAAGGATTCTTTGACAATGGTTCTATAGAAGAATATCTGGCTTTGTAGGTTGACGGACTATCCGTCCTGAAATCTACAAGATGCCTTACATTTTGTAATATATATTACGTAGATTTGCACGTGGAAGCATACTCATAGGGAATTGAAAGCATATCCCTCATTAGTTTCCTTTTAGTTTTTGAGATTGTAGAGTTTTAGAGAGGACGTGACTTTGAAGTGATGCTTAAAAATAATAGTCGCAGAAATGTTGTTTCTACAATTGCATGGAAGTAGCTGTTGCTCGTTCTTTAATGCATTTCATTTTCTGACCTGGAGATGTCCATTTGAAGCATTAAACTATACTAGGTAATAAACTTGATGCATACGTGTGGGAATCGAAATATTCTCTGTTGCAAGAAAAAAATGTTGCACCAACCAAATCACATGTAGGACATGGAATGCACGTGGGTCAGAATATAAAGCAAAAAGTTTCACTGCCCAGTCTTTTCTCAAAATGGCAGATGTTTCTTTATGAGGGAAGAAATAGAACGTTTAATTCAGACTCAAACATCTACTGTGTATTGGGTATGTCCAATCGGTCTTGTCCTACAGAAGGCAGCGATGTCTTGTCGGTTCGCAGGAGGTACCCTATCTCAAAGCGAAAGACTGCTGAATCTGGATATTCTGCTGCTGACGTTGACCTAACAACACAGGCCCCCATTTTAGTGAGTCGAAAAGGAGAACTAAAAGGATGGTTATGGATGACAACAGAGTACTTTCTGTTCCGTCATATCGTCAAAGGAGATCACTTCAAAACAAAGATAGACTGTGAAATGGTGGACCTCCCCGATCTCCCCAAACGAGTCGTTTCTGGATGTTTGTCCAGTTTTCCAGTGAGAAAAAATCTAAATGCGAGAGAGAGAGAGAGAGAGAGAGAGAGAGAGAGAGAGAGAGAGAGAGAATGCTTCGCCGCAACTATATGTGCTTTATTGGGTCCGAAGGCACTCTCTTGGTCTCTTCATGGAGCTCATCACCCGCTTAAGAACGTAACATTCAGATTCAAACTCACAGAGCGCTTGTGTCTAAGTCGTGAAGCTTCACCGCCCTCGGATGCAAATGCAAGGCAGACGCACCTAAACTTTAAAGTAAAAATACTTTAAAGCTTGTCTCTTCCAGCTCAGTTTTCTTTTCTGCTTTTCTTGAGATTGTACAGACGGATCAAAACAACCCATCCGCCTCATGATTTGTGATTGGTAACAAAGAAACTTTTATTGCCATATCCTCTCCTTGTCGTTTCAACGACGAAGATGAGGTGTTAAGCAGAACACGTCTGATAGAATCCACGAGTGTATCCAAACTTTTCCAACTGTGTGGACATATCAGTCATGCGGGCGACCGCTTATCATTCTGTCGTGAACAAATCTTACGAATTCAGTATCAATGAAAGAAGAATCGAACCTACCATTATTTTCATGGAAAAGATTGGCGATCGCCGTCTTCCTCTTCTTGTTCAGTGATCGCTATACTGAACTCACTCATAACCCACATAGGTTGAGAAATCCCTTCACTAGGAGGTCGTTTTGACTGCATATGAGCACAATAAAGAAGGGTGGTTCTTCTAGCTAATTTCTGGCTTCTTCATACATGAGAGAATTATTGTAGGTTGAATCACATCTTCCACAAAAAACCACATGTTGGCTGTCCGGAAAAAATTAATAATCTGTGGATGATCTAGAACGAACAATTTCCTCTTAGATTCTGCTACCCAGGAAAACACATGTCATAGCATTATCATCCATTTTCAAACATTGTTTGTTAGAGAATTATTCGAATTCTAGATAATTTAAAACACGCATATAAGAAAGGCCTTACGTTTAGTAAATGGAAGCATAATAAGGAGAGATAGAACTAAATGATTCAATTTTATAATTCTCTAGGATCTACCTTCTTTCTTCTTTGTAGACTTCTCTAAATTTATTTGATCTTCCCCTGTTTCGTGGGATTCAGGGGGTCCCATGGGTACTAAGCTAATTCACATGTACAATTCTTTAGTTTATTAATTAAACTCTCAGAGAGTAGGCTGTTGCCGAATTTCCTTTTTGAAAGAACTAAATGATTTAGTACGCATGCTAAATACATACGTCGTAGACAATATCGCCTCATGGCAAAGAGTGTGAGTTATTCTACAACTGTTCACCATATTTTTTCTTTGAGAAAAGGAACATTTTTTACATTCTATCTGACACTTTTCATCTGTGTACTTGATCGTTCAAAAATGCATAAGACTTCAAAGGGATTTACTACTCTGCTTTCTCGCAATGAAGAGTTCCTATTTTAGATGATAACGTATTTTCAATCATAACCGAAACCTATATAAATCACATAGAGATGTTCGATTTTACTTAGGGGAATAGAAGATTTCATGCCCAGATCTCTTCTCTAAAATGGTCTCAAAGTATAGGTCATCACCAAAAGATGGTGCTTGCGTAGTAATAGTGATATCCGTATAAAACGGTTGTAGCCTACACTTAATTCCCAATATTCAATTTTCTGAATCGCAAAGAACTTTACCTAGGGTGGACTCACATACATGTTCATATCAATCCTCAGTTTTCGGAAAGTAATATGTTAAATCAAATTTTTCCCAAGATGCACAAACTATAAAATATGAAACGGATTCTATTTTATATGGTCTACAAACTCGAACTACACATGGATAACCATAAAAACATATCAAATTTTGTGAGCTTATAATATGACTTACATAACATACTAGGTCATAATTAGGGATACCATAAATAAGATAGGTTTCATCAACAAACTGTTGGAGTTCCAAGGTTGTGGAAGCACGTGAATAACACATGAAAGAAGAAGAAGCATGGAGCTGAACACAGAATACTGAATGTATACCACTAGAATGTACAAAGATAAGTAACCCTTTAGGGATATAGGCATATGTACAAGCGAAGGAGAAAAGCCTCCTAAAGAGCGAAAAAATTACCGGTGGTCCTAGTGTGTTCACACACATCACAACCTAAATATATCAACAAATCCCCCCTAGGAGTGATGCATTGATCAAGGAGCTGACACTCATGTATAAGAAAATGCCAAGCTATGTGGAATCAATCCACAAAAGGAAGTAAGCCCAAAGCTTTGCGGAAAGCTTCAAACTTCTCGCTAGGTAGAGCCTTTGTGAAAAGGTTTGCAATGTTCTCCTGTGTGTGCACATATGCCAAACTGATCTCTCCAAATGAGAACCTCTCGCTCACATAATGATAGTACACCTCAATGTGCTTAGTGCCAGCATGTATTACATGGTTCGTCACAATTTCCAATGCGTTGTGAGTGTCATTGAAGATGGTGGTGGAAAAAGATTGAACAACACCCAAATCTTCCATAGGGCATCTTAACCACACACACACACACACACAACAATCACTGTGAAATCTGCCCTATACTCAACCTCACAACTTGAAGTGGCCATACTAGGCTTCTTTTTGCTTAACCAAGATATGTATGAGCTACGAGGCATGAAGAAAAAACCAAGACACATGAGTGTCATAGCACCAACCACATCAGAGTTAAAAAAAGCATATAAATCAGGCGGTAGTGATCCCCCCTTGGGATAAAACAATCCTAGTAGCTAGGTACAACTCAAATAGAAAAAGATGCACTTAAACACTTATTGATGCTTGACACCTCAGCAATGCATAAACTTGCTCATCTATGAGAGAGCAATTTGAATATCTAGTTGAGTAATGCATAAGTAAATCAAGCATATATGCATCAGCCTTGTGATAAAGAACAACATCAAATGCATCATGAGCATCATGAAGAATCAATCATAAACCTCTCCCCATAAGAGTAGCAATAGGTTTACACTCTTCAAGGCTAAAACGTTGCAGAAATGTGTCAATATATTTTGTTTGACACAAAACTATTCCGCCATCAAATTGCATAAATTGAATACCAAAGTAATGATGGAAATGCCCCAAATAAGGTATCCCAAATGAGCCATGCAAGTCAGCCTTGAGATTAGCAATGTGCTTCTGATGAGGAGTAGTGAGGAGCATGTCATCACTATACACAAAAATGAATAGAAGGACATCATTAGGAGACTTAACATAGAAGGTTCTCTTAGTTGGAGTGTTCTCAGGACCATGTGAAATCACATAAGCAGGTATCTTTTCATACCAATCACATGGTGCTTGCTTCAAACCATCTAAACACTTGGTTTTCATGCCCTTTTTGCACAAAGCCATGGGTTGAAAAACATACACTTGTTCATGCAAGGAGGAGTAGTGAGGAGCATGTCATCACTATACACAAAAATGAATAGAAGGACATCATTAGGAGACTTAACATAGAAGGTTCTCTTAGTTGGAGTGTTCTCAGGACCATGTGAAATCACATAAGCAGGTATCTTTTCATACCAATCACATGGTGCTTGCTTCAAACCATCTAAACACTTGGTTTTCATGCCCTTTTTGCACAAAGCCATGGGTTGAAAAACATACACTTGTTCATGCAAGTCACCATCGAGAAGTGTAGTTTTTATTTCCAACTAATGTATATTCCAAGCATGATGAGTTGCAAGTGCACAAATGCTATGGACAGTACGCATTGGCCATGTAGGTGCAAAGGTCTCATGAGAATCAATGCCTCTCTCTTGCGCATAACCCTTTGCAACAAGCCTAGCCTTATACCTGTCAACTATTCAATTAGGCATACAATTCAACTTGTATACCCACTTAGTGCCAATTTCTTTCTTACTAGGAGGCAAGTCACATAAAGAACAACTACCAATTTTCATGATAGCATCATATTCTGATTGCATAACAACCATCCAATTTTCAGAATTTTGAGCATCGTCAAACAAACGAGGCTCATTCTCATCACAAAGACTAGAGCCATCCATAGCATAGAAATTTGATGCAAAATAGGCATTATGAGAGTCTCAATGAGTACGATATGAGAAAGGTGCATCTAAGTTGCTATCGTGCAAAGTCTACACCAGTCACTTTGGCATATTCTCTGCCTCCTCAATATCAACTCTCTCATCAACAAGTGCATCATATAAATCTTAATCAGAAATGGGATGATCCACATCATCACATGAAACTCGTAAAGGATAAGAAGCTTCCTCATTAGAACCAGCACTAGTGTCCACCTATAAAAAGAGGCATTAAAGTATCATACATGTCTTTGGAGCTAATAGATGTCTCCTTAGTACATGAAAGTAATGACTGAATAGCATCTTCCACAGAAACAACATCATGGCTCACCAAAATGCATTTAGCATGTGCATGATATAAATGCTATCCTTTGGTTTAAAAATTATACCCAAGGAAAATAAATTTCACTACTTTTTCATTCTATTTCTTGCATTGCTGTTCAAGCACTAATGCATATGCCATAAAACCAAAAATGTGCAAGTCAACAATAATTGGCTTGTGACCATGTGAGGCCTCATATGGAGTGATAGATTGCAATGCTTTAGTGGGACACCTATTGAAAACATATGGTACACACATTACAGCCTCAAGCTGGAAATTATGTAGTAAAGCCTGACTCTTAACCATACACCTTGCCATCTCCATGAGCAACCTGTTCTTTTGTTCAACAACTCTAATCTCTTGAGGTGTTTATGGCAATGTACACTAATGTGTTATCCCACGCTCAACCTAAAATGCATTAAAGTCTTAAGACATATACTACCCCGGATCACAATGGACAGTGACCATTTTACATGTTGACAAATTTTAAGCCAAAATGAGAAATTTTTTGAGGCACATAAACACTTTTGACTTTTCTTTATGCATTAAAGTATTAAGACATATACTACCCTAGATCACAATGGACGGTGACCATTTTACATGTTCACAAATTTTAAGCCAAAACAAGAAATTGTTTGAGGCACATAAACACTTTTGACTTTTCTTTCAATGGATATACCCATGCATGTCTAGAAAAATCATCAATGAAATTCACAAAGTAAAGATAGTTTCCATAAGAAGGTGTCTGCATAGCAGCATGGACATCACTATGAACGACCTGCAACTTTTGAGTAGCTCGAACTCAACCATCTTTAAGGAATGAGGAACACTGCATTTTCCCCAAAATACAACCTTCACATACATGTTTACCAGGTGCCTTAAGTTTTGGCAAAGAGGACACCATTTCAGATTTCTGTAGGCTTAGCAAACTAGCAAAATTCAGGTGACCAAAGCATGCCTGCCAAAGATTTGCATCTAACAAAGCCTAAGAATCATGTACTCCACATGCGAGATCATTCATAGATTTCTCATGGTCTATGAGCTTATACAACCCATGAAATAAAATGTCAGAAGCAATAATCACATCGCCATTTGACAGATCATGAATTGTACATATGTCATCAATGAGTTCGACAATGTAAAAGAACTAACATTAGTAGTACTTAGAATGATCTTACCAACTTTCTTAGAAGTAAATCCGATAGTGGCCAGAGGCTTCGACACAACAACATCAACTAATAACCAATTCTTCTTGATCCCTAGCACAAATAAAGCATTTGACATCCGATAGTGGCCAGAAGCTTCGACACACCACGCTGAGAAGTATAATAGCAGAAACGTTGTTTCTAGAATTTCATGGAAGTAGATTATATAATTTCTTGTTGTTTAATGGAATTTGTTTTTTGACGTGCAGATGTCCATTTTGAAGCATTACATTAATACTAGTTAAATAACTTGGTGCATACTTGTGGGACTTGAAATATTCGATCTTGCAAGAAAAAGTGATGCACCAATCCAATCACATGTGGGACATCGAATGCACGTGGAACATGATATAAAGCTTAGTAATAAAAATAGGTGTTTACTGGCAACTCTTTTCTGAAAATGGGAGATGTTTTATTATGATAAACACTCTAGAGTTCAGGTACAATTCTACAACCAGAGCAGAAATTGACATTAAAGTCAAACTCATGAATCGAATGTGTATTGCATATATCTGCTCCGTCTTGTGCTACAGGAGGCAGGGATGTCTTGTCGGTTTTCCGATAGGAGGCAGGAGGTACTCTATCTCAAACCGAAAGATTGCTGAATCTGGATATTTTGCTGATGAACTTGGCCTCACAAAACAAGCGCCCATTTCAGTAATTCGAAAAGGAGAACTAAAAGGATACGGATATGGATACGGATGACAACACAGAACTTTCTGTTCCGTCATATCGTCAAAGGAGATGTGACTTCGCGCACAGGGTTTGAGAAGGTTTGAGATATGGCGCAACGGTTTAGTTCATGCTCCCACACATCTTAATGCACTGCTGACTCAGAAGACTTAGCTTAAGAGATTTTCTTGTGAGTACGAGCTTTCAATTTATTTTTGAATCAGTAGTATATTTGTGCTCGACGGGAGCTAAAGCAGGCTCCCTATTCATCCAGCGAAGGAACCGAAGGAGGTGGAAGGAGATGGGATCAAAACAGAGCACATCAGATGTAAGCGTTTTAGACAATGAAATTTCCTTTCTTCTTTTATTTGCCTATCACTTTAAAACAAAGATAGACCGTGAAACGAATACGTGCTGAAAGGTTTCATGACTTCACGGGTAAGTTTTGGTGGGATGCCCCTCCCCCCACAAATCATTTCTGCATATTTGTCCACTTTTCCAGTCAGAAAGAATCTAGATGCGCATGAGAGAGAGAGAGAGAGGCTCGTCGCAACTGTACGTGCTCTATTGGGTCCGAAGGCACTCTCTTGGTCTCCTGATGCAGCTCATTAGCGGCTTAAGAACTGAACATTCAGATTTAAATTCACAGAGAGCTTGTGTCTAAGTTGTGAAGCTTCTCCGCTATGGGATGCAAATGCAAGGCAGGCGCACCTCAACTTTGGCCTAAAAATAATTGAAAGCTTGTCTCGTACAGGTTGCTTTTCTTTTTTTTTTTTCTTTGCTTTTTTTGAGATAACACAGACGGATCAAAACAACCCATCTGCCTCATGATTTTTCATTGGCAACAGAGAACTTCTATTGCCATATGCTCTCTTTGTCGTTTCAACAACGAAGATGAGGTGTTAAGCAGAACACGTCTGATAGAATCCATGAGTGTATCCAAACTTTTCCAACTAAGTGGACATATCAGTCATGAGGGCGACCCCTCATCATTCTGTCGCGAATATTTCTTACAAATTCTGTATCAATGAAAAAAGAATCAAACCTATCATTGTTCATCATTAAATTAATGGAAAGGAGTGTCGATCACCGTCTACCTTTTCTTGTTCAGTGATTGCTGGACTGAGCTCACTCATAACCCACATAGGATGAGAGTACATATAAGCGCATGTGAGTACAATAAATAAGTGTCATTCTTTTAGCTGATTCATGTCTTCTTGATACATGAGATTATGATTCATGTCTTCTTGATACATGAGATTATAGGCTGAATCACATCTTTCACAAAAAAACTACATCTTGGCTGTCCGGGAAAAATAAAAGAAAGACTTTTCGCTTAGATTTTGATACCCAGGTAAACACATTTCATAGCATTGTTGGTTATATACTAGTTCATATTCTAGATAGTTTAAGACACGCAAATAAGAAAGGAATCAAGTTTAGTAATTTGCAAGCATACTAAGCATTGATATAACTAACAGGTTTAGTGGTATGCAGGTTAAATACGTACGCAGTAGACAACATCGCCTTGGACTATGAGTTATTTTTTCATTCTCTTAAGTGGACTAGTTTATCTTTGCGAACAGGAACATTTTGTATTATTTATCGGACATTTTGCATTTGTGTACTTGGTTTTTCAATCCTGAATAAGACTTCAAAGATATTTACTACCATCCTTGCAGACAATGAAGAGTTCCCATTTTACATGATAACGTCGTTTCAATCATAACCAAAAACTAGTTAAAGCGCATAGAGACTTTCATGCCCAGAACTCTTCTTTAAAATGGTCTCAAAGTATAGCTCAACACCAAAAGATGGTGTTTGCGTTGTAATATTGACATCAGTATTAACAGATTGTAATTTACACTTAATTTCCAATATTTAATTTTTGGGATTGAAAAACAATGTACCCAGGATGAAGGACTCACATACATGTTCACATGAATCCTTAGTTTTCGGAAACTAATATGTAAAATCAATTCCTGTTTCCAAGGTACAAAATCTATAACATGTGAAACGGTTTCCATTTTATATGGTCTTCAAACTTGAGCTACGCATGGATAACCATAAAATGATATCTCATTTTGTGATCTTATAATACACCTTACAAAGCATAATAGGTGATAACACTTTGTCTTCATTAGAGGGGCCATGAATTATGCAATTTGATCAAACAAACTAATGAATGAAATATGTTTCCTAGATTTTGAGAAGAAGACCAGATACAATGTTTGATCCATGCACTTACTAGCAATTATTATGAATGTATTATGACTCTTATCAGTTAGCAAATCCTTCCAATCTCCCATAATAGGATATATGGTTTTTGTGCACATGATATCATTTCATATAAGAGAAAGTTTAAGTGAAATGGAAAATCCATGCTGAGCGGTATATATGTTTCCTTGCACCATAATAAAAGTATCAACCATCTTATACCACAGTACATGTAAAATGACCACGAAATAGCAGCACATGGAATGGTCTACATATTCACCTTTGAGTGTGTGTTAATATCTTGCTCTCTAATGGATTTGATTAGATTAATGTCTAAAATGCAATTTCGAAATGCTGATTTCTATTCATTAGAAATAAAGTGAGGGCAAAGCTTTTTTTAGTTGACAATACCTCACTAGCTTTTAAACACAACATATGATTTAAAAATTATTGGATGGCGCAAATGGCATGAATGCAAATCTCTTTAATTTGATGGAGATACTACTCGCGGTGGCTCTTCCACTTTCACAAAGGATTCTTTGACAATGTTTCTATAAAAGAATGTCTGTTTTTGTGGGTTGACAATGGTTCCGGAAATCTACAAGATGCCTTATATTTTGTAATATATATTATGTAGATTTGCACGTGGAAGCATACTCATGGGGAATTGAAAGCATATCCCTCATTAGTTTCCTTTTAGTGTTTGAGATTCTAGAGTTTTAGAGAGGACGTCACTTTGATGTGATGCTTAAAAATAATTGTCGCAGAAATGTTGTTTCTTCAATTCCATGGAAGTAGCTAACACAATTTCTCGTTGTTTAATGTTTCATTTTCTGACCTCGAGATGTCCATTTTGAAGCATTAAATTAATACTAGGTAATAAACTTGATGCATACGTGGGGAAATCGAAATATTCTCTGTTGCAAGAAAAAATGTTGCACCAACCCAATCACATGTAGGCCATGGACTGCACGTGGGTCAGAATATAAAGCTTAGCAATAAAGCAAAAAGTTTTCACTCCCCAGTAATTTATCAAAATGGCAGATGCTTCTTTATGACGGAAGAAATTGAACGTTTAATTCAGACTCAAACATCTACTGTGTATTGGGTATGTCCAATCGGTCTTGTCCTACAGAAGGCAGGGATGTCTTGTCGGTTCGCAGGAGGTACCCTATCTCAAAGCGAGTGTAGGTCTCAAAGCGAAAGATTGCTGAATCTGGATATTCTGCTGCTGACCTTCTCCTCACAAAACAGGCCCCCATTTTAGTGGTTCGAAAAGGAGAACTAAAAGCATGGTTATGGATGACAACAGAGTACTTTCTGTTCCGTCATATCGTCAAAGGAGATCACTTTAAGACAAAGATAGACTTTGAAATGGTGGACTTCCCCGATCACCCCAAACGAGTCGTTTCTGCATGTTTGTCCAGTTTTCCAGTGAGAAAAAATCCAGATGCGCGAGAGAGAGAGAGAGAGAGAGAGAGAGAGAGAGAGAGAGAGAGAGAGAGAGAGAATGCTTCGCCGCAACTATACGTGCTTTATTGGGTCCGAAGGCACTCTCTTGGTCTCTTCATGGAGCTCATCACCGGCTTAAGAACGTAACATTCAGATTCAAACTCACAGAGCTTCACCGCCCTCGGAAGCAAATGTAAGGCAGACCCACCTAAACTTTAAAGTAAAAATAATTTAAAGCTTGTCTCTTCAAGCTCAGTTTTCTTTTCTGCTTTTCTTGAGATTGTACAGACGGATCAAAACAACCCATCCGCCTCATGATTTGTGATTGGTAACAAAGAAACTTTTATTGCCATATCCTCTCCTTGTCGTTTCAACGACGAAGATGAGGTGTTGTCTTCCTCTTCTTGTTCAGTGATCGCTATACTGAACTCACTCATAACCCACATAGGTCGAGAAATCGCGTCACTAGGATCCTTTTGAGTGCATATGAGCACAATAAAGAAGGGTCGTTCTTCTAGCTAATTTCTGGCTTCTTCATACATGAAATTGTAGGTTAAATCACATCTTCCATAAAAAACCACATGTTGGCTGTCCGAAAAAAGTTAACAATCTGTGGATGATCTAGAACAAACAATTTTCTCTTAGATTCTGCTACCCAGGAAAAGACATTTCATAGCATTATCATCCATTTTCAAACATTGCTCGTTAGAGAATTATTCAAATTCTAGATAATTTAAAACACGCATATAAGAAAGGCATTACGTTTAGTAAATGCAAGCATAATAAGGAGTGATAGAACTAAATGATTTAATTTTATTATTTTCTAGGATCTACCTTCTTTGTAGAGCTCTCTAAATTTATTTGATCTTCCCCTGCTTTGTGGGATTCAGCGGGTCCCATGGGTACTAAGCCAATTCACATGTACAATTGTTTAGTTTATAAATTAAAGTCTCAGAGAGTAGGCTGTTGCCGAATTTCCTTTTTGAAAGAACTAAATGATTTAGTAGTATTCATGCTAAATACATACGTAGTAGACAATATCGCCTCATGGCAAAGAGTGTGACTTATTCTACAACTGTTCACCATATAATTTCACATTCTCTTAAGAGGACTATTTTTTCTTTGAGAAAAGGAAAATTTTTTACGTTGTATCTGACACTTGTCATCTGTGTACTTGATCGTTCAAAACTGCATAAGACTTCAAAGGGATTTACTACTCTGCTTGCTCGCAATGAAGAGTTCCTATTTTACATGATAACGTATTTTCAATCATAACCGAAACCTATATAAAGCACATAGAGATTTTCGATTTTACTTAGGAGAATAGAAGATTTAATGCCCAGATCTCTTCTCTAAAATGGTCTCAAAGTATAGATCATCACCAAAAGATGGTGCTAGCGTAGTAATAGTGATATCCGTATAAAACGGTTGTAGGTTACACTTAATTCCCAATATTCAATTTTCTGAATCGCAAAGAAATTTACCTAGGGTGGACTCGCATAAATGTTCACATGAATCCTCAGTTTTTCGGAAAGTAATATGTTAATCAAATTTTTCTCAAGGTGCACAAACTATAAAATGTGAAATGGATTCCGTCTGATATGTTCTACAAACTCGAACTACACATGGATAACCATAAAAACATATAAAATTTTGTGAGCTTATAATATGTCTTACATAACATACTAGGTCATAATTAGGGAGACCATGAATAACGTAGGTTTCATCAAAAAACTGTTGGAATTCCAGGTCTATGGAAGCACATGAGTAACACAAGAAAGAAGAAGAAGCATGGAGCACAACACAGAATACTGAATGCATACCACTCGAATGTACAAAGATAAGTAACCCTTTAGGGATACAGGCATATGTACAAGCAGAGCAGAAAAGCCTCCTAAAGAGCAAAAGAACTCCACCGGTGGTCCTATTGTGTTCACACACATCACAACCAAAATATATCAACAAATCCTTCCTAGGAGTGATGCGTTGAACAAGGAGCTTACACTCATGTATAAGGAAGTTCCAAGCTATGTGGAATCAATCCACAAAACGAAGTAAGCCCAAAGCTTTGCAGAAAGCTTCAAACTTCTCCCTAGGTAGAGCCTTTGTGAAAAGGTTTGTAATGTTCTCTTGTGTGGGCACATATGCCAAACTGATCTCTCCAAATGAGAACCTCTCGCTCACATAATGATAGTACACCTCAATGTGCTTAGTGCGAGCATGGAACACATGGCTCCTCACGATTTCCAATGCATTGTGAGTGTCATTGAAGATGGTGGTGGCAAAATATTGACCAACACCCAAATCTTCAATAGGGCATCTCAGCCACACACACAACAATCAGTCTAAAAGCTGCCCTATACTCAACCTCACAACTTGAAGTGACCACAGTAGGCTACTTCTTGCTTAACCAAGATATGCATGAGCTATGAAGCATGAAGAAAAAACCACGACATACGAGTGTCATAGCAACCAACCCCATCAGAGTTAGAAAAAGCACGTAAATCAGGCGGTAGTGATCCCCCCTTGGGATAAAACAATCCCAGTAGCTAGCTACAAATCAAATAGCAAAAGATGCACTTAACCACTTATTGATGCTTGACACCTTGGCAATGCATAGATTGTTCATCTTTGAGAGAGCAAATTGAGTATCTAGTTGAGTAATGCATACGTAAATCAAGCATCCAACAGCCTTATCATAAAGAACAACATCAAATGCATCACCAGCATCATGATGAATCAATCATAAACCTCTCTCCGTAGGAGTAGCAATAGGTTTACACTCTTCAAGGCTAAAACATTGCAGAAATGTATCAATATATTTTGTTTGACACAAAACTATTCCGCCATCAACTTGCATAAATTGAATACCAAAGTAATGATGCAAATGCCCCAAATAAGGTATCCCAAATGAGCCATGCAGCTCAGCCTTAAAATTAGAAATATGCTTCTCATGAGGACTAGTGAGCAGCATGTCATCACCATACACAAAATGAAGAGAAGGACATCGTTAGCAGAATTAACATAGAATGTTCTCTCAGTTGGAGTGTTCTCAAGACCATGTGCAATCACATAAGCATGTATCTTTTCATACCAATCATCTGGTGCTTGCTTCAAACCATATAATGCCTTTTTCATTCTACACACTTGGTTTTCATGCCCTTTTTGCACAAAGCCATGGGGCTGGAAAACATACACTTCTTCATGCAAGTGGCCATCGAGAAATGTAGTTTTTATTTCCAACTAATGTACATTCCAACCATGATGAGTTGTAAGTGCACAAACGCTATGGACAATACGCATTGGCCATGTAGGTGCAAAGGTCACATCAAATTCAATGCCTCTTTCTTGCACATAACCCCTTGCAACAAGCCTAGCCTTATACTTGTCAACTACTAAATTAGGCATATAATTCAACTTGTATACCCACTTAGTGCCAATGGCTTTCTTGCTAGGAGGCAAGTCACATAAAGACCAGCTACCATTTTTCATGATAGCATAATATTTTGATTGCATACCAACCATACAATTTTTAGAGTTTTGTGCATCATCAAACAAACAAGGCTCATTCTCATCACAAAGACTAGAGCCATCTATCGGATAGAACTTTGATGCAAAATAGGCATTTTGAGAGTCTCAATGAGTACGATATGAGAAAGGTGTATCTAATTTGCTATCGTGCAAAGTCTACACCAACCACTTTGGCATATTTTCTGCCTCCTCAATATCAACTTTCTCATCACATATAAATCTTAATCAGATGGTATGATCTACATCATCACATGAAACTCGTAAAAGATAAGAAGCTTTCTCATCAAAACGAGCACTAAAACAACATGATGGCTCACCAAAATGCATTTAGCATGTGCATGATATAAATGCTATCTTTTGCTTTAAAAATTATACCCAACAAAAATAAATTTCACTACTTCTTCATCCTATTTCTTGCATTGTTTTTCAAGCATAGATTGCAAGGCTTTAGTGGCACACCTATTAAAAACATATGCTGCACACATGACAACCTGAAGCTGGAAATTATGTGGTTTGCCTGATCCTTAACCATACACCTTGCCATCTCCATGAGCGACGTGTTCTTCCATTCAACAACTCCAATCTCTTGAGGTGTATATGGCACTGTACACTAATGTGTTATCCCACGCTCAGCCCAAAATGCATTAAAGTCATAAGACATATACTACCCTAGATCAGAATGGATGATGCCCGTTTTACATGTTGATAGATTTTCAGCCAAAACCAGAAATTTTTGAAGCACATAAACTCTTTTGACTTTTCTTTTAATGGATATACCCATGCATGTCTAGAAAAATCCTCAATGAGATTCACAATGTAAAGATAGTTTCCATAAGAGCGTGTCTGCATAGGACCACGGACATCACTATGAACGACCTGCAACGTTTGAGTAGCTCGAACTCAACCATCTTTTGGGAATGAGGAACACTACATTTTCCCCAAAATACAACCTTCACATACATGTTTACTGGGTGCCTCAAGTTTGGGCAAAGAGGACATCATTCATATTTCTGTAGGCGTAGCAAACTAGCAAAATTAAGATGACCAAAGCATGCGTGCCAAAGATTTGCATCTAACAAAGCCTAAGAATCATGTAATCCACATGCCAAATCATTCACAGAGTTTTCATGGTCTATGAGCTTATACAACCCATGACATAAAATGTAGGAAGCAATAATCACATTGCCATTTGACAGATCATGAACTCTACATATGTCATCAATGAGTTTGACAAGCAAGCCAATCTTGGCTAATATTGAAACTAATAACCAATTCTTCTTGATCCCTGGCACAAATAAAGCATTCGACAATGTAAAAGAACTAACATCAGTAGTAGTTAGAATGATCTTACCAAATTTGTTGGTAGTACATCTGATAGTGGCTAGAGGCTTCGTCACAAAGGCAGCATGTAAAGATGGGAATGAAGTGAGTTGCAGGATGCCAGACACTTTTATTTTTAAATGAGATGCTTTTACAGTACAAGAATTAAAACTCATAATAATAATTATCATCAATCTTGTAACATATGTACCATAGAACCCACTTTTGTATCATCTCAAAGTCTACTACAAGTTTAGTAGAACTTGACAAGGTAGTTCTATTCAACTTATTGAGATACAATCATTTTTCTGCATTGGGGTATTTTATTTAGTGGCCATAGCTGAAAGTAATGATATATCCCGAATGTTGGTTGTTGAGGATAAGTTGGCTGGTACCAATTACCCATTTTGGGCTTATATGATGCATCATGTGTTGGTCGGAAAAGGACCATGGAATATTGTGCAGGCTGTTAAAAAGCATCATATTACAACTCTAAATACAGGTACTTAAGTTGATAGAGATGGCATTGAAGATGAAAATATTCCTCATGTTCCTATTCGTGCTATAATTCCTACTGCACCTTGAATGGAGAGGATGAGTGTCCTGAGTTTCTAAATAACTCGAATGTAGAAGAGCAAAAGGAACATAAAACATGGATAGAAAAGTCTAGAAAGGTTCTCCATTGAATTTCGATATGTATTTCAGAGAGCCTAGTTCCACATATTATGAAGGCTAGCACACAAAAGGAAGCTTGCAACATAATTCACAAGATATATGGTACATTTATGGAAGCTAGAAAAATTCACAAAGTTTCATAGAATATGGCATGGGAATAGATCCATAATGGATTATGTACCTAAAATTAGAAAGATCATTAATGATTAGCTTCCATAGATTGCAAGGTTGAAGATGACGATATGGTGTCAGTTATGCTAAATGGTCTAGGACCAAAATACAAAATTTTAGACACTTCTATCTGAGTAAGAGGCACTATGCGTGATTTCGACGAGCAAGTAGCCCTTTGCATGACAAAAGAAGTCAATCTTGGGATGAATGCATCAGGAAGTGGCAATTCAAGAAATCATGCATTCTTTCAGCATCAAGAAAGAGGTTCTAGTCGTGGATGTTCATCTTCTAGAAATGCAAACACATTGGATATACCAAGAGGTAAAGGGAGATCAAAATCAAGAGGTAGAGGAAGATCACAAGCACTTAGGAACTGTTACCATTGACGCAATATGGCCACTTTGAGAAAGATTGCTATCATAAGCAGAATAGCCAAAGAGGAAGAGGTAGAGGTGATTATGCATCACATGGAAACTTCTCTGCTGAAAGTTCATATAGAGACTATGGCAGAGATAATATGTTTGCAGGGAGCATGTGTTGAATAGTATTTCTCAACCTGGAAATGATATGAATTGGTACATAGACTCGGGTTGCACAAATCACATGAAGAGCATAGGAGATTGGTTTGAGTCAAAGGAGTCCTTGAAGTCTAAAAAATATGTGGAAACTCATGAATTCAAATACGTTTCATACATGATTTCAAGTATCGCAAAAGAGGGAAATTGCTTGGTCATGAAAAGAAGATGGGTACATTGTTCACGTTTGACATGGGCACACCTCTTTATCAAAGTATGTATGCCACGAATAGTGAACAATCAGATATAGCTGAATTATCGCATAAACGAATTATTCATATCAATTTGAGGAAATTCAAGTCTATGGAGAAGCAAACATTAGTACGTGGTCTACCAAGATTTGTTCATTTAAATTCTGAGAGAATTTGTGAAGCATGCGCATTTGGAAAACATCAACATATGAAGTTTCCAAGAAGAGAAATGCATAGGAAGAGACCTCTAGAGCTGACCCATACTAATGTACCTTCTAGAACAAAGCCAATTGGTGGCTCACTCTACTTTCTGATATTCATTGATGATTATAGCGGATATACTTGGATATATTTTTTGATTCATAGAAGTGAAGTTTTTGAGTCCCTTTGTGAAATTCAAAAACATGGTTGAAAAGCAATTGGGAATGTATATAAAATGCCTACGATGAGATTTAGGGCGAGAATATATCTCAAGGGAATTTGATCAATACCTTAGTGATCATGGCATAAGAAGGCAATTTTCTTTTAGATATACACCATTACAAAATGGTGTTGTAGAATGCAAGAATCTTATGATTGAGTTAGTTGCTAGAGCCATGTTGAATGGAAAGAGCATGCCATATATGTTTTGGGCTGAAGCTTGTCATACGGCTATACATGTGATAAATAGAGCTCTAACAGGAATAGTTCATGATCTCACTCCTTATGAGAGACTATGGAATCGTAAGCCAAATGTGAGGTATTTACAAGTTTTCGGAAGTGTTTGTTATGCACATGTGCCTACTCAGTTGAGACACAAGTTTGAGGCAAAATCTGAAAAGTGCATATTTGTTGGATACTTAGAAGGGAATGCATAGTGAGGAGAGATGTTATATTCGATGAGAATGCATCATAGTTTGCACCCAAAGACATGGTTGTGATAGAGAATGATATGCATGATTCTATGCATAAGGTTTATGATGAGCCAAGAACAAGCCATAGACATTTTGATCATGAAGGAAGCAAAGACTATGGTTCAAATGAGTTTCCTACACCCGAAACATCAGGGAGTGAAAATGCAAAAGACTATTCAAGGGGGAAGGAGAAAGGGAAAGAGAAGATGAGAATACATGTCTAATTGAAACAAGCACCAAGAGCATGGAGTGAACGATTCACTCTCACAGCACACCATCCTGAGGCTATATCCCCTTCCAATATCCACATAGCAGCCGGGGTTGGAGGGGGCCAAGGGGGGGAGGGGGATGGTGGGGGAAAGAGGAGGGGAGTTCAGGGTTGGAGGGGGCCGCGGGGGTGGTGGGGGAAGAGAGGAGGGGAGGGCAGGGTTGGAGGGGGTTGAGGTGTTGGTGGGGGCCGTGGGGGTGGTGGGAGGAGAGAGGAGGGGAGGGCGGGGTTGGAGGGGGTTGTAGTGTTGGTGGGGGCCATGGGGGTGGTGGGGGGAGAGAGGAGGGCAGTGGGGGTTGGAGGGGGCCGCGGGGGTGGTGGGGGAAGAGAGGAGGAAAGGGCAGGGTTGGAGGAGGTTGCGGTGTTGCTGGGACCCGCAGGGGTGGTGGGGGGAAAGAGGAGGGAAGGGCGGGGTTGGAGGGGGTTGTGGTGTTAGAGGGGGCCGCGGGGGTGGTGGGAGAGAGAGGAGGGAGTGCAGGGTTGAAGGGGGTTGCGGGGGTGATGGGGGAAGAGAGGAGGGGAGGGTGGGGTTGGAGGGGGTTGCAATGTTGGTGGGGGCCGCGGGGGTGGTGGGAGGAGAGAGGAGGGGAGGCTAGGGTTGGAGGGGGTTGCGGTGTTGGAGGAGGCAGGGGGGTGGTGGAGGGGAGAGGAGGGGAGTGCGGGGTTGGAGGGGGTTGAGGTGTTGGTGGGGGCCGCGGGGGTGGTGGGGGGAGAGAGAAGGGGAGGGCGGGGTTGGAGGGCATTGCGGTGTTGGAGGGGGCTACGGGGGTGGTGGGGGGAGAGAGGAGGGGAGGGCGGGGTTGGATGGGGTTGCGTTATTGGTGGGTGCCGCGGGGGTGGTGGGGGGAGAGAGGAGGGAAGGGCAGGGTTGGAGGGGGCTGCGGGGGTGGTGGGAGGGAGAAAGGAGGGGAAGGCGGGGTTGTGGGGTGGTGGGGAGAGAGAGAGAGAGAGGAGGGTGGGGAACTTCGCAGGGGCTAGGGCTACGGGGGGAAGAGAGAGAGAATGCGCAGGGTGGGGGACTACACGGGGGCTGAGGAGAGGGGGTGGCGGAGTGCTACGGAGTGCAGGTGGGGGGGCAGCACGGAACGTCGCGAGAAATAGGTGGGGGCTGTGGGGGAGAGAGAGAGAGAGAGAGAGAGAGAGAGAGAGAGAGAGAGAGAGAGAGAGAGAGAGAGAGAGAGAGAGAGAGAGAGAGAGAGAGAGGGAGAGAGAGAGAGTTTTGCGCACTACAACACTCATTTATAAGGAAGTACCAAGCTATGTGGAATCAATCCACAAAAGGAAGTAAGCCCAAAGCTTTGCGAAAAGCTTCAAATTTCTCCCTAGGTAGAGAAAGGTTTGGAATGTTCTCCTGAGTGGGCACATATGCCAAACTGATCTCTCCAAATGAGAACCTCTCGATCACATAATGATAGTACACCTTAATATGCTTAGTGCGAGCATGGAAGACAGGGGTCCTCGCAATTTCCAATGCACTGTGAGTATCATTGAAGACAGTGATGGCAAAAGATTGACCACCACCCAAATCTTCCATAGGGCGTCTCAGCCACACACACTCAACAATCACTCTGAAAGTTGCCCTATACTCAACCTCACAACTCAAAGTTGCCATAGTAGGCTGCTTCTTGCTTCACAAAGATATGCATGAGCTACCAAGCATGAAGCAAAAACCATGACACATGAGTGTCATAGCAACCAACCCAGTCTGAGTTAGAAAAAGCATCTAAATCAGGCGATAGTGATCCCCCCTTGCAATAAAACAATCCCAATAGCTAGATACATCTCAAATAGCGAAAGATGCACTTAACCACTTATTGATTCCTGACACCTCGGCAATGCATAAACCTGCTCATCTATGAAAGAGTAAATTGAATATCTAGTTGAGTAATTCATAAGTAAATCAAGCATCCAAGAGCCTCCTGATAGAGAACAACATCAAATGCATCACCAACATCACGAAGAATCAATCATGAACCTCTCTCCGTAGGAGTAGCAATAGGTTTACACTCTTCAAGGCTAAAACATTGCAGAAATGTGTCATTATATTTTGTTGGACACAAAACTATTCCGCCATCAACATGCATAAATTGAATACCAAAGTAATGATGCAAATGCCCCAAATAAAGTATCCCAAATGAGCCATGCAGGTCAGCCTTGAAATTACCAATATGCTTCTCATGAGGACTAGTGAGCAGCATGTCATCACCATACACAAAAATGAACAGAAGCACATCATTTGCAGACTTAACATAGAAGCTTCTCTCAGTTGGAGTGTTCTCAGGACCTTGTGCAATCACATAGGCATGTATCTTTTCATAGCAATCACATGATGCTTGCTTCAAACCATGTAATGCCTTTTTCAATCTATGCACTTCATTTTCATGCCCTTTTTGAACAAAGCCATGGGGCTTAAAAACATACACTTCTTCACGCAAGTCACCATTGAAAAATGCAGTTTTTATTTCCAATTAATGTACATTCCAACCATGATGAGTTGCAAGTGTACAAATGCTATGGATAGTACGCATTGGGCATGTAGGTGCAAAGGTCTCATCAAAATCAATGCCTCTTTCTTGCAGATAATCCTTTACAACAAGCCTAGCCTTATACCTGTCAACTATTCAATTAGGCATACAATTCAACTTGTATACCCACTTAGTGCGAATGGCTTTCTTGCTAGGAGGCAAGTCACCTAAAGGCCAGCTACCATTCTTCATGATAGCATCATATTTAGATTGCATAACAACCAACCAATTTTCAGAATTTTGTGCTTCATCAAACAAGCAATGCTCATTCTCATCACAGAGAGTAGAGCCATCAAGAGCATAGAAAGTTGATGCAAAATATGCATTATGAGGGTCTCAATGAGTACGATATGAGAAAGGTGCATGTAATTTGCTATCATGCAAAGTCTGCACCAACCACTTGGCATATTTTGTGCCTCCTCAATATCAACTCTCTCATAAACAAGTGCATCATATAAATCTTAATAAAAAATGGGATGATCTACATCATCACATGAAACTTGTAAAGGATAAGAAGCTTCCTCATCAGAACGAGCACTAGAGTTTCCACCTATAAAAACAGGCAATAAAGTATCATTCATGTCTTTGGAGCTAATAGATGTCTCCTTAGTACATGAAAGTAATGGCTAGATAACATCTTCCACAAAAACAACATCACGGCTCAGCAAAATAATTTACCAGGAGCATGATATAAATGATATCTTTTGCTTTAAAAATTGGACCCAATGAAAATAAAGTTCACTACTTTTTCATCCAATTTCGTGCCTTGTTTTTCAAGCACTAATGCATATGCCATACAACCAAAAATGTGCAAGTGAACATTAGATTTCTTGTGACAATGTCAGGCCTCATATGTTGCACACATGACAGATTGCAATGCTTTAGTGGGACACCTATTAAAAACATATGTTGCACACATGACAGCGTCAAGTTGGAAATTATGTGGTAAAGCCTGACTCTTAACCATACACCTTGCCATCTCCATGAGCGACCTATTCTTCCGTTCAACAACTCCAATCTTTTGGGGTGTATATGGCACTGTACACTAATGTTTTATTCCACACTCAGCCAAAAATGCATTAAAGTTAGAAGACATATAGCCCCCGGATCAGAATGGACGATGCCCATTTTACATGCTGACAGATTTTCAGCCAAAACCAGAAATTATTTGAAGCACATAAACACTTTTGACTTTTTTTTCAATGGATATACCCATGCATGTCTAGAAAAAGCATTGATGAAAGTCACGAAGTAAACATAGTTTCCATAGGAGGGTGTCTGGATAGGACCACGGACATCACTATGAACGACCTGCAACTTTTGAGTAGCTCGAACTAAACCATCTTTAATTTGGGAATGAGGAACACTGCATTTTCCCCAAAATACAACCTTCATATTCATGTTTAGCAGGTGAGTTTGGGCAGGGAGGAAACCATTTCAGATTTCTGTAGGTGTAGCAAACTAGCAAAATTCAGATGAAAAAAGCATGACTGCCAAAGCTTTGCATCTAACAAAGCCTAAGAATCATGTACTCCACATGCCAAATCATTGACAGCTTTTTCATGATCTATGAGCTTATACAACCCATGACATAAAATTTTAAAAGCAATAATCACATCGCCATTTGACAGATCATCAACTGTACATTTGTCTTCAATGAGTTTGACAACCAAGACAATCTTGGCTAATATTGAAACTAATAACCAATTCTTCTTGATCCATGGCACAAATAAAGCATTCAACAATGTAAAAGAACTACCATCAATAGTAGTGTGAATGATCTTACCAACTTTGTTGGTAGTACATCCAATAGTGGCCAGAGGCTTCCACACAAAGGCAGGATGTAAAGATGGGAATGCAGTGAGTTGCAGGATATCAGACACTTTTATTTTCAAATGAGATGCTTTTACAGTACAAGAATGAAAAATCATGACAATAATTATCATCACTCTTGTAACATACGTACCATAGAACCCATTTTTGTATCATCTCGAAGTCTGCTACAGGTTTAGCAGAACTTGAGAAGGTAGTTATGTTCAACTTATTGAGATACAATCAGTTTTTTGTATGAGGGTATTTTAGTTAGTGGCCATAGCTGAAAGTAGTGATTTATTCCGTATGTTGGTTCTTGAGGATAAGTTGGCTGGTACCAATTACCCCTTATGGGATTATATGATGCATCATGTATTGTTCGCAAAAGCATAATAAGGATTGATATAACTAAATGATTTGGTAGTATGCATGTTAAACACGTACGCAGTAGACAATATCGCCTCAAAGTATGAGTTATTTTTTCATTCTCTTTAGTGGACTAGTTTATCTTTGCGAAAAGGAACATTTTGTATTATTTATCGGATATTTTGCATTTGTGTACTTGGTCCTTGAATAATGAATAAGACTTCAAAGGAATTTACTACTATCCTTGCAGACAATGAAGAGTTACCATTTTACATGATAAGGTAGTTTCAGTCATAACCAGAAACTAGTTAAAACACATAGAGATGTTCGATTTTACTTAGTAGAATACAAGAAAAGGATTTTAAAGGATTTTCTTCAAACTCCTTGGTTTTTAAGTTAGATTCTATAAAACCAATCATCCACAAACTAATGAAGAAAAGGAATGAATTAATCAATTTCTAGAGTAGTACTTTTGTGTGACCATCAACTATCAAAACAATGAGTGATTTGAATTTATACCCTTGCAAGGTTTTTTGATAATAATGGCATCCATACTTCTATGAGGGAGACTCCCTTCTTCACAAACTATGGACAATACCTAAGCATAGATGTACAACGTTTTAATCATGTGAACAACCAAACTTCCAAAGAAACGTATCAATAGCACATAGATACTCATCTAGAACTCAAACAACAGAGTCCAAGAGAGCAAGAAAATAGACATCCTATGTAGACCAACATTGCTTATAGAGTTCATCTTGTCATTTTGGAGCTAAGTTGTGCTTACGTGATAGACATAAATCAATCCCTCATACAAACTCAAATGATCAAAGATTTGGACCTTTCTACCATTGTATTTAAGATTAATCATGTCACCTTAAAAGCTAGACTACCAAGTGCCATTAGAATAAATTTGGAGTTCAATGTATCCATGTCAAGACCATAGAAAATTTCACCATTGAGAGGATATAGACCCACTCCTTCGCCACCTATTGAGATCCAAGTTCATGAAGAAATGAACCTTGAGAAAGGTCTACATTTAAGGATCTTTCAAGGAAGAATAGAATGTCTTGCTCATTGGAACTTTCGATAAGGAGAAAGGTATCGTAATAATTGAAAAAATGTGGAAATCGTAAGATCTAGTAAGTTAATTTGATCAACGAGTATGCTGTGATCAATGTTTCATGACTTCCAAACAATTTGTAGTCACTTAAATTTAGCGTAATGCAACCAATGAAAGTGAAAGAGAAGTTATAGACACGTGACATGAAGCCGAAATCACACATGCATAAGCATTCCATCAACCAGATCAAATATGATTCTGTGAACTGAAATGAAAGAGGTCCTTGGTATATATTTAGCTCGTCTCAAGCAACAATCTACACCATTTTAAAATATGTAGATAATGAATTAGAGCGTTATATTCAATGTTAACAAAGGAAATGACCATTCAATTCAACAAAGGGCTGAAATAACTTATCAATTATATCAATAATATCATACGAAAATAAACAATGAAAATGAAAGATGAAGTTGGTGGCCTTGGACGGATTGGAAATCGAATGGGTGATAAAGTTGTAAAGTATACTTTGAATGATTCGATGAATAACGAAAATGGAATGCCAAAAATCTGAAAATTTACTCAAGTAGATTTGTAACAGTCATAGTTTTGAGAATTCATTCAAGAATTTGGGCTAAGAAATACAAAACTATGAAGAAAAACATAAGGAGACCAAGGCACCTATAGAAACATATTCTAGTTGAAATAAGGGTTCTTCATGTGTGAGGAAGGACAAGAGTTTGAAATAGATCCTTAGTAGGGGGAAAACCAAGGAGGAGCTCCAACATACAAGTATCACATACCATTTTTAAGATGTACTTACCTATGAATGCATTACTACTTTTAGTATAATACCAATGGATTAATATCAAAACATCTATTCTACTTTGATCATTATCTTTAATGACCTCTAAACTTTTGGCAATCCACAATGGTTTCGTAGACTCATGGTCCTCACCAAGGACTCCAACAAGTGTTCCAACATTTATTTCTTTCAAATTTCCATGCCTTTGTTCCCTTTTTGGTGGATGAATAAAGGTTTGAAGCTTATCTGCATTACATGATTGGTCCACATTCATTGATCTTTGTGTGCTAAAATCCCATGTGAATGGAATTCCAATTGGCCAATGGTCTACAAAGTTATTCTTTATAATCATTTCTTGATGGTTAAAAAGAATTGTCCCACCAAGATACATCTTGATCCCCAACATATATATTTACATGCTCAATTTGTCTCATCTTTTGAATAAGTACATGCATCCACCTGTTAGTTTTCTTAACCACATTACCACATCTTTCTGTATTGTTTTTAATCTTCATATGGTGTTTATTCTGCACCATAAACAATCAAACTAGGAACATGCAATAAAAATCAACGTCCATCCTTAAGCTCCTACCCAAGAGAACATGATTACTACTTTGCAAATAAAATAGGTATTTCATCATGCCTTTTCATCAAGAATACAAGTTTGAAAATAATTGTGTGCAATGGAGACAAAAACGTAGTACTTTTATCAAGATCTGTTCAACAAAATTGCTTAAAGTCATAAATCTGTGTAACATGTTGAACTTCAAGTTTTGGAGTATATACTTTAGAAATCAATACACATAATAATATTGGAAGATTAAAAGGATAATGGAATGCCAAACTCTTAGTGAATGTATTGAACATTTGATCAATGTGATAATGAGTGTGCCCAACTAAAAGAAAATTTACCTTAACTTTCTAAAATACTTGTCTATCAGCAAGTATGCATAAATTTCAAAAGGCAATAGAATTTTTATTCTCTCTTCTAGTGTTATCATGCTCCAAATACAAACTTAGTGGCAAAAGAGCTCCCATGATTTCAAAACTTTATACGGTTCCATTGTATACCAAAACACCAACCAAATGCATTTGCAGACGGACTTCATCTCCAATATCCTTAGAAATTCGAGCAAAAAGGGATAAACATGTTTTCTTTCGATTCATACCCTCAATCAACAAACACATATAATGCTCTAGATTTCTTAGTGCTTTACTTGGATGATGAATTGCCATCTTTCTTTCTAAAAATTGACTTTCATGATGTTTTTTTACAAGACTTTAAAAATTATTTTTTTCTTATAGTGTTGTGGGTTCCTTTGCCATGTTTTTTTGAAGTGGTGTAAATTGAGAATTCACTCATCCTAATTTTACGAGCAATACTCATATTTTTAAACTCTTCTTTTAATAATGGAGTAAAATGTGGATACAACACATACTTCTCATTTTTTGTTTCCATCTCTACTCTATAGATTTGAAACACCTCTCAACGTGTAAAGTTATTTGACAAGTGTAACATTCTAGTTGTAGGAATATCTTCACAATGTAAACTAAAATAGTTCATCATCCAACTCATTGCATGAGGACTAGTAGATCCTTTGGTCATAATTCCATAACATGGATCAAAAATGAAATCTCCACTGATAAACCCTTGTTGAAACCTTTTGTATTCTCAAATTCTCCAGGTCCATGAGAATTTTAAATGTAGCCCTAAAAAAATCAAATCCCTTGACTAAAGTACTATTCAAAAGCAGCATGTGTTAGTGACATGTTTTCCTCAATCATTTTCATGTGAACACCAAGGTACATATCTCTCCTTTCACTATGTAGATTGAAGAATTTCTCTTTTAGTTGCCTTAGTTTCTTTATCTATAATTTATACAAACATTTCAAACCACAACAATGCTTCACGATGTTCAATACAACCTATCTATCTGAAGAAAGGAATCGAAACCTTCTTTGACTTACTTCATGAGGGATTCACTTAAAGAACATGAACATGCTTTGTATAATCTTTGTCTTTTTGTTGAAATCATTTTCTTCAAATGCACTTGAATGGGAAGAGAGATCAATAGGTGGATTGGGATCAACATGCATCCTAGGATGAACATTGTTGCATTGAGAATCTAACTTAGATGAACCAATGGAGAACATACAATCATTGACACATTTTAATCCATAGACAGCTTTCATTAAAGGATCAAGTAAAAACAATGAATTTGAAAGTCTATCAAGCTCACTAGACACAGTGGAGGCTTGGGCATCTGGCAAAAACAGGGAGGTCATCTTCATTGACTCGAGGAGAAATGTTGAAGCATTCCCTCTATAGTGTAAGCAATGAGAGTGTAACATCAAGTGATGATATCTCCCAATTCATGTATTTAGATAATTGCGAAGATTTATTGAGCCCATTATTATGTCTTGTACAAGTGAACAATCATGTCTTCGCATTATGATCAACAATGATTAAGAGGTACAATTTCATTCATGATTAACAAGTATAAGATTTCTTATAGATCTTTTGTATGATGCTTGATCTTAATAATTTTAAAATTAATTTTTGGATAAGATTAATTTAATGATTGCAATGATCGTGATGGATGTTCAAGAAATAAAAAGAAAGACTACAAATGAATAGCATTTGATGAATTTCTATCTTGATTATGGTATAAAAATAAAATACTTTACTTTGTATCTTACCTATATAGAGCTCACTCATTTACAAGGTTTCATAACTCTTATCTATGTATCTCGTAATGAATATACCACATCTCTAATTTATCTATTTTTTATCTATCTATCACTTGTCGTATCTATCTATTTCTAAGTATATATAATGTATCATATCTTTCATATTTTGTATCTATATATTTATTATCTATTTAATTAAATAATAGTTTATTTGCTTATCCATCTATCTACTTATTATCTATCCATCTCTTACTCTACCTATCATATATCTTTTTTATGCATTTCTTATCTTTCTTTATGACTTGCACTCTATCTTTATTCCATCTATTTAAATTCATATTAGAAGGTGTCATATCTCTTGGTGAAACTAATATCTAGTTAAAGAGATAGACAAATAGATAGATATATATGTATTTAAATAGATATCTCTGACTCACCTATAAAGTGTGTTTTATGATGGATGTACAAAACAAAATCCTCATAAGATCATAGCAAAGAAATGAATCTGACACACTTAGAAGGAGTTTCATGGAAAGGAAAACCACTTTATTTTATCACTAAGTATCACAAAGTGCAATTGGCATTGGCATCTAGATAGAATCTTAGAAATAGGATAAAAGATACCAGTAATATTACAAAGGTTAAGCAGCTAACATTTCACTTTAGTTGAATAATATGAGAAACATTCAAAGTCATTTTCTTTAAGGAGGGTTATACATGAAGGAGATCATGTAGCACTAAGGTTCTCTAATAAAAAAATGAAAGAGATATGAAAAAAATAGATTATGGATAGATACTGAGAAATAGTATTACACCAATCTTAGGAATCTTTTTCTTCTCCAATTTAGGCTTAACAAGAGTTATGATCACATTCATCTAGTTGCCTCAGGTAAAGAACTTTTCCTACTGAAGCTTACTATCAGATGCTAGGGCATACCAACTAAGTTTACCAGAGTCTAGTTGCCCAGTTCAATGTGTTCGATCTTTGTTAGATCCAAGTACATCTCGTTGAATGCATCCACCTATAAATAGATCAAAGCACCTGAGTCTCATTTTGCATTTAGCTGCTAGTGAAGAGAGGGCCTAGAAAGCAAAATCATTAGAGAGATAAAGCTCAAAAACAATAAAAAAGTTGAGCAATGGAGAAGAAGGGTGCAGGCAGAATGTCTCATAGGTAAGGTAAATCTTGTCGGACAAAAAAAAGATTTCAATATTTAGATAATGAATTTTTTGTATATTTTTTCTAAATGAATTTGTTACAGTGTATTTTGTGAGGATGTAAATATTTTTACTCTAATTCCTAGCAAACATTTTTCCCTTGTTCTAGCTCATATCCCATATAGGTTAGGATGAGTGGATCAGTAATAATAATGAGCCTCTCAAGCACCCACAGATATCCAAGGTGGTAATGGATTTTGCTAAATTGACCAAGTCACCATTGTAGAAGATCATTATGCTCCATAGCAAGCAGAAATCTTTCGCTATTTCAATAGCATTGAAGTCAAGGTGTCATTCTATAGAGTGCCTTACATAGTATTTTTTGTGGACCTTCATTCTATTGTTAGCTTTTGCCTTTGTGTTCACATGTATACTTTTACTTACAATAATATTTTTTGGGTAAAAAAACGTGAATCACACCCTAGGCCATAGGTTTTTCAATGCAATCGAGTATTTGACAACATTCTACTATGATGATGTTACTAAAAGGAGGGTCAGGGAACACAACAATCAGAATGAGCTTTCAAATGTCCCGGTGTTCCCTGTAGTAACAAAGAAGCTTGGTCATGTGGAAAATGACAAGACATTGGTCAATCCTTCCTAGAAGCCACAAAAGCTGAAAATGAGTTTAATGTAGTTGTTCTCAAATGAAGATGATTGGGTTTTGGAATTATTTTTTGGCACAAGTAATGTTGTTTACTATGTTGGTCAACCACTTTTATTTTAATATCACCTCTAATTTACCTATTTTTTTCATGATGACATCAAAAAACCATAACTTTGCTCTTCTTTAGTACATCTTGTATTATTTCCTACCTTTAGTGTGATGGGTTCCTATATAGGAAGTATGGAACTTTAAGATCCTTTCTACTCATCATGTGATGAGAGGCACCATTGTGCAACACCCATGAGTCATCTACTCTTGAATATTTTATCATGAAGCATACGTCCTCTATCATAATAAATAACTCAAGCTCTATTTTTCCAGCATTTGTAGACTCCTTCCACTTGCGACCTTTTGAAGATGCATTCTTCTCTCTTTCCTTCTAGATGAGAGTGATTAAGCTTCCTGCTTGCACTCCACCTAATCTTGTTGATGAACCACCTTGATTTCCAGCTTGTAGATGATGACATGCCACTTGAATCATAAGCACAACGTAGAAACTGATTATGTGGCATTGGATGTTGTGTAAGTTGTCATAAAGTAATTCTTTCACATGAGCATCTCAATATAGATGTATACAAACAGACACATGCTCAACTTCTTTTCACACTCCTTTGTTATTGCCTCCTACTACTCCCCCTAGAAGTTAAACCGAACCCATGGGCATGGCATCTTCATAGTATTGCAATGGGTCTAGTTATAGAGTTTCTAGTACATCGCACGAATATAGGCATGCTAAATTATCTAGAGGCTCATCCACCCCAGAAACCTCATCACATCAAGCACAACGTAGAAACTGATTATGTGGCATTGGATGTTGTGTAAGTTATCATAAAGTAATTCTATCACATGAGCATCTCAATAATTTAATCACATCTAAAACCTCATTTGCTCATTTCTTTGTAAGGCAAAATATCTCCAACTTAGATGTAAGCATAGGATGATCAATTCTTTAAAACAAGCAATAGACTTACCCTAGTGGTTGAGTCTCAAGGTTGGGGAGGAAGAGGTCTTGGGCTCAAAACCCCATAGGGAATATGGGGAGACATTTTTGTACAAAGAGCTCTAGAGCCTTCTAAATCAAGATATCATGAGTAAAAGTGATTCTAGAGGGACTTAACTTGATTAGCTACCACTAGTGGAGTCTAATAAAAGGTGTTAAAGAAGTGGTGGAGATGGCATATGCTAATATGTAGTTCATTTAATCCTGTGCTCATCATCGATTTGAGGAGCTATATTCAAGGGCATAATTTTGGAAGAAGATTCATCGCTCTAGCACATTGTCATGTAGGAATGGGGAACTCAAGTGATGGCCTGGGTGCATCTCTTGCTACCAGCATCCATATCACAACATTGCATGTGGGGTGCTTTTCAGCCGTCTTGATGTAGCGACAAAAGACTTGAATGCGAGGAATGTAAAAGGAGAAATTCAATGTAGAAGAGTCGTATGCATCCTAAACAAAACCTTATTCATATGCAAACAATCAATGAAATATTTTTTGGCTAACAACCTAGTAAATAATAGTTGATCATGAAGGACTCAATTAGACAATAAAGATACAAAGAAAATGTCACTATCCATGTGACACGGGATAGTGAAATTCCTATAATCAACAAAAATCCTCTCCACCAAGGCACTCATTAGCATCTTGGAAGTGGCAAATAGGTACTGCAATGCAATGCATGAGTTCAGTGTTGATGATGAAAGAAAATCACATTAGATACTTCTTTAGGTTCTTCAATACATATCCGATATCTTTGATAAATCCATTGGTACCTTTAAGATAATGAAAATATACTCATGCAACAAAAAAATATATGTATATTTCATCCTTTTCTCTTATTTTTGTTTATTATAATTTTCTTTTTATTTCTTTTATTTACACATTCTTATTTTCCTTTCCCTATATTATTAAAAGTTATTTTTATTTACATTACTTTTCTTTTTAATTTTCTTTCTGATTTAATTACTTTTTAATATTCTCAATCTTTACGTACTGATTCCTTATATTTTATCTACACTTTTATTTTCTATTTTTAGTTATGTATTCAATTTTATTTAATTACTAACTTTTATTCTATATTTTAATTTATCTATTTACTTACTAATCAATTCCTAAATCAACTTTTGTTAATTACTAATCAAATAATGTAAATCTATTCTTAATTTAACTTTTTAAAAATTTATAGTCATTCTTCTATTTGTTATTTTATCTACTTATTAATTAATAAATTAATAGTTAACCAATATAACATAAAACAACAAAAATAAGACAATGGACACAATCTCTCCCTCTCTCTCTCTCTCTCAATATCTCTCTCTGAACCTCACTTCTTTGCATCCAATCTGCAAAAGATACCATCATCTACTCATCTCTCTCTCTCTCTCTCTCTCTCTCTCTCTCTCTCTCTCTCTCTCTCTCTCTCTCTCTCTCTCTCTCTCTCTCTCTCTCTCTCTCTCTCTCTCTCGCTCTCTCTCTCTCTCTCTCTCTCTCTCTCTCTCTCTCTCTCTCTCTCTCTCTCTCTCTCTCTCTCTCTCTCTCTCTCTCTCTCTCTCTCTCTCTCTCTCTCTCTCTCTCTCTCTCTCTCTCTCTCTCTCTCCCTCTCCCGCTCTCTCCCCTCTCTCTCTCTCTCTCTCTACACTACCTCTATCGAATCGCTCAAAATCAAAGCCGGTTAAATTGGGTCTCTCTCTCTCTCTAGTAGGCATCATATCCTCTCTACTACTAGACCTTCTCTCTCTCTCTCTCTCTCTCTCTCTCTCTCTCTCTCTCTCTCTCTCTCTCTCTCTCTCTCTCTCTCTCTCTCTTCCTCTATCTATCTATCTCCCTCTCTCTCCACGATCTTCCTCGAACTCCATAAATGACAAGATGTGCTGAATACCTGCCTCTCTTTGTGTTGGCACAATAGCAAGAACCTCAATCTCTCTCTCTCTATCTCTCTCTATGTGTGTAGTCATATTCTCTATCGAATTCACCTCTAAGTCAAGGTTTGTCTATTTACACTAAGTAGAGTAGCAACATCCAATTCTATAGGGAATCAAGCCCGATCCTTTGTCTCTCATTTGCATTTCTTCCCTCTCTCTCTATCTCTCTCTCTATGTGTGTGTGTCTCTGCATCTCTCTTCTATCTCTCTCTCTCTCTCTCTTTTTCTTTTCAAGAACCTCACATAGTGACTTCATTTCTCTCTATGTAGGAAAAATCCTTCTATATGGGCACCAATGTTTCATTCTCTTTCTTCATCTCTCTCAATCTATCTCTCTCTCTATCTCTCTCTCTTCTATCTTTCTCTATGATCTCTTTGGGCTTTGTGCCATTCTCCTTAGTGCCACCAAACCTAATTTCCCTCTCTCTGTCTCCCTTGATTTCTTCATCTTTACACCATGAATCTTTCCATAGCATCCATCCTTGAGACTCTCCCCTCTATCTCTGTGTCCATATCTTGCTCTCTTTCTTTCTCTCACTCTCTCTCTCTCTCTCTCTCTCAGTGTAGCATAGTCTGCCTACATCGATTTGAGAGAGGAGAGAGTAAAGATATAATGTAATATTTCTCCTTCTCTCTCGCTCTCTTCCCTAAGACCTTTGTGCAACAATAATTCTTGCCACCATAACCAAATCTCTAACACTCTCTACTTCTCTCTCTCTCTCTATGGGTGTTGCTTTGCCAAAGATCAAGAGATGACGAGTTAGAGATTTAATGGTCTTTTAGAAGATATACATAGTATGAGGATAAGAAGAAAATTAAAAATAAAGTACCTCATAAATACATGGGAGAAACCTAATGTTTTCACAAGCCTTTATTTACAGAGTCCAAAGATCCTCGAATTCTAAATTGAAGCATCCTTGGAAAATTCAACCTATTTATACACATGTGGGCTTCTTCTTTCTTCCTTGTTTTATTCTTGTTTAGGATAATCGTTTTACTCCATTATATTTTCTTTTTCAACTCTTTCTTTTTTTTCATTTTTCTCTTTTTTGTTTTCATTTAGTATAGTGATTTCCAGACCACCTCCAACTTCTTCAATAGCTTTCATTAATTAATTGTAACTTCTACTTTTCTAGCAAGGAAGAAAGTATAACTTCTGTTGGTCAACTTTATAAATACACAGGTTTTTTAGAGGCTCAACCCATGTTGTAGAATGGATAGGAAGGAACAAGGATCTCTATTGCATATACTTATCATGTACAAAAATATGGTTATTTATTTAATATGAATCAATCTTCCTACTTAAGCTTCAAATTCTAATTGTCCTATCATGCTTTCACGGCATTCATAATGATTTTAAAGAGAATTAAAAGTATATGTATTCATACTTGATTCTTATAGTTCTCACTTATAATTGGATATTATCATTAGCATGTTTTAAGTTTTAAAAAATCTGAATGCAAAGTAAGTAATGAGATGAAAAGAAATAGAAAAGAATAGATACCACGATCATTGTGTTTCTTCTTCAAGCATTTCAAAGTGCTCAAATATTTGTTAACTAAGGCTGCTATATCATGCAAAGATATAGGTTCTTATTTATTTTTCTTGATTTCAAAGATCTACAAGTTTTGAATTCCATTACTTGCATAGTTTTAGATATTGTATTTATGGTTTGCATTAAAGTTAAGATGATACTAAAATTTTCTTGCATAGATTCATTTCCTCTAGTATCCATTTATTCAATCTGCACTCCATATATTCTAATTTTGTTTTCAATAATTTCGTTCACACATGATTCCTTGGCTTCTGTGCAAATGAAACACCTTTGACTATGTCCCTTAAGTTCATTTAAAAAAATTTCTTTGACCATGATTTGAACTATATCTTCCATTTTATTTTGTTGCTTTGTACACATCACTCACTCATATTTTGTGCTAGTGTAATGAATACTCCAGTTTTATTGGAATGCAAACTGTTAAAAGTGTGCTTTGCCGTCACACACACTTTTAAGTTCTTTTCGGGTTCTTGGGGATGGTAGGGGTCTGATAAACCAGAGGCCCTGTATCTTATTTCCCATTTAACTTATCAGACAAGCAATAAGTTTTATCTAGTATAATCTCTTCTACACAGTATTACTGTTCATATTCCGGTTAATCTTCTCGCAGTATGTAACATAGAGATTAATGATTACCGTCGCACAGACTTGTTATCGATAACATAACATTATTGTGTTAATCACAAATTAATGTAAATTAACAAAGTAAGAGTCACAGTACTCAGAATTTAAGAACACTGCACTACGATGTCTCCACAGGCTGCAAATCACCCAGACACACAGTTTGGCGATCCCGTCTCTTCTCTACCGGAGAACCACCGTAATGTCTTTTCATTATTTGATAAAAAGGGTACAACACTTTGCTACGACCTTTCGGTACGTGCGGTATGTGAAGAGAGATGGTGGATGCAATCCAAAGATGAGTAGGTGCCACTACAACCAGCTTCACACCAGCCAACTGAGACTTCAGAGTTGATTAATAGACCCTTTGAGCTTCCTAAATCCACCAAAATATCAGCCAAGTACTTTGGACCATGTATCCCAAAAGTTTAAGTCAAGACAGACTAGTTGCGAAATGACTAGCTCCCAAAACTTGCTATTTTTGGACATACACCTGCTGGAAAAAATGAACAATGCTCTCAACCTGGTAGGAATTAGAAAAATTCCTTTTGGGCATAGCAAATAGACTTAGCAAGCTTCCCAATCCAAGTTAAAACACTTCAAATGATGGACTGAGCACTGAGAACAAGTTTCATCAATTTCTGGAACATTCCCACAATTCTCGGGGCTCTGCAGAGATAGACCAGTAAGCAGTAAAATGCAGATATCTCCAAAAGTATTAATTCAATGACCTTGAAAATTTATATGCACAAAGTAGACAGTACGAGCTATTCAACGCAAGTTAAATAACTGATAAAGGTTCTGTAGAACTCGCGATATGACCTTCTGAAGTTACTTCTCTGAGTGCGTACAGCAGAGAACAAAACAGAGAAGTAGATGATAATAAATGTATAGATTCACATATGATTACAACCACATTGGCAATGAATCTTTGCACAATGGGAGTAGAATGATAGAGCTATGGAGTAAGCTCTTCAATCTCTACAAAATGACATGAAGTGGTCACGTACAAGGCTTGCTAATCGCCTCTTCCTTCTTGCTCCTTTTATAGCTATTCTTGGAGGGAGTTTTGAATTCGAATTCGAATGGCTCCACCTAAAAGTGATCCCCAAAATTAAGAGATATTCCCTCAGCTCCAAAATTTGTGATTTTAGGTAGATAGGGCCACGACTTTTCTTTTACATCATGGATATGAGGTAAGCTATACTCTTCCTTTCTCTTTTTTTCAATTACAAGAGATAAAAATGATCTCTTTTACAAGAGGTGTTCACATGACTACTCATGTGACTTACGAATGGGGATAATATCAAGCATATCAAGCATGTAGGCTTGGGCAAAATGCACCAACAGCTCCCCCTCAAGCCTAACATGCTTGGCCTTCAAATAAGTCTTCAATTGTCCTTGATTTCCTTCAAGCCAATCATCAACTTGAATCTACTTAACTTTGTACCATCAAGAGCTTTCGTCAACATGTCTGCACATTGCATATCTGTAGAGACATAGGATAGTTGAATATCCTTGCTCAATAGCTTCTCCCTTACATAATGGTAGTGGACTTCAATATGCTTGGTTCTAGCATGGTATACCGGATTAGCTGCTAGATGTAGTGAGCTTGTGTTGTCACCAAAAATATGAGGTGTTGAAGAATGAAGTCCAAGATCTGTGTACAAAGACTTTAACCACATGATTTCTTGAGTTGCATTAGCCAAACCTCTATATTCAGCTTCGGTAGAAGATAATGCCACTGTTGGTTGCTTCTTCGATGACCAAGAAATGATTTTTGAACCTGCAAATGATATATACCCGGATGTGCTTCTTCTATCATCTCTAGATCCGGCCGAATCTGCATCTGAGTAGACCTTTAGCTCAATATCTGAAGTATATGAATAGAACAAACCTTCATTCATGGTCCCCTTTAGGTACTTGAGGACTCTCTTGGCCGCTTCCATATGTGGTCTTCTCGGCTTATGCATAAACTGACTCAATATGCTTACACTATAGCATATATCCACCCTTGTGAGTGTTGCATAGTTCAAACTTCCAACCAAGCTTTGATAGCTTGTGATGTCTTCAATTGGCTCTCCTTCATAAGCACTAAGCTTATGATTTTGCTCCATAGGTGTACCTGCACACTTGGTATTTTCCATCTTGAACTTGACGAGCATGTCATGGACATACTTCCTTTGTGTGATGTATATACCTAAATCTGTGTAGATCAACTCCAATCCAAGAAAATAAGTGAGTGGTCCGAGGTCACTTATTTTGAACTCCTCCTTCATTGGACTCTTTACCTGTTTGATTCCTTCAAGATCATTGCCTCTGATAATAATATCATCAACATACACACATAAATAGATCACTTCAGATCCATTCCTCTTTATGAACAAAGAGGTATCCGCCTTGCTAGCTTTGAATCCTTGGTCCTGCAAACAAGTCACCAATCTGAAATTCCAAGCTCTTGGAGCTTGCTTCAATCCATACAAAGCTTTCTTTAGTTTGCATACATAGTTAGGATGATGTGCATCCTCATATCCAGGAGGTTGTGCCATATACACTTCCTCAGAAATCCATCCATTCAAGAAAGCATTCTTTACATCAAGTTGATAAAGATTCCAATTTCTAGATGCAGCAAGACTAATGAGAACCCTAATTGTAGGCATTTTTGCAACAGGAGAGAAAGTCTCCTCATAATCAATACCATGGGTTTGAGCAAACCCTTTAGCAACTAACCTTGCTTTGTGTCTATTTATACTTTCATCTGGATTCCTCTTGATTTTGTATATCCATCGAGATCCGATTATCTTCATAGATGGCTTGTTAGGTACAAGCTCCCAAGCGTCATTCTCCTTCAAGGCTTCCATTTCTTCATCCATTGCATCTCTCCAAGCTTTCTTGCTTTGTGCTTCTTCGAATGTGGTAGGTTCTTCATTGGTTGAATCCTTTGCAATGTAGATTGAGTGCTTGGTGACCAAAGAAGTATCATAACCAAACCTTTCTGGTTTCTTCTTCTCCCTTGAAGACCTTCTAAGTGGTTGAAGTGAGCTCTCCGGTCCATATGTAGCATCCTGCATCTTTGCTTTACCTTTGTTCTTCCATAGCTTTAGTCTTTCCAAGTCTTCTATGTCAATCTCCGAATCACTTTCTTCAATCTGCTTTGGCTCCTTTGGTTGAAGTGATGGAAAGTCTTCATCCAAGTCATACGGCAGCTTCACTTTCCTGTCATCATCAAACCATGATTTGTTTTCATCAAAACTTACATCTCTACTCACAGAAAATCCTTTATTGGTTGGATTGTACAATCTATATCCTTTTTGGTTTAGGTCATAACCAATAAATACACACTTCTCTGCCTTGGGATCCAATTTCCCTCTTACTTGAGAAGGAATGTGAGCATAGGCTAAGCATCCAAAGATTTTGCAATGCTCTAGACTAGGTCTTCTTCCATTCCACACTTCATATGGAGTGGTTCCATCTAGTGACTTAGATGGAAGTCTATTTATGAGATATGTGGCTGTCGACACAGCCTCTGCCCATAGGTAGTTCGGCAATCCCTTTTCGTTGAGCATGGACCTTGCAGCTTCGACAATAGCTCTATTCCTCCTCTCTACTACACCATTGAGTTCGGGTGTATACCTTGTAGTGACTTCCCTTTTAATGCCTCTTTCATGCAAGAAGGCATCAAATTCAGAAGAGAAGTATTCTCCTCCACCATCTGATCTGAGTCGTTTCAAAGTCCTACCTGTTTGGTTTTCAACAAGAGCAATATACTTCTTAAAGCAATTAAACACTTCATCCTTGTGCTTCATGAAAAACAGAATGGTCCACCTGCTACAATCATCTATGAAAGACACAAAATATATTGAGCCTGATATAGATGGCTCCTTACTTGGACCCCACACATCTGTGTGCACTAGATCCAAAGGATTTTGATACATATATCCTTTCTTATTGAAAGGTTGTCTATGAGCCTTGCCGAGTTGACAAGCTTCACACTTATAAATCATGTGTTGCCTTGTGATATTAGGCAAACCAAGTACACTTTGGTCCCTGCAAATCTGTTTGAGTGTCCTCTCACCAATGTGAGCAAGCCTTTTGTGCCATATCTCCAACTCTGTAAGAGTTTGAGATCCATAGCTAAACAAAGCTATGTTCTTTGTATCTTCCACTTCAAAAGTGAAAAGCCTTCCTATCTTTTCTCCTTTGGCAATCCTTCAAAAGCCTTGCCTTGGGTCTTCAACATATGCTCCAAATCGATTGAATCTAACCTGCAATCCTTTTTCAACAACCTGTCCAACACTTATTAAATTTTTGGTAATTGTAGGGACATACAAGACTTTGCGTAAGAGGTTCATATTCCCATCTGATGTCTTCACATTACCTATCTTCTCCACTGAGTATTTTGTGTCATCTCCTGTCTGCACTTCATGCTTGTTATGAGGATCTTCCAAATCAGAAAGTAAAGCCACATTTGCTGCTACATGGTTCGAGCATCCCGAATCAATGTAAAATATGTGATCATCATCCTTACCCTTCTTCGTTGATAGATTCATAATCAATAATGAATCTTCTTGACTTTGGTCCTCTGCATAGTTGTTGTAATCTATTCTTCTTCTATGGCCACTTTGATAGTTGTTGTTGTTGTTGTAATTGTTGTTGTAGTAGTTGTTGTTGTTGTAGCCTCCATTGTATCTACCTCTATTTGATCCATAGCCACCTCTATTGAATCCTCTTCCTCTTGAGTTCCTTGGATTCGTGAAACATTCTTCAGTAGTATGGTTAGATAAGCCACATATGTTGCAAGGTTGAGATGATTGGAATCTCCCCCTGCCTTGCTTTCCACTTCTGCCTCTTCCTCTAGCTCTTCCTCTACCTGCAAAGTTTGCTTGGAAAGAGCTTCCTTCATCTTCATTCTTCCTATTCTTTGACTTGTCCTTGACCTTAGCTTTATCGGAATATAAGGTAGAAGTTTGATTACCTCTTCAGGACTCACCACCTTTGCTAATCTTTGCTTCATGAGTGAAGAGTTGGCCCATGAGTGTGTTGAGGTCGGGTACATGCATATCCATGTATAAATCCATGGCTGTTGTGAATGACTCCCACTTGTCGTCTGCTTTGATTCCATTCATGATTTGTCTTATGATTTGCTCCTCTTCAATTACCTCTCCAATGCTTCCAAGTTGGTTGGAAATCTCCTTCATCTTTGTGACATAATCAGTCACATTTTGCTTCGGGCTTTTCTTCATTGTTGTGAACTCCATCCACAATTGGTTCTTCCTTGCTCGACTGTTGGAAGAGAAGAAAGAAGCAAGTGCATTCCAGGTCTCTCTTGATGTCTTGCATCCCTTGACATGAGGTAAAAGAAAATCAGAGATTGAGTTTAGAATATAGGACCTTGCAAGTGCATCCTTCAAACACCAATTCGAAAGTCCTTCCACTTCTTCATATGATGGTTGCCCTTTGTTCCTCATGGTTGGCATTGCTTCATCTCCGGATATGAATCCATATAGATTCCTCCCTTGAAGGTAAGCCTCCATCCTTAGAGACCATGCCGGGTAGTTGTTTCGATCCAATTTGTCAATTGTTGATGGAAATCCATCTCCCATGTTGCTTGACTATGCTGTGATACCACTGTGAAGAGAGATGGTGGATGCAATCCAAAGATGAGTAGGTGCCGCTACAACCAGCTTCACACCAGCCAACTGAGACTTCAGAGTTGATTAATAGACCCTTTGAGCTTCCTAAATCCACCAAAATATCAGCCAAGTACTTTGGAACATGTATCCCAAAAGTTTAAGTCAAGACAGACTAGTTGCGAAATGACTAGCTCCCAAAACTTGTTATTTTTGGACATACACCTGCTGGAAAAAATGAACAGTGCTCTCAACCTGGTAGGAATTAGAAAAATTCCTTTTGGGCATAGAAGATAGACTTAGCAAGCTTTCCAATCCAAGTTAGAACTCTTCAAATGATGGACTGAGCACTGAGAACAAGTTTCATCAATTTCTAGAACATTCCCACAATTCTCGGGGCTCTACAGAGATAGACCAGTAAGCAATAAAATGCAGATATCTCCAAAAGTATTAATTCAATGAGCTTGAAAATTTATATGCACAAAGTAGACAGTACGAGCTATACAACGCAAGTTAAATCACTGAAAAGGGTTTAGTAGAACTCGCGATATGACCTTCTGAAGTTACTACTCTGAGTGAGTATAGCAGAGAACAAAACAGAGAAGTAGATGATAATAAATGTATAGATTCACATATGATTACAACCTCATTGGCAATGAATCTTTGCAGAATGGGAGTAGAATGATAGAGCTATGGAGTAAGCTCTTCAATCTCTACAAAATGACATGAAGTGGTCATGTACAAGGCTTGCTAATCGCCTCTTCCTTCTTGCTCCTTTATAGCTATTCTTCGAGGGAGTTTTGAATTCGAATTAGAATGGCTCCACCTAAAAGTGATCCCCAAAGTTAGGAGATATTCCCTCAGCTCCAAAATTTGTGATTTTAGGTAGATAGGGCCACGACTTTTCTTTTACATCATGGATGAGGTAAGCTATACTCTTCCTTTTTCTTTTTTTCAATTACAAGAGACAAAAATGAACTCTTTTACAAGAGGTGTTCACATGACTACTCATGTGACTTACAAATGGGGATAATATCAAGCATATCAAGCATGTAGGCTTGGGCAAAATGCACCAACACGGTATAGGAAAATATAAATTACATAATGCCAATCTGGCGACCTTACACTAGCACGCACGATGGACTTGAACCCGCAACGCAAACAAAATCAAGGCTCGTCTACGATGCCTTGAATATACATGGATCTAGCTAATTTGATGGTTCTAGAAATCTTCTGTTTTAGTGAATCCAACATCAGTTTGAATGTCTCTGGCTCTACCAGCTGCGCATCAGTTCGAACCGAACTCGCCGCAATGACTTCACTCATCAAAATTTCAGTCTGAGTCTGCAAAAATGCCTATTGCAAATAAAAATCATTGGCAAGGGCTGCATCTCGGCTCAATCTCATTTCAGCAATTTGATTATCGATTCTCGAAAGACGCTCTGCTTGAAAACTCAACTGCTTTTCTCGTCTCTCCAACTCCTGAGCTTGATATTGAATTGTCTGGTAATAAGCATCTCTTTCCTTCTGAATCCTTGCTATCTCCTTGTGAAGTTGAATAGTCAGACTTGTCTTGGCTTTAAGAGCAGAATTCACCTGAAACAACTCGGCAGTGGCAGTCTCAAGTTCTGCATTAGTCTGCTTAGCTGAATCAACCATCTCCTGTCCTCTTTGCACAACTTCATCAAGCTGGATTCAAGTTTCTTCTAGCAAATTCCCAATTGCTACTCTAGTGTCTTCTTTATCCTGTACTAGCTGTTTTAACTAAGTGATCTCTTCATCACGAGCATTTAACAAAATATCCTTGGCTTTTAATTCGGCGAATGCTGCATCGCGCCGAGCAATTGCTGTATCTGGTTCGGCAAGCCTGGCTTGAAGCTGCTGAAGTTGCATCTGCAAAATATGGTTTTCTACTTTAACAGCAGTTGCTTCCTCCTGTAGTGGGGCAATATCACCTTCGAGAACATCAACCTTGTGTTGCAACTGTTGGTGTAAATTGCAAGCCTACACATTTGACTCAAAGGATGCATTAAAGTCTACACATATATGAAGAAGCATAGGAACATATGCTAGTGGTTAATTACCACTTTACCTCATTGTAAAAGTCAAATTGACTTAGAATCTTTTGTAATCACCTACCAAAGTGAGTCGCGGAAAAAGTAGTTCATTTGATTGAAGGAATATCTCCAAGCATTTAGGAGCTTGATCATAGGGAGCCAAAATTTGAATTTGAATTCAAATCTTTGCTCATTACATATAAAAAGTGAACATGAAAAGTCGCGGGTAAGAGAGATCATTCTCGAGCCTCATTCTACTGCTTTTGAGTGTGTGTGAGGACTATGCTATAGCCTACACCTCTCTACACCATTAGGCAATGTTGTTCATGCCAATGGGATTGTATACAAGTGTTAATTAATAGATACATTTACATGATTCATCTCTGAGTTCTTTGTTAGTCTACTCAAAGGTCTCTCAACTTGTCAAGGGCATATCTCGGTCAATTCGTGACCAAATGCAGTGATTCAAAGCTTGTTGGATTTAACTGAACGTCACCTACATTCTATCAAAGTTTGAAGTAATTCTATTCAGCCATTTCAGAGAAATCTGCATCGAGATGAACTCTAGTCATTTTCTACTACAATCCTAAAAAGTCGGGGGTATAGCTAAACTTGCTAACTTGATTACTCTTAGCATAGTTTATCTTTTTATATCACTCCACTTGCAAATGGTAGCTTACTGAGCAAAACATTCAGCATGTGTCAAGACAAAAATAGAAGGTTTTCTTGAGTTTGTGAACTTCAAAGTTATCTGTTTTGGTTCAATCATTACACACATCACTTTCAAAGTACATAGACCATTTTTTGGTGTTATTGGAAAGCTAAGAAGGTCTTTTCATCAACTCTGAAGCAAAAGAGGGCTAGTACAAAGCAGGTTTAGCAGTACCTACTCAGTCTCTTGAAGCATCCATCCATCTATCCCAACCATGGTATCAAAGCAATAGAGGCACAATGGGAGATGGTTTTCCTTCATTTATTGATAAATTGGAGAGGAACAAATATCAAGCTTGGTCTCTAAGGATGAAGACCTACTTAGAAGGAAGGAGTCTCTATGGATACATCTCAGGAGATGAGGAATTGCCCTCATTCAAAGCAAGAGGATTGCCAACCAAGGAAGAACAAGAAAAGCTCAACACATGGTGTGCTAAGGATGCATTGGCAATGTCTTATTTACTCAACTCTATCTCTCACTTTCTTTTGCCACATATCAGAAATTGTAAGACATCCCAAGAAACTTGGGAAACTTTGTCATCATATTTTTCCTCCAATACAAGGGCTAGGAAAAATCAGTTGTGGATTGAATTCACAACACTAAGGAAGCAACCTAAGCAAGCTGTTTCAGAATTTGTGACCAAGATCAAAGATGTTGCAGATCAGCTAGCAAGCATAGGAGAAGAGATTGAAGAAGAACAAATTGTAAGGCAAGTGATCAATGGAATCAAGGCTGATGACAAATGGGAAAGCTTCACCACTGCAATGGATCTCTACATGGACATGCACACTCCAGATCTTACAACTTTCATGGGACAACTATTTACACATGAAGCAAAGCTCACAAAAAATGGAGATCCATCCAAAGGTAATAACTCTTCTGCCCTATACACTGATAAGAAGTCTAAGGACAAAGGCAAGAGCAAAAACATGGAAGATGAAGGCTCTACCTCCCAAGCCAACTATGCAGGGAGAGGTAGATCTTCAAGAGGAAGGGGCAGAGGAGGTAAGCAAGGTAGGGGGAGACCCTATAACTCATCACCATGCAACATTTGTGGTTTATCAAATCATACTACAGATGAGTGTTTCAGGAATTACAAAAATCAGAGAGGAAGAGGCTACCAAAGAGGTGGATACTCACAGTAAAGAGGAAGGTTCAATCATCATCAAGGCCACAACAACAATTACAACAACAATTATAATGGCAACTACCAAGGAGGATTCAAAACCAGAAAGGACTACAACAACTACACAGAGGAGCAGGATGACTCTCTTCTGATCATGAACATGACTTCAAAGTCAGGTACAAATTATGACCACCTATTCTACATTGACTCAGGGTGCTCAAATCATGTGGCTGGCAATGTGGCACTACTCTCTGATCTTGAGGAACCCAAAGGTAAACATCAAGTCCAAACAGGTGATGATACAAAGCATTCAGTAGTTAAAGTTGGAAATGTTAAGACTTGTGATGGTAATCAAAATTTGTTGAGCAAGGTACTCTATGTACCAACCATTACCAAAAATTTGATGAGTGTTGGTCAGATTGTGGAGAAAGGTTTGCACGTCAGATTCAATCAATATGCAGCATATGTGGAGGACCCAAGACATGGGTTCAAGAGGATTTCTAAAGGAGAAAAATCAGGTAGACTTTTCACTTTTGAGTTGGAAGATACAAAGAATATTGCACTATACAGTTATAAAGATCAAAACTTTCAGAGCTTGAGATTAGGCACAAAAGATTAGGGCACATAGGAGAAAGAACCTTGAAGCAAATGTTCAGGGACCAATATGTACTTGGGATACCTAATGTATCCAAAAAACATATGATTTACAAGTGTGGTGCTTGTCAATTTGGTAAGTCTCACAGGTTACCCTTCTCCAAGAAAGGATATATGCATGAAGACTACCTAGAGCTTGTACACACAGATGTTTGGGGACCCAGCAAAGACCCCTCAGTCTCAGGTTAAAGGTACTATGTGTGTTTCATTGATGATTATAGCAGATGGACTGTATTATACGTCATGAAGCACAAGGATGAGGTATTTAATTGTTTTAAGAAATATCTTGCATTACTTGAAAACCAGACATGAAGGAATTTGAAGAGGCTAAGGTCAGATGGAGGAGGTGAGTACTTCTCCAATGAATTTGAAGAATTCTTGCAGGACAGAGGCATCAAAAGAGAGATAACCACAAGGTATTCTCCTGAACAGAATGGGGTAGCTGAGAGAAGAAATAGGTTAATTGTTGAGACAGCTAGATCTATGCTTAATGAGAAGAAGTTACCTAACTATCTATGGGTAGAGAGTGTTTCTACTGCCACTTACCTCATAAATAGGTTACCATCTAAGTAACTTGATGGTATGACACCCTATGAAGCATGGCATGGTAAGAGACCATCATTAGATCACTACAAAATATTTGGATGTGTAGCATATGTGCACATTCCTTCTCAGATAAGAGGTAAGCTAGACCCAAAGGCTGAAAAATGCATTTTCATCGGGTATGATTTAAATAAAAAAGGTTACAGGTTTTATAATCCTACCAATAAGGGATTTATGGTAAGTAGAGATGTGATCTTTGATCAAAATGATTCTTGGTATGAGAATGAATGCAGGAAGGTCAAATTACCCTATGATTTGGAAGAGGAATTTCCAAAACTTGCAAAGGAGGAACCTACTCAGAATGAAGACTCAAGTTCAGATGATGAAGACACTATCAATCTTGAAGAATTCAAAGCATGGAAGTCCAAAGGCAAAATGAAGATGAAGAAGCTTGAAGACATACCTGAATCTTCAACTAAATCAATCAAAAGATCTCAAAGAGAAAGCAAGAAACCTATCAAATATGGGTATGATACATCTCTTGTTACTAAACATTCAGTTTATCTTGCCAAAGATTTGTCAAATGAAGAACCAGGTTCATATGAAGAAGCAATAACCAAATCAGAATGGAAAGAAGCTATGGATGAGGAGATTGATGCTCTCAAAGAGAGTGACACATGGGAGTTAGTACCCAAGAAGGATTCTATGAAGGTAATAGGATCCGGATGGATCTATAAGTTGAAAAGAAATTTTGATGGAACAATTAATAGGTACAAAGCCAGATTGGTAGCCAAGGGTTTTGCACAAACCCAAGGCATTGACTATGAAGAGACATATTCTCCTATGGACAAGATGCCAACAATCAAAGTGTTGGTAAGTGTGGCTGCATCAAAGAATTGGAACATGTACCAATTGGATGTCAAGAATGCTTCCTTGAATGGATGGATTTCAGAAGAAGTTTATATGTCACAACCTCCTGGCTATGAGGACCCTAAGAAGGTAACTTATGTTTGCAAATTAAAAAAGGCTTTATATGGATTGAAGCAGGCACCTAGGGCATGGAATTACAGGTTAACTACATACCTCCAAGACCAAGGTTTTGTCATGACCAAGGCTGACACTTCTCTGCTCATTAAGAGAAGTAATTCAGAGGTAATATATCTCTGTGTTTATGTTGATGACATCATCATTAGAGGTAATGATGTCAATGGAATCAGGTATATCAAAAGCCAGATGATGAAGGAGTTCAAGATCAATGATCTTGATTTATTGAAGTATTTTTTGGGACTTGAATTAGTTTACACTAATTCAGGGATATACATTACTCAGAAAAAATATGTACAGGATATGTTGAAGAAGTTTCACTTGAAGGATGCTAAAGTAGCAAGTACTCCAATGGAGGTAAACCTAAAGCTAAGTGCCCATGAAGGTGATGAAGTCAAAGACATTACAAGTTATCAAAGTATGGTGGGTAGCTTGAACTATGCTACTCTTACAAGAATTGATATTGCATATGGAGTTAGTATGCTAAGTCAATTTATGCACAAGCCAAGGATACCTCACTTAGAGGCTGCCAAGAGAATCTTGAAGTATCTCAAGGGTACACAGAATCATGGTTTCTATTTCCCTTACACTTCAGATATTGATATCAAAATTTATTCAGATGCAGATTGGGCAGGATGCAAGGATGCAAGGATGATAGGAGGAGCACTTCTAGATATATTTCCTTTGCAGGTGACAAACCAATTTCATGGTCCTCAAAGAAGCAACCTACTGTTGCTTTGTCTTCCACAGAGGCAGAGTATAGAGGACTGGCTAATGCCACACAAGAAGCAATTTGGATTAAGCTTTTGTATACAGAATTGGGTTTGTTTACTAGGTCACCAATTATCTTTGGAGATAATACAAGTTCTCGTCACCTTGCAGCTAATCCTATCTATCATGCTAGGACCAAACACATAGAGGTCCATTACCATTATGTGAGAGAGAAGTTGATAAGCAAGGATATTCAAGTTACCTATGTATCAACCAACATGCAATGTGCAGATTTGTTGACTAAAGCTTTGGATGGAACAAAACTTTGCAGGTTCAAATCCATGATTGGATTGCAGGATATACTTGAAGATTGAAGATGAAGACTTAAGCCAAAATGTTTGGCTTGAGGGGGAGCTGTTGGTGTAAATTGCAAGCCTACACATTTGGCTCAAAGGATGCATTAAAGTCTACACATATATGAATAAGCATAGGAACATATGCTAGTGGTTAATTACCACTTTACCTCAATGTAAAAGTCAAATTGACTTAGAATCTTTTGTAATCACCTACCAAAGGGATTGGTGGAGAAAGTAGTTCATTTGATTGAAGGAATATCTCCAAGCATTTAGGAGCTTGATCATAGGGAGCCAAAATTTGAATTTGAATTCAAATCTTTGCTCATTACATATAAAAAGTGAACATGAAAAGTCGCGGGTAAGAGAGATCATTCCCGAGCCTCATTCTATTGATTTTGAGTGTGTGTGAGGACTATGCTATAGCCTACACCTCTCGACACCATTAGGCAATGTTGTTCATGCCAATGGAATTGTATACAAGTGTTAATTAATAGATACATTTACATCATTCACCTCTGAGTTCTCTGTTAGTCTACTCAAAAGTCTGGCAACTTGTCAAGGGCATATCTCGGTCAATTCTTCACCAAATTCAGTGATTCAAAGCTTGTTGGATTCAGCTCAAAGTCATCTACATGATGTGAAGGTTTGAAGTAATTCTATTCAGCCATTTCAGAGAAATCAGCATCGAGGTAAACTCTAGTCATTTTCTGCTACAGTCCTAAAAAGTCGAGGGTATAGCTAAACTTGCTAAATTGATTTCTCTTAGCATAGTTGATCTTTTTATATCATTCCACTTGAAAATGGTAGCTTACTAAGCTAATTAAATACCCCTAGAAGGAATTTTATCAATTTCTACTGTAAGACCGCCTAAGACCGCCTTTAGGGCCATTGTGGGACATCATCCTGGCCTTCTCATTGATCATGGCTGTCAAATCATTCCGCAGGGCCAAATCTTTCGTCTTCTTGGAATCCCATTGGGGTTTGGCGTCTCTATGGAGCAGCGATGGAACTGGGTGTTGGCCAAAATCGAAAACAAGCTTAACTATTGGAAAGGTATGCAAATCAATCTTGCTGGGCGTGCGATGGTTATCAACACGTTCCTCCTCTCTTCTACCATCTATTTCCTCTCTTGCTGGAGACCGAATGAGCAAGGCCTGTCCAAAATGAGTAGTATTTGCAGAAACTTTCTTTGGACGGGAGATCACAACAGAAGGGGGGTGCCTAAAATCAAATGGGCCATCTGCACTAGCCCCAGAGATTGCGGGGGGCTTGGTATCCTGGACATCGGGTGTATGGCTAACAAACTGGCAGCCAAATGGATGATTAAGGCTTGGTGCAATAGGGAGGCCTCGTGGGCCAAGCTGATCTTCAGAAATAAGAATGAGTTGGCTCTCATGGGGTTCCCAAACTGGAAGAATCTCGACATCATGACCCTGCTATTCTCCCCGATCCCTGTCTTCCCGAAAGGCTCTAATCTCATGTGATCCCTTTGGAAGGGCTGGAATAAAGTCAAAAGCTTCACAAGAATTAGTGAGGACTGGAAGTGGGCGGCCGGAATCAGACAAAACAACTCTATCTGGTTCCCGATACATGGCATCCGGAGTGTGGAGTCATGGAACATTCAAAATGCCAAGAGATTATGGAACAAAGGATTCAAAAAATGGAAACACCTATGGAAACAGGACACCAACAGCTGGATCAACTTCGAGGATATTGATCCCTGCAAAAACATCTCCTTCGAAGAATGGAACACTTTGCAAAGCAGATGCCTCGCATGGGATCGTCACAAGACTCGCCTTCTCATGGGACACGATGCACCGAACTCGCTTGGTCTCAAATGGCACGACGGAAACAAGCTACTCAAAATCCCGAACATCAAAGAATCGGCTGACCACCAGATCAGCCTCAATAAGAAGTGGCGCCTGTCTTGGACGCGGCTTCGGTGGGACATGAAATTCATGGGTATCTGGCACCCCCTTATCGAGACTAAGAAGTCTGTCCTCTTATGGAAAATTCTGCATCGGGGAATTTGGACCAACCATAAGGCTAGCAAACTTTGTGGGATCCCTCCTTGGTGCAAGCGCTGCCACCGGGCTATCGAAGACGTCCCACACATCTTCCTTACTTGCCCCAACTCCTACAGAATCTGGCAGACGGTTGGAAAGAAAATCAGACTTCAAAATCAGTTTAGTTGGAAACAAGTCCTTTTGGGAGAAGCGATCGGCTGCTCTGCGACACTCTGGAACGCCATCAGAGGGGAAGTCTTGTGGAAAATTTGGCGGGAGAGGTGTGCTCTCAACTTCGGCGATACCCCCAGGGAGTGGTCGATAGAGAAATCACTATTCCTCCTTGGCAAAAGGATTGTTAACAGTAAGAAATCCCCCCCCTTCAGGCACCATCAAGTCCTCATTTTGATCAACAACAAGCTCAAACCCAAGTGGGCCCCGCATGAGGGCGATGAGAGGGTGATTAACCTTCTATGTAATGCAACCTAGAACTCATCTAAGCTTCCCCTGCTTTGTGGGATTTGGGGGGTCCCGTGGGCACTAGTCCCCTTCTATTGTACCTTTGTTTCTTAACTTAATTCAAGTCTGGGAGAGTAGGCTATTGCCGAACTTCCTTTATTTAAAAAAAAAAAAAATTCTACTGTGCTGGTCACACTGAGCAAAACATTCAGCAGGTGTCAAGACAAAAATAGAAAGTTTTCTTGAGTTTGTGAACTTCAAAGTTATCTGTTTTGGTTCAATCATTACACACATCACTTCCATTGGGAGGAGTGGGTATAAGATTGTTGGGCACCAACACTATTTTGGTGGTCTGCTGCATTGTCGCTTCAGTTCTGTCATTGACAATCTCAGCAACAATGGCCTGCACATCATCTTGAGTCTGCTGCTGAAAATCCTCCGGAGAAGAAACTTCGTCAGATTCGGTGGTGGATGCACTTTGTTCCTGCCGCTATTTCGAAGAAGAAGGACCAGAAGACTCCAGGTGAATTGAAGTAGCAGTATCGTGGAAAACCTCTTCTTCATGGCCAACATTGGATCCTTGCACCTAGCTCTCAGACGAACTTATACGGCGGCGTTTTCGGTGAAGAAGTTGAAAGAGATCTTCATCCTCATCTTCCTCATCTTCCAGCATCCGAGTAGACTCTTCATGCAACAAGAATGGAGCATTTGGCGGGGGTTGCGCGACTTGAATGGCTGGAAAGAGGAAAGTGAGGATATGGGGAAGACGCGAACGCGGAAGATCACCCTTATTAACCTGTTTAATAACCATAACACATTCACGGTAAATGCGCCAGAAATAAAAAGATGCAAAATTGATAGACTCACGAGAAGCCATGTCAATCATCGAATAAAAGGGACGCGAGATCCCGTAGTACGTTTTTGCAAATTCAAAATAGCAACTAAGAATTGCAAAGCGGTCCTTTCAGGATCAGGACGATAGAGAATGGCGTACTCATTAGATGAGTGTCGTGGGAATAAATCGGTCATGGTAGCTACCGGAAGGAGAGGACCATTCTCCAATCCATCCCGAGGAAGTCGAAAGGCATCGACAAACGAGGCCAGAGTGATAACGACACAGGACGATAAACAGGTAATAGGCCAGGATTGCTCTATAGCAAATATAGCGGCAATGGCAGAAATGATCTGCGCATAGAAAGGTTGACACTCCACTAAATGCCAAGGCAATTCAGCGAAGTTCAAGAGGCCACGAATATGCAGATACTCACTCACTTCAGGAGTGAGTCCTTCATGGAAGGTAGCAACATTGGCTAGTGCTTCCATGACACACATGCGAAAACACAAAAACACAGAGAACACAGACCACAAAGAATGCAAAAACACACAGACACAATAGCGATTAATAGTGAAAGGAATAAGATTAAGTAGACACACAGCAATGTGAGGCGATTGAAAACCCTTAGAATCATCACGTGGTATTGAAATGATAACCTCCATAATTACGGCGTGCATGCATGAGCAGAATCAGTAACACAGGGTGGCGGTTAATCATATTTAGATATCAAAACGAGGAGAGTTACAGTCTATATTCAACCAAAATACCCAAATAAAAAGAAAATAAGCGACACGCGGAAAAACAAGGAACACGTCAGCGGTGATCAGGTAGTTGGTGATATGGTTGTAGCTTTGAACCATTAATTACTTCGGAAAGGGGAACTCCGGTCAAGGTAGTCAACCGAAAAGTAGCTGGTCCCACTTGCTCACTAATCTGGTAAGGACCGAACCACCGTAACTTAAATTTCCCAGCAGAACGATTTGTTTTAGCATTATAAAATAGCACAAGTTGACCCACCGTAAAAACTAGAGTTTTGAGGAAACGATCATGGGTATGGGCTTGCTGCAACTGAACTTCTTGAAGTACCAATAAACTTTCCCAGCGGTGTTCATCCAAGGCTCTGAGTGCATCCAACCAAAATGGCAAAGAGTCTTCGGGCAACAATTTCTGAGTTAGAGCCACGCGTAGGCTTAGCACTACAATCTCCATCGGCGCGATTGCTTCCAACCCGTAAGCAAGCTTCAAAGGAGTCATTCCGGTTGCTACTTTGTATGTAGTCCGGTATGCCCATAAAACTGCGGGAAGTAACTTGTCCCAACGTTCTGGAGATTCCACGATCAATTTGTGAAGCATAGTCAACAAAGTCTTATTGGTACTTTCAACCAATCCATTGGCACGGGGATACTATGGTGAACTGAATTTATGCAGAACTTGAAAAGTATGTGTTAGTGCTCGCGTTAAATTGTTGGAAAAATGTGTTCCTTGGTCGGTGACAAGTTCCAGAGGTAATCCATAACGCGGAAATACGTCCTTCATCAGGCATTTTGCCACCGAAAGAGCTATGGCTGACTATAAAGCCCAAGCTTCCGCCCACCTAGTGGCATAATCCGTACAAGTCAGTGTATATTGATTATTGCTAAGGATGGCTGGTGGTGTTATTGGCCCAATAAAATCAAGACCCCACTTTTGAAAGGGTTCCAAAGGTAAGACAGGTTGCAGAGGGAAGAAGTGCCGATGTAATGGCTGTCCAGACCATTGACAAGTGTCACACCGCAACACAAACTGAGTCACGTCTTTGTACATGGTAGGCCACCAAAGCCCACTTTGCAGAATTTTACGGTGAGTAAGATCGGCTACAAAATGTCCACCCGAAGGTATTGAATGAGCCATAGCCATTACTGAGTCTGCTTCATGTGGTGGGATACAGCGAAGTAAGACACCAGTATGATCCCTGTAGTACATCTGACCTACAATCAACCGGAATCTGCGATTGTAAACTACAATTTTTCACCGTAGAGCAGGAGAAGTATGGGGAGGAAGACATCCGTGAGTTAGAAAAGTGAGTAACATATCATAATAGGTAGGCGGCACAAGAGGCTCTGTAGATTCTTCAACAGTTGGCTCAGTAACGTAAATTGCTGGTGTAGTGTCATCAACCCCCACCGGAGCTTCACCGGAATCCAATCGAGATAGAAAATCTGCCAAGGCATGTGCGGTGCTGGGTCGATGAATAACTTCAGAGTCGAATTCTTGTAATAATAAAACCCATCGAGCCAAACGACCACCTAAATAATGCTGCTGGACCAAATACACAAGTGCGGCATGAACCACGTGAAAGGTGAATTTTCAGCCCAACAAATAATGCCGGAATTTCTTCACAAAGTACACCAACCCGAGACATTCTCTTTCGGTCACTGAATAATTTCTTTCAGCAGGGGCTAATCGGCAACTTGCATAATATACTCGCCAAAACCACTTGTCAATTTGCTGCATTAACACGCTTCCAGTGGCTATGTCTGATGCATCTACAAAGACATGGAAGGGGCGTTCCCAATCAAGGGGTTGCAAAATTGGAGCCTGCATCAATAATCCTTTTAAACGATCAAATACAGTTTGGCATTTTGGAGTCCATCCGTACTACCCTGGAGTACTAGTCATGAGCGGATTAAGTGGTGTTGCTAAATGAGCTAACCATCGTAAATGTATGCCATGCCATCGAATCTGATACAGGAAGCGCATAACTTCTTTTGGTGTTGTAGGGACTGGTGCCTGCAACACGTGTGCAACTTTATCCAGATCAACTTGTATGCCTTGCTCAGAGATAATATGGCCAAGGAGTTTGCCACAAGAGACCGCAAAGACTGACTTTGTCGGATTCAAGCATAATCGGTATTCGCGACATTACCGTACAAACATACACACCCCAATTCGTGATGAAAGCTGTTTTCGGTATGTCCTGCTCTGCCATTCGCACCTGGTTATAACCACTATAGCATCCAGAAAGGACTACATCTCGTGCCCTACCACTCTGTCAAGCATTGTGTCTAGAAAGGGGAGAGGAAATGGATCAGGTACCGTGGCCGCATTCAGTTTCCGGTAATCCACACAGATACGTAGCTGTTTATTTTTCTTAGGAACAATCACGATCGGAGATATCCATTAAGCATGCTCGATTGGTACAATGAGAACCACCTTCAATAACCGATCGAGTTCTGCTTTGACTGTGCTGCATAATTGGGGTTCATGCGGTAACTCGATTGTTTAATTGGCTTTGCCTCTGGTTTGAGCACTACCCGATGTTGATAGATCCGCGGATCAAGACCTTTCATATCGCGATAGTCCCAAGTAAAAACATCGGAAAACTCACGCAGGAGTCGGATCAAATCTTCTTGAAATGCCTCGGACAATCCTGCCTTAATCTTAACAGGTCGCGGATTAGCCTCATCACCTAAATTATATGTTACTAAGTGATCTTCCGGGACATAAAATTGTCGAGGTTTCACCAGATCATCAGTTGACTGTAAAAGCTGATGTAGGGTGGCTCCATCCATAGCAACACTATCATCTGCATCCGCCTCTCTGGTCACGGGAACAACTGTACACGCTGCGGGTCTCCACTTGTCCACTACTGATTGAAGATCTATAGTACCTAATGAGATCAGATCTTTATTGTTCTTCAGAAACACCTCTTCCTCATCGTCAGATAAGCCATCTAACATGTGGACCGGCTCCGCTACATATGGTCTGGCATGAAGCTCGCAGGGCTAGATGGCATCCAGTTTAACAACATATTTACGGTGATTATCTTTGAAAGTCAATTCCTGTGCTGACCAATCCTGTACAACTTTGGCTTGTTTCAACCATGGTTGACCGAAAAGTAGATTGTAGTCGAGGCTGGATTCTGGTAGTTCTAAGACTACAAAAGTCATTTTGAACCTGGTACCCTGCAAAGTAATCAGAATATTCTGTACTAATCCCACGGGATGGACTCGGGATTGATCTTCCATTCTTACAAAAAATTGGACGGGCTCGATTTGGGTCCACCCCAATTTCTTGCACAGAGCTGCAGTTGCTATATTCACACCCAAACGGCCATCAATTAGCACTTGAGTAATCTTTTGATTTTTATGCCAAACAGTGATTAATGGGACTGAATGATCCACCGTAGAATCAGTTTCCGATTGTATTGTTGCAGTCACCGGAGTACTGAGAGATCCAAGACTAACATGTTGTTGAAACTGCTGCCTAACTCCTGGCACCAATGCGAGCAATTGTCCCAAAGGGAGTGTAATCGAAGCCTTAGATAGAATCTCCCATACCTAATATATTTGAATCGTACTCCTCACCGCTTTTGATGATGATTCTGCTGTTACTGGGTTAGGATTTTGTTCATTTGCTATCGCCTTTGGCAGGGGAACCTGTGTTACCAAAACTGGATCAGGAAACACAGTTTGCTCTTTAGCTGCCCATTGGCTAGCTTTGGTATACATTCGCTGATGTTCACGGATACCAGATTCGAACGCCTCAGCTCATGGTTGCAACTACTTACCCGATCTTGTCTGGACCACTACTGCTTGTGATTCCACTGGTGAGATATAGACCATGTTGGTCATCGAGTTTTGACGCTCCTTCTTCCTTTTGTCGTATTGTGCTGCATCCTTACAAAATCTCCGGATGTGGCCAATCTCGTCGCAAAAATGACATCGGGATGGTGGAAGAGAAGTACCTTCTGCTGATGTATCCGCCTACCATCGATTGGCATTGAAATTGGTATTCCGCTGTCCCCGATAATTTCTGTATCCTTGCGACTGATTGTTTCGCATTTGTGGTGGCACATAATGGGCTGCTGGCTGACCTGGTTCCTGTATGATAGCATTTACAGCGGCTCACCCTCCACTTTGGCATTATACACATAATTTTATGTTGAGTATCCGGTTGTGTTGTAGATGGTACAATACATCTGATTAAGGGCACATGTAGCACCAGTGTGCCCTGGATTTTTGCACTTGGTACAATACATCTCTTTAGCCGGATCATCTATTACATTCTTACTGGCCTTCAACCACTCCAAGTCTTCAGTGAATCCCCCAACTTTATGCTCTAGTTGCAGAGCCATCGCAATGACAGCATCTAGTGTCATAGCACTCACACAGTGGATGATCATGATTTGTCTTAATTGTGGGGTCAGCCCGTTAATGAACCACTGGGTTATAACATCATCCGGTAGATTAGTGTGTGCCGGAGGCAATTGTCTTAAATGAGTTATAAACAATGCTGCATATTCCTGAATAGTCTGATGCGGCTTCTGCCTATTGTTCTGCAAATAGTCGAAGATTTCGGCAGGATTCTTCCTCAACGAGAACCTCTGTAAAAACGCATCCCTTACCGCATCATAGTTAACAAAATGGTTGAAATCATACTTTGTTAACCACCTCGCTGCTTCATTAACTAATGTAGCCTGAAATACGATGGCTTTGTATGCCGGGTCAGGTGGGTGGTTTAATACTGCATAAGTGATCTCAAACGTACGCACATGTGCATCAGGATGGTCCCCTAGAAATCCACCAAACTTTGTGTAAGTCACCCCTGTTGGAACCGGTCGAAGTGGAGGTGGCTGTTGTTGCTGCTGTTGTTGTTGTTGTTGTTGTTGTTGCTGCTGCTGTTGACCACTCATTGTGCTATTAGTGGTACCATTGTTGTTTCCTGAGTTTTGAGGGGGTGTGTCTCGTCCTTCGGAATCTGTATTATCAGATTGCTCACCTTCCGGCTCGAAAATAGTGTTGAGTCTTTTACGGATCTCCAAATCAAATAGCCTGTCCTCCACTTTGGTATCAAACATAGGCAAGCTTACCCCAAACAGTGGTGTACATACTAAAGATCCACCAAGGATTATCACACTATCAACGGAAAACTATAAATTCCCACCAACTGGTACCGAACTTTCACCGGAACTTGTCGAACTTTCACCGAAACAAGGTATACTTTCACCGCCAACGATCTCTCTGGGTAACACAACTTTATCCTCAGAAAGGTTCAAATGTTGACCAAATGGTATTGCATCAATTGCGCACTGCATCCTTGTACACTCAGAAGTTACTGCACCTTCTTCAAAAAGTACCGGAATTACACCAGAATCTATGGGAATCTCATCATTTATCACCGAACTGGTACCGGAATCGCGACTAACTGGCTCTGATTCTTCGACAACTGGGTTTAAACGGCCTACACTTCTACCACCTAGGGGTGTCCCTAATAGATTTGGTACCACCCAGGGATGCTGGTCTCTTCTATACTTCGGATAAGACTCGTCAAACCGAGTAACGTGCTATATCACCTCTGCACCACTTTCCTTACGTTCTGCTCTAACTTTACTGAGTATTCTCAATCTATTACCATCTTCCCACAGACGGCGCCAGTGTTAAAAGTGTGCTTTGCCGTCACAGACACTTTTAAGTTCTTTTCGGGTTCTTGGGGATGGTAGGGGTCTGATAAATCAGAGGCCCTGTATCTTATTTCCCATTTAACTTATCAAACAAGCAATAAGTTTTATCCATTATAATCTCTTCTACACAGTATTACTGTTAATATTCCGGTTAATCTTTTCACAGTATGTAACGCAGAGATTAATGATTACCGCCGCACAGACTTGTTATGGATAACATAACATTACTGTGTTAATCACAAATTAATGTAAATTAACAAAGTAAGAGTCACAGTACTCAGAATTTAAGAATGTTGCACTACGACGTCTCCAGAGGCCACAAATCGTCCAGACAGACAGTCTGGCGATCCCATCTCTTCTCTACCAGAGAACCACCGTAATGTTTTTTCATTATTTGATAAAAAAGGTACAACACTTCGCTACGACCTTTCGGTACATGCAGTATAGGAAAATATAAATTACATAATGCCAATCTGGCGACCTTACAAAACAAAGATAGAATAAAAACAATGAGTTTGTGATAACTTTTGTATGGTGTTAAATGCAAGTATGCGATGTAAAAACTCAAAGCTCTTTTTGTGCTTTGAAATGCCATACAAAAATGCAAGCAATTAAAAAAATGAAAAAAAAAAGCAATTATGCAAATGATTATTTATTCTTTTCCAACAATGCAAGTATGAAAATAAAGCAAAATGTTTTTGTTTGTTTGAGTTTGAATTTTCAATAAATTTCTAGAATCGAAAATAAGCGTTGCCTTTACTTGGCTTGAAGAAGAGCCTAAAAGTGATTGTATGTGAATGAAATTTTATATACACTTTGAAGCATGAATCCTCCAACAAGTGAAAAGCTATGTGAGTCAACATGCCAAAGTGCCAACTTTGTATGAAAGGAAAGATGAAGCGATGAGGAAAAGTTTTGTGCAAGCTTCCTTAGAGGTGCTTAGGTCATAAGACTAGACCTCAATGCCAAGGAAGTCTTAGAAACTCTTGCTCAAGCTTGTGTTTCAATGGAAGACAAGCTATGGATTTACAACTGAAAAAAATGTATCATGCTCATATTAAATAGGAATCTGAAAAACATCACCAAAAAATCACCATTTTGCCATAAATATTTAGGTTGGATCCACTATCATAGACGAAGGGCATGCTGAAATCCTAGCCAAGTGGATCAGTTCCTACTATTGTCCCTATCACATCATTGCACATAGGGTGCTTTTTAGGTGTCCAGACGTAATAGTGCAATTGTCAAATAGAAGGAAATGAAGTAGAGAAACGCAGTGTAAAAGAGTCATAGACATCATATACAAGATCATGTTGGAGATAGACGTCTGCGGAAGCACATGAACAGCACAAGGAAGCAGAAGAAGCTTGGAGCACAACACACAATACTGAATGTATTACTAGAGAATGTACAAAGATAAGTAGCCCATTAGGGCAATACGTGTATATACAAGCCGGGGGGAAAAAACCTCCTAAAGAGGGAAAAAAGTGCCCCGGCGGTCCTAGAGTGTTCACACACATCACTACCTAAATATATCAACAAATCCCCCCTGGGAGTGATGCGGTAAACAAGTAGTTGGCACTCATGTATAAGGAAGTACCAAGCTATGTGGAAGTCACTCCACAAAAGGAAGTAAGCCCAAAGCTTTGCTGAAAGCTTCAAACTTCTCCCTGGGCAGAGCCTTCGTGAAAAGGTCTGCAATGTTCTCTTGCGTGGGCACATGCCAAGCTGATCTCCCTAGTAGAGAACCTCTCGTTGACATAGTGATAATGCACCTCAATGTGCTTAGTGAGAGCATAAAACAGAGGGTTCCTCGCAACTACTAGTGCGCGTCTGACTGTTAGTGAAGATGGTGTTGGCTGAATTCTAACCAACACCCAAATCAGCCATATGGTGTGTGAGTAACACACACTCAACAATAGCTGTGAAAGTTGCCCTATACTCAGCATCACAACTAGAAGTGGCCATAGTAGGCTTCTTCTTGCTCAACGAAGATATACATGAGCTACCAAGCATGAGGCAAAAGCCACTAGTGGACACATGAGTGTCATAACAACCAGCCCAATCAGAGTCAAAAAAAGCATGCAAATCTGGCAGTAGTGATCCCCCCTTGGGATAAAACAACCCAAGTAACCGAGTACCACTCAAGTAGCGAAAGATGCGCTTAACCGCCTGCCAATGCTTGACTCCTGGGCAATGCATATACTTGCTCATCTATGAGACAACAAATTGAATATCTGGCCGAGTAATGCATAGATAAATCAAGCATCCAACAGCCTGTTGATAGAGAACAACATGAAATGCATCTCCAGCATCATGAAGACTCAATCGTAAACCTATCTCCATAGGAGTGGCAATAGGCTTACAGTCTTCAAGGCCAAAATGCTGCAATAATGTGTCAATATATTTCATTTGACACAAATCCATTCCACCATCAACTTGCATAAACTGAATGCCCCAAATCAGACATCTCAAATGCCCCAAATCAGACATCTCAAAAGAGGCATGCAAATCAACCTTAAAATCAGCAATATGCCTCTCATGAGGACCAGTGAGCAGCATGTCATCAACATAAACCACAATGATCAGAAGCATATCATTAGCACGCTTAACATATAAGATGCTTTTAGTTGGACTGTTCGCAAAACCATGTGCAATGAGATAGGCATGTATCTTCTCATACCAAGCACGTGGTGCTTGCTTTAAACCATATAATGCCTTCTTTAACCTGCACACCTCGTTTTCATGCCCTTTCTGCACAAAGCCACGGGGCTGAAAAACATACACTTCTTCATGCAAGTCACCATTCAGAAATGCAGATTTAACCTGCACACCTCGTTTTCATGCCCTTTCTGCACAAAGCCACGGGGCTGAAAAACATACACTTCTTCATGCAAGTCACCATTCAGAAATGCAGATTTAACATCCAACTGATGTACATTCCAACCATGATGGGCTGCAAGTGCACAAATGCTCCGAATAGTAGTCATACGGCATGTAGGTGCAAAGGTCTCATAAATCAATGCCTCTTTCCTATGCATAACCCTTTGCAACAAGCCTAGCCTTATACCTGTCAACTATACCATCAGGTTTACGCGTCAACTTGTATACCCACTTAGTGCCAATGGCCTTCTTGCTAGGAGGCAAGTCACATAAAGACCAAGTACCATTCTTCATTATTGCATCATATTCAGATTGCATAGCAGCCATCCAATTTTTTGAATTTTGTGCTTCATCAAACGAAACAGGCTCATTCTCATCACAGAAACTAGATACAGCCATAGCATAGCAATCTGATGCAAAAGAGGCATTATGAGAGCCTGGACAAGTACCATATGACAGAGGTCATCTAATTTGTTGTCACGCAAAGTGTGCACCAGCCATTTTGGCATAGTTTTTGCCTGCTCAATATTATCTCTCTTATCAACTATTGCATTATGTAAATCTGCATCAAAAATGGAAATCTACATCATCACATGAAACCTACAAAGGCTGAGAAGTTGCCTCATTACGACCAGCACTAGACTTTCCACCTGTAAAAAGAGGCAGCAAAGTATCATACATGTCTTTTGAGCTAACAGATGTCTCCTTAGCACATGAAAGCAATGGCTGAATAGCATCTTCCACAAAAACAACATCACGGCTAGCCAGAATGCATTTAGTCTGTGGATGATACAGACGATAGCTTTTACTTTCAGAACTGTACCCAACAAAAATACAGTTTACTGCTTTATCATCCAATTTTTTGCGATGTTGTTCAGGCACTAATGCATATGCCAAACAACCAAAAACACGTAGATGAGCAACAGATGGCTTGCGATCATGCCAAGCCTCATATGGAGTCATAGATTGCAGCGCTTTAGTGGGACACATGTTAAGTACATATGTTGCACACATGACAGCCTCAAGCCAGAAACTATGTGGTAAAGCCCTACTCTTGACCATACACCTTGCCATCTCCATGGGTGACATGTTCTTTCGTTCAGCAACTCCATTCTGTTGAGGTGTATATAGCACTATACACAGGTGTTTTATCCCACGTTCAACCAAAAATGCATTAAAATCAGAAGACATATATTCCCCCCCACTCATTATTCTTGAGTAATTCAGATACCTTTATCTATCGGATTTCTTTCCCTCCCACTCCTAGAGATGTTACAAACATGAAGGGGACATCCCTTTCTTACTTTCTTCCTCTTGATTCTTTCTTTAGTTATCTTTTGCTATAGAGGTGTCCCTTATAGCTAAGGTGTTCCAACTATAGCTCAATCCTTCATAAACAATGCCTCCCCATCAACCTCTTGTGTCTTTCCTCCATTCTTTTGCTCATCCTTTTTCTTCCATTCTCTCCAAAGTGGGCGAACCATAGTACTTTTTTGTTTACGTGCACATCTGGTGTTGCTAGTATTTTGATCCAAGGCTTTGTGAGGAAATAATTGATTCATATAAGCAGGTTCTTTATGGCTTCCTTTCCTTCTTGTTCTAACTTCCAACCTTGGAGTCTTTTTTCTTCTCTTTTGGATACCTTGCGAATCCATAGCTGGGTATCCTCAATCATCCATGATTGATCACTAGATCCAATACTATGGATTGATACATCATCTTCTTCTTTATGGATGGGATTCCATTGAAGAGGTGGAACATCCCTACACAAGAAGGTATGGATATTTATGTTGATAGTTTTTCCTTGGCGTTGAAGATAAAAAAAATATCTTCCTTAGTCTTGAAAAACTTTCAATTGTCTCATGAAAGGTCATCCTAGGATCACTTCATAGTTTCTTGCCTTGCCATATTGACATATGGCTGAGGTTTGTTCAAACTCTATGCCACAATTAGAGTTATCTAGGAGTCCTAAGGGGTGCTCTACATGAACATATGCCAATTCTAGTTTCATTCTAGTCCATCCTAGGGCTATTTTCCCAATTTTTCCCAAACTTCCTTAGTAGTTATTCCACTGAGCACCAATGTCTAATATGGATTTAAACATGTAACCTCAAAAAGTTATTGGAAGGCAAGTATTTCCTTCATCATCCTCATTGACGTCTCCTACTTTCTCTACAAATATTTTGATTGTTGGAGTTTCTTCAATATTTCTATCTTTTTTTAATGTACCTTGTTATTTCATGTCTAGTTGAGTGGCTAACGTACTCCACAACTAGTGGTTTACTTGCAAAATCTCTTATGAGTTTAGGAGAAATGGAATTTAGTCTTCTTCAGCTCTTGTAGAGTAGTTGGCACTTCCTTTGAGGTTGTTTCCTCCTTGCATCTTAATGTGGGAGCATAGAAGAAGTCTGACTTCTATTCATATTTGACCATGTAATTTGGAAGCTTGGTAAGGCTAATTGACTCTTTTATCACAATTTCTTTTTTAGAAATATTCTTTGATTCCACTTCTTGCTCCATCATCAGTTGATTTGTAGAAGCATCTAGTTCTATGAAGGGAGGGATCTTGCCTTCAGTCCTTCTCCATCTATCTTCTTGAACCTTGGATCATAGGTCATGAGTACCATTCGCTTCTACTTCAGGAATTAATGAATCAATCTCCATAGTTTTTAACCCTTATTCCTCTTGATCTACCTTGGGTGGCTCTTGCTTTGCTTCCTCTTGAGTTGAAGTTCTCTAAACACCCTTGAAATGCCTTTTCTAAAATTCATTTCTAAAATGGTTGGTATTGATTTCTCTAGCATAGTCTAAGGAAATTCAATTAGTTTCTTACATATTCCCGATCTTTCTTGTTCTAGGTCTCCTCTAGCATAACATCATTCGGGATTATCTAAAATGGGTCATGTCTCTATTCTAGACTGATAAGCTTTCAGCTACATTTGTAAGTCTTCATGCATTGGGCCTGCTAGAACTTATCCTATGTTCCTTCATGTTTTTCTTCCTTTACCACATCATTATTTTTTTTGGATGGGATGATTTGAGTAGAGTCTATATCATATGCAAAATTTTCCTTTTCTTAGCCATTTTGTTCATCCACTTGATTTTGATTTTTCTCTTCTAGCTTGCCATTTTTCAACTTTTTTTCTTCCTTAAGGTTTTTGACTATTCCTTCAAGCCTTCTACAACTTGGAGTAAATATTCCATTTCATTTTCAAACATTGGAATCTTAAAACTTAGATTACTATGGAATTCTTTATTTTTTTTGGATTTAGCTCTCATCATAGCCTTCAATGGCACATGGTATTCTTTATCACTACTAGAGGAACCGATTACTTCAATCACAATGATTTGTGTAATTGAATATGAGTGTGTAAGATCTTGGAAGTTACTTACTTCGTATCTTCTTATGAACTTGATCTTGTAGTATCTTGATATCATCCTTTTATATTCCTTGAATTTAAGTTTTTGATTCCTTTACACGACCATTTCATGATCTCGAGTTTTCCATAGGAAACTTGAAAACCTTTGATAGAATATCGATTCTTCTTTACCACGATTTTCAAAAGAAAAACCCACTATCATTCCAAGTTCTTGAATTTATCAAATTCAAGTCTAATTGGTTATACTTGACCAATTTGTAGTGACAAGAGCTTTCTACTTCTTGTATTTAGATTCCTTTCTTATTGTAGCTTTAAATAGCTACTTTGGCGAGGACTTTACATGAATCTCTCTATTGCATAAGTCTAAGCATCTGCTCATGCTTTTTGGATTTGTACAAAAATCCCTTTAAGGATAGGTAAACTTTTATCTTACACCTTCCACAGACGTAAGTACCGTTGACATGGTTGCAGACTACATACTTGGAATATCTACTCTGTTCAAAGTTGGAACAACTTACTATTTGGATTGCCAATGCTTGGGTGAATTTCACAGTAGTTCCAACCACAATTCTTGGACAACCATGGCCAAGATCAATCAATTTTTGTTGATCATGCGATAGAATAAAGACATGGTCTTTATCATTAAGATCTCTTGAGCTTTTCTAAGCATTTTCGCTTACCTGCAAGATTTTTAGAGATCTTTCCCCTACTCAAGTCCAAGCACATACTAATGCCTTTCAGATTCTAAAGCTAAGAATCTTTGATACACTTCCAGGTGATATCAACCATTGGACTTTAAGTACCACTTATAGTGGTTTGGGACTTCATGGGAACTACTTGGTGTCTAATGAGTTTAAAGAATTTCGTTGTCACTACTTGGGAGAACATTATTCTTCAATGATTAGAGATACATACTAGGGAATCAAAAAACCTGAGCAAATGATTCATCTTGGAATCTTTTGCAATGTCAAAAGGATATTTGAAAGAAAATCGTAGACCTTCAAGCAATATCCATAAGCTTTATTAATTCAAATGTATTCATTTCTTGAGTATCAAACTAGAGAATAAATATCACCTTTAGGATATGGTTTCCCATTCCACTATGAAAGTTTGACTTGAACTCTCAGTCATGTGTTATTGATTCCTATTCTTGAGTTTGATACAATATTTATTATGATTGGGCAATCTTTAGATGTTACTAGAGTACTTTAAACATCTTTCAGCAATCAAAAATATGTTTAAAGTCCAAGAATCTATTGATGATTGATCCAATAGTAATGCTACTATGAAAACATAACTTTGAGCTTTATAGCCTGTTTAGGAAAAGTTCATGGATTGGAGTTTGATTCATGTTTTTAGGAACTTATCTCATTTCCCAAAGATTACTTGTTTTGGTTTTCGTCTCGAAGCTTCAATTAGCTTGAATGAACCCAAAAGTTAACTCTCTAAAAGAGTTCTTCTTATGTTTCCATGATTGCTTAGCAAATTGCATTGTTACTAAAAATGAAACTATGGAACCACATCCTCGTATTGAACATCAAAGTTCAGTTGATGTTGAAGTTCAACCTTTGATTTCCATCACTCCTTGGAATGGAAAAAAATGAGAACTTACAAAAGTTTCATAGTTTTTCTTAGCACTTTGCATCCTTACCAGGGCTGCTACTTATGGAATATAGCAACTATCTTGTGAACTTTAAAAGTTTACCTAGCGTAAGTTCCATCTAGCTTTATTTTGATTTTGATCACATCTTGGGATAAAATCAAATAAACGAGCTTATTAGAAAGTGCTCAAGTACCTAAGGGAACTCTTTTCATCATTTTTGGAGAAATTCTTTCTTAAAGAGAGGGGTGAACTCAACCCAGGTTGAAGGTTTTTTATGAGTCTCAGAGAGACTCATCCACCATGTATAAGCCTTAGGGCCCATCGATAAATTGGCCTCTACCACTCGCACATGCTCACCGGCGTGCTTAACCTCGTGGATATCATGCCACTTCTCTAAGAACGACAAAACTTCTCTAAGTTTGTGAGGAATTGAACTCACAACCTCTTGGTTAAGAATGTGATAGGCTAACCACTTGCCCCAAAAGCCATGGTTGAGAATTAATTCCTAATCCTCCCTCTTAGGGTGTGGTTCAACCATCTCCTACCTGTCATTTCTTGAGTCTAACACTCTCTTCCCCTTCTAGAGATCATTGTCCTCAATGATCAATCCTTGATCTCCCCCTGAATTGATGTCCTCAACCTTGCACAGTCTCTTGAACCATCTTGTTCTCAACCTTGGTCTCTTGAACCCTTGCTCTGAACCTTGGTCTCTAGAACCTTGCCTTTCCGTTTTCTGTCCACTTTCCTATGGACTTGCCTTGTTCACAGCCTTGGTCTCTTGAGCACCTTATTCTCAACCTCATTCTCTTGAACCTAGTTCTCGACCATGCTAGGTATCTTGGATCCTCAATCTATTTTCCATTGGAACTCTCGTTTGGAGACCTTTCCAATGCATCTGCCTTGCCCAAGTCTATTTCCTAAACTCTGATACCATTTGTGAGGAATTGAACTCACAACATCTTGGTTAGGAATGTGATGGGCTAACCACTTCCCACAAAAGCCATGGTTGAGGATTACTTCCTAATCCTCCCTCTTAGGGTGTGGTTCAACCATCTCCTGCCTGTTATTTCTTGAGTCTAACAGTCTATGTATGTATGTGTATGTGTGTATGTGTGTGTTTCAATGTATGCATGTGTGTGTCTATGTGTGTATGTGTGTGTGTATGTGTGTGTGTGTCTATGTGTGTATATGTGTGTATATGTGTGTAGATGTGTGTGTATGCATGTGTACATGTATGTGTAAATCTCTGTGTGTATGTGTGTGTGTGAGCGTACCTTGCTTCCTTGTGGTGTATGTGCTAAACCGGTAGCTCGATCCCTCTCTCTCTCTCTCTCTTTGTCTCTCTCTCTCTCTCTCGTGTCTTAATCTCGACACAAATCTGGTGGGAGAAATCAAAATTTATTTTTAACATTCCAGAGTGTCGCTTATGCGACACTCTGAAATATTAGGACATCATTTATGCGACGCTCTAGTGTCGTAGGCAGTTTGCCAACATCGATAAGAGCCTCGCTAGATAGCGATGCTCCTTGCAACACACATTTGGAGCCTCACATAAGTGATGCTTTGCATCACTTATGCAACAAGTCGTGTTTTTTTAATAAAAAAAGTCTCGTCGCTTATGCGATGCTAGCATCCCATAAGCGACGAGATCCGCTTTTTTCTCATTCGGGGGCATCGCTATGCCTCCCTATTTCTAGAAGTGAAGAAAGACGACTCTTACAGATTATGCATTGGCTATAGGGGGTTGAATAAAAGAACAATTAAAAATAAGTATCCATTCCCTCACATAGATGACTTATTAGGTCAATTAAGTGGAGTGATTATATTCACTAAGATTGACTTAAGATCTGGATATCACCGAATTAGGATCAAAATTGAGGATATTCCCAAGCGAGCTTTCGAACATAATATGATCACTATGAGTTTACGGTTTTACCTTTTGGATTAACAAATGCTCTTGCCACATTTATGTTCTTGATGAAAATTATTTTTCATGATTATCTAGATGAATGTATTTTAGTATTTATTGATGATGTAATTGTATACTCTTAAGATGATTCTGAGCATGCGATAACATCTCAAGAACACTTTGCAAATGCTTAGGGAACACAAATTGTATGGAAAAAAGAGTAAGTGTTTCATTACTAAGGATAAACTTGTGTATCTACGAAAAGTCATATCAAAAGAAGGAATCCATATAGAGGAAGATAAAGTAAAAAGAATAGTTGATTGGCTGATTCCTAAGACCATAAGGGATGTTAGAAGTTTTCTAAGATTAGCACAACATGAAAGAGCACATATTAAGGATTTTTCTAAGATAGCTACTCCTCACACAGAGTCGACTAAAAAGAATGTAGTGTTTGCATGGAGTGATGCCTTTCAAGAGTCATTTGAAATATTGAAACAAAAAATTGTTGACATTGTATTTTGAAAATACTAGAAATGGGAAAGCATTTTGTTGTTGCATGTGATGCAAGTGGTAGTCAGATAGGATGTTTTCTTTCACAGGATGGTAGAGTGGCCACATATGAGTCCAAGAAATTAAGAAAATATGAACTTAATTATCCTATTCATGATGTAGAAATAATTTTTGTTGTTCATGCACTTAAGCATTGGAGTAGGTATCCAAAGAATGCTTGATAAGATGGATGAAGAACTTGGAAAAATTAACAATCACATAAAAGAAGCTTAGACAACACAAAATAAATTCTACAATTTAAAGAGAATACTAATTGAATTTCAAATTGATGATATGGTATTTCTTAAAGTTAATCCTTACGGATCTAACTTATCACTAGTGAAGGATCATAGTCTTTCTCTTCAATATCCAGGTCCTTTTAAAGTTTTGAAAAAGATTTGATCTCTTCCTTATTTGTTGGAATTACCTAAAAATTTAAATGTGCATCATATATTGCATGTTAGCTTACTTAAAAGATATGTACCTAATGTTGCTCATGTTTTGCACGACAATAATAAGCTGCAAGATGATGGCTCTTTTGAGCTTCAACCTGAAATAATTTTAGATAGGAAGGAAAGATTGCTTAGAAATAGATCTAAAGTAGAAATTTTCATGAAATATCACTCATATCGAGTAGAAGATTCAACATGTGTGAACTTAGAGGATTTTCTAACACATTATCCTTGTTTCCAACTCAGAGGAGAGAGTTCATTAAAGGGGGAAAGAATTGTAATAGACCTCTTTTCTAGTGAAATGATTGATTTTGAAGTTTTCGAATTTCATTGTGGGGATAATGCTTACAATGAATAATTAGGTCATTTTATGCACGTAGGAGAAAGTTTGGGATGAAAAGTTTTATATTCTGATCTCTATAGTAGAAATCTTCGTGAACTGGCACTCATACCCAGTAGAAGATTGGACTTGGGTGAACTTGGATTATTTTCTAACACATTATCCTTCTTTCCAGCTCTAAAGAGAGAGTTCCTTAAAGGAGGGAAGAATTGTAATAGGCCTCTTTTCTAGTGAAATGATTCATTTTGAACTTTTTGAATTTCATTGTGGGGATAATTCTTAGAATGGATAATTAAGAAATTTTATGCATGTATGAAAACTATTGGGATGACAAGTTTCATATTCTCTCTCGACCTTATTTGCATGTTTCATATTCTCTCTCGACCTTATTTGCATCATGTTTTCTAGTTGAAATTTTTGAAGGTGAAGATGAACAACTTAAGAAAAACTCTATATGAGAGAAAGGTAGAGCAAGTATAAGAGAATAAAAGTGTCTATGTGAAATTTTTGTGAATAATTTTTTAAGTACCTCGTTGAGGGCTCTACATTTAGTTCATTGTAAGAAAATTCCTTCATTTTACTCTCTCTCTAGAATTTTGAAACTTGCAAGGCTTAAAAGTGGCATTTGGGGGAGGATTTGGACATAGGTCATCTCTCACACTATTTTGCAGATTGCAAAATTGCATTAAAGTGTCTCTCACAAGCTTAAGCTAATTCTTCACCGTTTTTGCATTATAGGGCTTTGAAAAGTGCCATTTTCTAATGCTTTAAAAAAAACAAAAAAGGGAAGAGTGCTTCTCTAGTTTGATTCGAATGAGTGATTTTGATGCTTATATGTCACCATGTCTAATTATGGATATTTTTTTATATGTCTTTTTGGTGTTTTCTCCTATTTTTGACAGGTATGTAAAAGAATGCACACTACGATTGCATGGCGTTTTGCGAAAGTTTTGGAGAAACTCAAATTTTTCTAAATTTTGTGGATCACACTCATTTTTTGGGCGGCGATCAAACTCTACTATAGGGATACCTGCACATCAAAAAAGGAGGATGCATAGAAATCAAAGAATTACCTTGTGATTGAGAGTGCGAGTGTGAATGAGATTGTGATAGCTCAAGGGTGGTGGAGAGCTAGAGGCTTCGCAAGAAGCTATTTTCCAAAGCTATTGTAACCATTGATTCTCATCTATAATATTAGAATTCCTTTTTCTCTAAGTCATATCTTTTCTACTCATTCGCATCAGATTTTCTCTTATCTTGTGCAATCTCTGCATTTTTCTCTCCTATGTTAATCTTGAGTGATCGAAAGATTGTGATTGAGGAAATGCCACAAGTGGTATCAGAGCAGAATCAATTCTCAGGAATGATGGAAGGTTTGATGCAGAAGGTGCGTGAGCAAGAGGAACTGATTCAAAAGCTTCTTGGAAAATTATGCAAAGAACATGGTGGAAAAGCAACAACAAGGTGCAACAAATCTATTCGTGGAACTAAACGATGAAGTGGATGAAGGTGCGGGAACATCTAATGTGCATCGAGGAAAACGAAATGCAATTATGAAGATATGGAACTTGGTGACTTTGCCCTTGATCAAGTCTTCAAGACGACAAAGTTGAATGATTTTGATGGTTAGAAGAAGAGTGCAAAGATCTTGAGGCATGGATTGAAGAGCCGAAGGATTTCTTTGATCTCCGATAATTTAGTGAGGAATCTAAGGAAAACGTTTGTATCCTACACCCGTGTGGTGTCAGAAAACTATTGTGGGAGTGGTATATGCAGACTTGGACACGTTTTGGACCGGTTTATGCAAGGAGTATAGAGAACAAGCTAAAAAACATTATTATTCTCCACACTACCATATGGAGAAAAAGATGGAGTTCTTTAATTTTTGACAACACTAGAGTGACAAGCATAGCTTGTCTGTTGATGCGCTGGAGGTTTGTGATGAAGCTCTAAAAAGAAAATTCATTGAAGTGCTTCTTGAAGAACTTTGCTATCAAGTCAAGGGATCTCGATGCATCGGTTTTCTCAATGTTGTTGTGATGGCCAAGAATTTTGAGAAAATGTAGAATTTCATTTTGCAAACTGCAAATAGAAGCCGATTCATTGCAATGGGACATAGACCACAGAGACAGTTGCAATGAACATGAAAAATTCAAGGAAGACTCCATCTTCTAATAACCAAGGTAGGAATCTTGCTCAGTTGGAAAATCAAAGGAGGCGTAAACCAATCCATTGGCAATAAGACCCTGATTTTATTGAGAGGCCAAAAAGACTTGGTCTATGTTTTCATTGCGGGGAGAAAGGGCATCCGACATAAAGGTGCCCAAATAAGGCACTCTTTAGGCCCGCACAATCTAAGGCAATAAAGATTATCAATGAAGGTACAACAATTAAGAAAGGAGATGATGGAGCTAAGTGCCCTTACTCTACTTTATATTGCATGATGGCTAATTCTTTTTGAAAAGCTTCTGCAATTATGACTTCGGGTATGCTTTCTACATATAAAATCATATTTTTGATCGATTTAGGTACTACACATTATTTGTTATCTTTCAAATTGGTATAGAATTTGGGGATACCTCTAAATATGCAGATAACTAGACCTATAGAGACGACCAATGGACCACTAAACTATACGAAATGATACATTGAAAACCTTTCATTTACTTTTTCTGATAGGTCTTTCTTTGGAAGTTCTCATGTGATTGAGATGAAATAGAGTAATGTAATCATAGGCATGGACTCGTTAGTTCAGAATTCTGCAACAATTCATTGTGAACAAAGAACACTCACTTTAAGGCTAGATGGTGAATCTATCCACATTTTAGGTGATGCATATAATCCAAAGCCTATTCTTATTTCTGCTATGCAAATAATTAGAGGTATACGTGATGGTTGTAAAACATTTGTAGTGTGTGTGAACAATCTGTGTGAGGAAGATAATGATGAAAATTTTCCAAATTATGTAGAAATTCTTTTGAAAGCATATGCGAATGTATTTCTAGAAGACTTGCCTGCTATACCTCCACCTAGGCAGATTGACCATGCCATTGACCTATGTTTGGGGAGTGAGCCATATTCTAGAGCACCCTATAGATTTAACATCGATGAATTAAGGGACCTTAAGATTCAATTAGATGATCTTTTGAAGAAAGGCTTGATAGGACCGAGTGTCTCACCTTGGGATGCACTTGTATTATTTCAGAAGTCTTAGAAGAAAGACAACTCTTACAGATTATGCATTGACTATGGGGTGTTGAATAAAGTAAGAATTAAAAATAAGTATTCACTCCCTCACATAGATGACTTATTAGGTCAATTAAGTGGAGCAATTGTATTCACTAAGATTGACTTAAAATCTGGATATCACCAAATTAGGATAAAAACAAAGGATATTCCCAAGACAAATTTTTGAACAGGATATGGTCACTACGCGTTTATGGTTTTACCTTTTGGATTAACAAATGCTCCTACCACATTTATGTGCTAGATGAACAATATATTTCATGATTACCTAGACAAATTAATCTTAGTATTTCGTGATGATATATTTGTATACTTTAAAGATGATCATGAGGATGTGGTACATCTCAAAAAGACTTTGCAGACTCTTAGAGAACACAAATTGTATGGAAAGAAGAGTAAGTGTTTCTTTGCTAAGGATAAAATTTTGTATCTAGGGAGAGTCATATCAAAAGAAGGAATCCATATAGATGAAGATAAAGTGAAAAAAAGAGTTGATTAGCCGATTCCTAAAACCATAAGGGATGTTAGAAGTTTTCTAGGATTGGCACAATATGAAAGAGCACATATTAAGGAGTTCTCTAAGATAGCTACTCTCCTCACGTAATTGACTAAAAAGAATGTAGGATTCGCATGGAATGATGCTTGTCAAAAATCATTTGAAACATTAAAGCAAAAAGTTGTTGAAAATTGTGTTTTGAAAATACCAAAAATGTGAAAGCCTTTTGTTGTTGCATGTGATGCAAGTGGTAGTCACATAGGATGTGTTCTTTCACACTATGGTAGGATGGTTGCATATGAGTCCAAAAAATTAAGAAATATCAACTTAATTATCGTACTCGTCATCTAGAAATGCTTGCTATCATGCATGCACATAAGCATTGGATGCATCTATTGTTAGGGGTTAAGTTTGAATTGAAAACAGTTCATCTAAGTCTAAAATACATTTTCACACAACCATTACTTTACAACAGGTAGAAGTGTAGGATTGAATTATTAAGCGAGTATGATTTTGACATTAAGTATCTAGTCGGTAAGGAAAATGAGGTGGCTGATGCATTGAGTCAAAGACCTTTATGTAATCTCCGTTTTGTAATAAATTTTGATTTTCTCAATCAAATTCAAGAACAACTGAAACATGACTCTTTTTATGCACCTATTTAGAATTTCATGAATGCAAAGAGGGGATCGATGTATCAGCACAAATTTCATTTGTAGAATGGATCCTTGTACTATAACAATGGATTATGCATATCTTTTGAGTTTCCCTTAAAAGTTGAAATATTGCATGATTTTCATGATGCAGCTTTCTCTACACATCCAAGTTATTCAAGGACCTATACTAAAACAAAGTATTCTTACTTTTGGTCATGTATGAAGTGCAATATTAGAAAATATGTTAGTGAATGTTCAAAGTGCCAATAGGTGAAAACAATGTTGAAGAGACTGCCTGGAATGCTTCAACTTTTGGATGTTCCAAATCATAAGTGGGAGTATATTTCTATGGAATTTATCACTAAAGTACCTACGACCAGAAGTAAGCATGACACCATATTTGTTGTAGTAGATCAGCTTACAAAGATGGCACTTTTCTTCCGTACGAAAAAGACTAATACTACTTTGAATGTTGCAAGAACCTTTGTAAAAGAAATTTTTCAATTGCATGGAATGCCTAAATGCATAATTTCTGATAGAGACTCTAGATTTACATCAAAATTTTGGAGAGCAACATTTGAAAATATTTAAAACTCAACTTTGTATGAGTATAGCTTTCCATCCACAAACTGATGGAAACTGAGAGAGTTAATTAGGTAGTTCAAGTTATGTTGCGTATTTATGTGAATGAAAAGCAAGATAATTGGAGTAATATTTAACCTTGGTTGAGTTTGCATACAATAGTGCATGGCATATATCTATAAAAATGACTCCATTTGGGGCTATGTATGGTATTAATTGTTTGAATCCACCTTCCTTTTTGGGTTTTTCAAATAAAGTAGAAGTGTCAAAAGAAATGCATGATAAGATGGATGAAGAAATTGGAAAATTAAGAAACATGTAAAAGAAACTCACACAAGATAAAAGAAATTCTACGATTTGAACAGAAGACCAGTTGAATTTCAAATTGATGATATGGTATTTCTTAAAGTGAATCCTCACCGATCCAACTTTTTACTAGGGAAGGATCATAGACCTTCTCCTCCATACACAGGTCCTTTTAAAGTTTTGAAAAAGATTGGATTTCTTGCTTATTTGCTAGAATTACCTAAAAATTTAAATGTACATCCTGTATTTCATGTTAGCTTACTTAAAAGATATGTACCTAATGTTTCTCATGTTTTGCAAGATAATTATAAGCTCAAAGATGATGGATCTTTTGAGCTTCAACCAAAAATAATCTTAGATAGGAAGGAAAGAATAAAGTGAGGATGAGATAGCTCGTTGGTGGTCAGAAGGTAGAGGATTCATGAAGAAGAAATGTTCCAAAGCTTTTGTAACCATTGATTCTCATCTATCATATCAGAATTCCTCTTTCTCTAAGTCATATCTTTTCTACCCATCTACATCAGATTTTCTCTTATCTTGTGCAATCTCTATGCTTTTCTCTCCTCTGTTATTCTTGAGTGATCAAAAGATTGTGATTCGGATATATTGTGATTGAGGAAATGCTCTAAGTGGTATCAGAGCAGAATCGATTCTCGGGAACGATGGAAGGTTTGACACAGAAGGTGCGTGAGCAAGAGGAGCTTATTCAGAAGCTTCTTGGAGGATTATGCAAAGAACGAGGTGGAAAGTAACCGAAAGGTGCAACAAATCTATTTGTGGAACTGAACGATGAAGTGGATAAGGGTGCGGGAACATCTAGTGTCCCTTGAGGAAAAGAAAAATGCAATTATGAAGATATGGAACTAGGTGAGTTTGCTCTTAACCAAGTCTTCAAGAAGGCAAATTTAAATGATTTAGATGGTGAGAGGAAGAGTGGGGAAGATCTTGGGGCATGGACTGAAGAGCTGGATGATTTCTTTGATCTTTGACTATCTAGTGAGGAGTCCAAGGCAAAAGTTGGGATCCTACACCTGCGTGGTATCGTGAAGCTGTGGTGGAAGTCCAATATGTAGACTCAGACGTGTTCTCCTCTAATTTTATGGAAGCAGATTAGAGAACAATCTGGAAAACACTATTGTTCTCCACACTACCGTATGGAGGAAAACATGGAGTTGTACAATTTTTTACAACAGGAAAGTGACAAGCATAACTTTTCTGTTGATGAGTACAAAGCAAATTTCCTACATCTTGACAATGCATTGAAGGTAAGTTGTGATGCTTTGAAGAGCAAATTTATCGAAGGGCTTTGTGGGGGACTTGGCTATCAAGTCAGAGCACCTCGATAGATCTATTTTCTTGATGTTATTGTGGTGGTAGATAATTTTGCGAAAATGGAGAAGTTCAATTTGCAGAAGGCGAATAGAAGCATATTCATTGTGATGGGACATAGGCTAGAGAGACCTATTGCAATGAACATGAACAATTCAAGGAGGATTCCATCTTCTAATAACCAAGGTAAGAGTCTTGCTTAGATGGAAATCAAAAGAGGTGTCAACCAATCCATTGGCAACAAGAACCTGATTTTATTGAGAGGGAAAAAATAATTGGTCTATGTCTTTGTTGTGGGGAGCAACGACATCAGACATATAAGTGCCCAAATAAGGCATTTCGACCCGCACAATCGAAGGAGATAAACATCATCGAGGAAGGTGCCACAATTTAGAAAGAAAATGATGGAGGTAAGTGTCCTAACTGTACTACACATTGCATGGTGGATAATTGTTTTCCAAATGCTTCTATAATTACAATTTTGGGTATGCTATCTATGCATAAAGTCAGATTTTGCATCGATTCAGGTAGTACACATTGTTTTCTATCTTTCAAATTGGTATAGAATTTGGGGATACCTCTAAATATGCAAAAGTTAAAAAGGCATCTTTCATAGCACACGTTATATACAATGTTCAGATACATGTTCTTTTCCAAAAAAGATATGTAGGTAATAATCAAATTTCACGTTTAGTATATTTTGATCATGTCAAAAATTTGAATTTATATTAATAATTAAATTTCATGTTTAGGATATTTTGATCATGTTTGCAAAACTTCTAGCAATAAGTTTTTAAATTCTATCTCTCGGAGGTTGTCAAATGAAATTTGTATGTCAAATTTGAGCCTAAAGATGTAGGAATTAAAGAAAGTGTTGTATGAGGGAAATGTAGAGTGCTCTTTTTTTCTATTTTTTTTTATTGAAAATTTTGTAGTTCTTGTATTTTAAGTCTCATTTGATTGCACAAAGTTAGGTTCATGAAGATATTTTGCATCTTTTCTCATCTCCTTCTAGAATTTTTATTTTTTATGGGCATTATCTCCAAAACCAATTTTTTTTTGAGATAAAGCATCTCTAACATCATTATGCAGCCAAAAAGGTGAATGTTTTTGTGCCTCTCAAACGTAAGCTTGCTCCTTGCTATATTTGAGATATACGGCTTAGAAAAGTTTTTTCTTTTTGGTAGCTCAAAGAAAAAAGAAGCCATGGTTCATCTTATTCATTGTCATAGGTTTAATAAATGCAGATTGGTATGTGGGTTATTTTGGCCGGTGATTCACATGTGTGAGAGTTCATTTTTGTATGTTCCATTCCATAGGTGGCCATAAAAAGTAAACTTGTGGCTGGTGTGGAATTCCTGCATGAAACATGCAAAAAAAAAAGATGCTATCTTGGAGCATGCAGAATGCACGATCGCGTGTCTAGATTTGGACATTATTTATTGCTACATCATAGAGCTTGTGGCAGTTTATATCCCTTGATGGAAGCCAAAGGTTGGGGATGGGAGGATCCTAATCATAGAAGTACTTCAACTCCACATAGATGGTGCGCAAGCGAGTTTCAAAAAATCTATAATATATATTGTGATCTTTTCGCGTTGGATTAGAAAGAAGAATCTTATTAGAGATGTAGACTAATAATAGAAAAATCCTTCTTTCTAGAGTACATGCGATGGTTGAGATGGACTGAAATCAAACGGCTGAGACATGTGAAAAGATGAAACTCACTTATAGATTTCTTACTCGCAATGACATCAAATATAGTATCACCATAAAAAACCAAGTCATACTCTGTAGAATAGCATTCTACCTGAATAAGACTCTGTTTAAGTTTTTAACGCCCAAATGAAATATATACGTGGAAGAAGTTTTGTTAAGGATCGTTCATCGGAAAAAAAGCCATATTTCTATAACAAAGGAGACAATGATGGAACGAGCACATGGGGCTGCCTCAAGAAATGGAGATTGAAGGTATAGAGTTAATTAATGTTACTTGAGGTAGCAATTAGGATGTTTGATGAATGTATTTCCTTTGTTTTCTATCTCCTTCCATGCAAACATCTTCCACCATAACACGTCTGCAGCATTCCGTGCTAATCTCTACTTTTGGCGAGCCGTTGAGTTCTCTTATTTGTAATAGGTGTGAGGCATTCAACGCCTACTTTTGTGGGACTCGGAGGATCCATGAATGCTATGCTTGATTACTGTACTTTCAATTGATACAAGCTATGATGAAGAATAGATAGATCGCAAGATCGAACTTCCTTTAAAGAAAAATGTGGTGATTACTCTTTTCTAATTCGGTTATTGGCGGTTCAAATTTTGTTTTTGTATGAATGCTGCATGTGTGCTTGATTTGTACAGCCTTATGCCCAAGTTCAGTTTAACCGCAACGATTTAGTTTAACCTGCAGCGGAAGGATGCCGACAATTTTCCATTGCATTTCTCTTCCCTCCATATCGAATTCGCAGACTAACCTTCTTCTGCTAGGCATGATTTCGAGCATGGGAATGCCCATAATTAACTTGTAGCGATACGATTTCGATCTCAAACGAGAAAATGCAGCGCATTATTTTTATATCCTGAAGGAATATTTGGGAGAAAAAGAACTGATTCGTATCTTCAATATTGATCGGAGCGCGCGATTGCAAAAGTTTATTTCTGCATGTTAAAAGTTGAAAGTGTGCTCATTTTTTGCGTTTATTCCTTTTTTTATAAGAGAAAATTCGGCCATTTGTTTTTCTATCAGAGAAAGTTCGATCGAGGTCTAGTTTCCTTTCCATGAATTAATTGAAAGAACAACTCTGCAACTGAAACTGAAGGGACATAGTCTCCTTTCCTACAAAACAGGGTGACGACATAAAGGCCGTAGAAAAACTAGGCCTAAGATATGACAAGATGATCAGAACAACCAAAAACAAATCCGTTACAGAGATTTGCAAACAAGGTTATATAACTTTTCGTCTTCCTTGTGGTAGTCTTGTTCCCCGTCGTAAGGCGCCATACTTGCTGTGTTGATTGTGCTGTTACCACTGAAAGCTATTGTCCACGTTTTAATTTGATGCAGAGTCCATGCTCGTAGTACTTAATGCATGCCGTGCACTGTACAAATGGGAAGCTAGAGGATTTTCATACAAGCAATAAAGTAAGGTGGCTGCTCTATGAGATTCGACAGTGGGACATTGTCTTCACTACGATTGCTAGAATTCTGAATCCGACCAAAAGAAAAAGATAAAAGAGAACAGCAGCAGCAGACCAAAAGGTGGAGCCGTGTGAAGTGTGAAGATCACTGCTAAAGTTTATTTTCAGAATAATGTGATCGAAGAAAGTATATCATTTAAAACTCCAGAATTTGCGCAGTTTAGCAGTTGCACTGGATGTCTTGATGATTGGTATGATCGGTATGCTTGATTGGTATCTTAGTACTTGCTATACGGATACATTCTCAAAACCGTGGAGGATTCTACTGCCTGTGTGATAAATGTTTTCGTTAGTCCAAGGGTGTCATGAAGGAAGTGAGAACATGCGATTTCTTGAGGTTGCCTTTTCTTCAGCCTCACGTATGTTCACTTTTCTCCATTACTTTTCAGAGCTAAATTATCAGCAGGATGACAAGCACAATAGCGGAGGACGCTGGAGTGGTCCTTCCCTGTCTGATGCCTCTCCATCAACATCTTTAATATTCACCTTTCTCCGTTTTCTCAGTTGAAGACAGCTGGGATCCGCATTATCCAAACAAATGAACACACTTTCCATTCTTTTCTGGTGGAAATTTACAGAGTTCCGGAACAGAGAATGGAGGCCTTTATTCGCATCCAATCGATCGTTCTGAGCTCGTTCAACCATTAGGAATTCTGTTCTACGTTATCACCTTGCTGTCATCATCATCATGGTACTAGCTACTTGGAAGGTCACAGCGGACTCGCACAGGTGTATAGAAAGAAGAAGAATTTTCGAACGTCAGAGCTATGCACGTTGGGTACGAAAGGTCGTCTGCTGATTCTATTCCTGTACCAAATGTTAGATGGTAAGAATTCTAGAAGTCAACAACGTCCGGTAGTGAAGAGATGAAGGATTTGTAATTCTAGAAACTCTTTTTTTTTTTAAATAAAGGAAGTTCGGCCTTTATTTAAAAAAAAGAAAAAAAAAGTACAAGAGAAGGGGACTAGTGCCCATGGGATCCCCCGAATCCCATAGAGCGGGGGTAGCTTTTACAGAGTTTAGATGGCATTACAAAGAAGGTTAGTCACCCTCTCATCACCTTCATGCGGGGCCACATGGATTTAAGCTTGTTGTAGGGAGCACTTGATGATGCCTAAAAGGGGGGGATTTCTTACAATTAGCGATCCTCTTGCCAAGGTGGAATAGTGATTTCTCAATCGACCACACTATGGGGGAGTCACCAAAGTTGCAAGCACACCTTTCCCCCCAGATATTCCATAGGGCCTCCCCTCTGATGGCATTGCAGAGAGGCGGAGCAACTAAACTCTTCTCCCAGCAAAGCATGCATCCAATTGATATGTTTCTGAAGTCTGATTTTCTTTTCGACAATCTGCTAGAGCCTTTGTGGTGGACCTTACAAAGCTTACATGATGTTATAGAGGAGGTTAATTAACCTCGCATCCCCATCATGTGGAGCCCACTTGGTTTTAAGCTTATTGTTGACATATTGTAGCGCTTTGTGATGTCTAAAGGGGGGGGGGGGGGGGGGGGGTTTCTTATAGTTAGGCCGAGAAGGAATAGGGACCTTTCGATCGACCAGTCCTTGGGGGTATTGCCAAAGTTGTGTGTGCATCTTTCCCACCAAATCTTCTAAAGGATCTCTCCCCTGATCGCATTCCACAACGTTGCAGAGCAACGTATTGCTTCCCCAATGAGGACTTGCTTCCAATTGATTTATTCTTGGAGTCTCAGAGAACGACCAAGGATCCTCCATAACCAAAGGGATTTAGGGCAAGCAAAGAATAGGTGACCAATATCCTCTTTGCTATGGCAACATCCCTTGCACTATGGCGGAACACCACAGATCTTGTTAGCTTTTTCATTGGTCCATATTCCACGGTGTAAAATTTTCCATAGGAGGACCGAGTTTTTGTTTTCAATGAGAGGGTGCCAGATAGACATAAAATTTCATATCCCATCAAAGTCGTGTCCAGTTGAGACACCATTTCTCGTTGAGAGTGATGTGAATGTCGTTGCGAGTTTCGACATAAGGAAGCTTGGAGAGGCAATTACCATTAAACGATTTAAGGCCCATTAGTTCTAGAGCATCTTGTCCCATTAGTAGTCAGATTTTAGAGTGGTCCCAAGCATGGCATTTGAGCAATAAAACATTCCATTCCTCATACATGACCGCAACACTAGGGTCAAGGTCCTCAAAGTCCACCCATCTGTTCGTGTCCTGTTTCCACAGGTGCTTCCATTGTTTGAATCCATTATTCCGTAGTCTCTTGGCACTTAAGACATTTTTGGGCTCCACGTTTCTCATGCCTTGGATTGGGAACCAAATAGAGTCATTTTGTCTTATACCCGCAGCCCACTTCCAATCTTCACTGATTCTGATGTGAGGTTTGAATTTGTTCTAGCTCAACCACAAGGATCTTACCAGGATGGATCCTTTGGGTGAGACTGGAATCGGAGAGAATAAGAGGGTGAGGATGTAGAGGTTTTGGCATTCAGGGCAGCCCACCAGAGTAATCACGTTCGTGTTTTTGAAAATTAACGTGGCCCAAGAGGAATCTCTCTTGCACAAGGCCTTAATCATCCACTTTTGCTGCCAGTTTATTGGCCATGCTGCCAATGTCAATAATACCCAGACCTCCACTCTCCTTTTGGCTAGTGCATATGGACCATTTGATTTTAGGCACTCCCCTCCTATTATGGTCCCCAATCCAAAGAAAGTTCTTACAAGTGCTTTCCAATTTGGCTAATTTATGATCCTTCGATCTCTAGCAAGAAAGAAAGTTTATGACTGAGGATATGAGGAACATGTTGATCACCATGGCATGGCCAACAAGATTAATTTGCAAACCCCTCCAATAGTTAAGGTCATTATTAAGTTTGGGGAGGACCCAATCCCACCTTTGTTCGAGAGTAACATCGAATCCCATGGGGATACCAAGAATGCAAATGACTTGACCCGATTGAATGCTTTGGCATCCCAAAACAGTGAGGAGATTGGGTTGAGTCCCTTTGATAGCCTTGAACATTGTCTTGGAATGGTTAATTCTGGACCTAGAGGCCACAGAAAAGGTGTCAAGACACCACCAAAAGGTTTCCAAGCTGGTATCGTCATTGTGAACAAAGGCATTTGTGTCATCCACAAATAGCCTCATGGTCATTTGCCCAGAGTTATGTGGAAAAGTGATGCCTCTTATGAGAGCAAGCTCCATCTATCGCTCCACAAGCCGGTTAAGTCCTTCTGTGGCAATGGCCAACAGTAGGGGGGCCAATGGGAAACCTTGCCTGATGGATCGTTTCAGTTTGATAGCCTTTGAAAGTTGCCCATTGACATTGACTTTGGTCGAAGCATTACCAAGGAGAGTGGAGATCAACCTAGGGAATCTTTGAATACACTCAAGGTCTTTCAACGATTGTAAAATATAGTCCCATTCCAATCTGTCGTAGGCTTTGTCAAAGTCAATCTTGAGGAAGACAATGTCCTGATTAGATTCTTCAGCAAAGTCTAGATGATGGCTTCCAACATTGACCTTCCCTTAATGAGGCCTTTCTGGTATTTGCTAAGCCACTCGTCTAAATGGCAAGATATCCTATTGGCAAGGACTTTAGCAAGAATCTTTTACCCGGTTTGAAGCATTGTGATAGGTCTCTAATTCTCAATTTTGTTTCTCTCCCCTTTTTCATGAATAATTTTGATGATGCCATTGTTGAGACAAGTGGGAAGGGCACCAAACTTGAGTGCCTCAAGCCAAACAAGATGCAAGGGGGTGGCCATCACATATTTGAATGCTTTAAAGAACTCATTAGTGAGCCCATCAGGCCCCGAGCTCTTGCCATTCGGAAGTGAATGAATAACTTCGAGGATCTCTTATTCAAAAATGGTGGCATCAAGCAGAGCACTCAAGTTGCATGGGATTCTGTGCAAGGAAGTCCGAGAGATGGTGGCCATGCAATCCCGCCTATGGGGGGAGAGGGGACAAGCACCACACAAGAGACTCGTGAAGTGTGCTTCTATAATGCTAATGTTCTCTTCCTCTGTCTTACATTTCACCCCGTTCTTGTCAAGCAGTAGCGGGATCTCATCTCTATTTTTTTTCTTCTGAGAATATTCCGCATCTCTTTGGAAGGTCTATCTGCCTTACCAGCCCACCATTCCTTAAAATAAATTTGAAGATTTTTCCTTTTGATCTCCTCCTCGTATCTTAATCTTCCTCTGATATTTTGGAGTTCCTTTTGAGATTGAATCTTCCTTTTATTAACTTCTTCTTCGAGTCTTAAAAGTTCAATAAAACTGATGTTTAAGTAAGAAATCCAATTTCAAATCGTTTCCAGTTCAGCGAGTGCAGACTACTGGTACGAATTGAATGGATTCTGCAACTAGTTGCCTATCTCACAAGCTTCGTGTACGCAACATCCACATTGACCACGTTTAAGCTCAAAAGCAAGCAGATGAAGCAAAGAGAGAGAGAGCTAACATACATACACACATACATAGGACTTGGAATAATGTCCTCCCGAAGAACAAGTTAATTTATGCTTTTTATATCATCAGAACACAATTACCCCTATCTCAAGGTTTCGTAACCCTTAGGACTTAAATTTCTAAGTGTAGGTACTTTAACCCTTTAGAGAAGCTTCATACGTCTCTAGAATCGTTCATAGAAGCTTGAGGTCGTGTTCTAGCACTCCGTTTGACGCCATGTGCAACAAATATTTTCAACCTTCAAAACTGTCTGATCTACCTTATTATGGAATCCATGTAAAGAGCTGAGATCAAAATATCTCATTAGACTTCCCACTCGCTTTGGGGATATATTTATATATTGAAGGGGTAATTGAATGGATTCATGCATCTTTCTTCCTAGTATTGTCTTCCTAGTTAGGTTGCTATTGGTATTATTTGGGGAGGATTTCCTCCCTCCATAACATTGGCATTAAAAAACCGACGTTTAAGCAAAGCTATTACTTTAAGGCTATGTGAATTATTTTCACATCAAATAATCTTTTCTCACATTCAAGAGCTCATCGTTTCCTTGCAATCTATAAAAATAACTTCATTTGATCCCCCCTAAAGGATGCTGCGGAAACCCCCTTCTATAAGAGCAGAAAAAGGAAGATATGAGAGAAGAACGACTTCCATTCACAAAGTATAGAGACTCATAGGGCAAGGATAAAGGCAGGAAAGGCTCCTCACAAGGGTCAAAGAATATTGAGTTTGGAGTGTAACTTAAGACTTAGTATTCTTTGTATTATATTCCTTCCTAGTTTTCATGGCATGCCATCGAGTTTTTTTTATTAGAGATGAAGAATAAGCATCCATAGAGAATGTTTAGATGTACATGATAGACACATTTTTCTAGAAATAGATGCATGCATGGGGGCACATAAGTAAGTATAGAAATGCCCTATAAGGACTTTGATAATGAAAAAATGGGATGGCATAAGATCATGTCAACACAATGGAAGCATTCGTGTGAAGTGGAGGGATGGATGAAACTTATCTTTGAGAAAGTTTTTTATACCATTATTGTCTTTATACAAACCATATACTTTAAGAACATGCATTGGAAAAAATATATGAATTATATTTTAGGAGAAAATATCATGCATCTTACAATATAGATGAATTTTTAGATGGATCCATAAATATAGGTGGTCTTAATATTTGGCTAGAATGAAGGTTGTTTAAACTTTGGCTTCAACCTTAGGAGTTTGTGGGCCCTTTGGATGGATGACACTTGGAGAAATGTGAAAAAGAAGTGAAGCACGATAACACACACTAAAATCTGAATTTGGAATCCTCCTAATAACAATCAATTAGCAACATATCTCACTTAGTTGTAATAAATCCTAGAATTGAGCAAAAGCGCTCCCTACCATTTAGCGAGTCTTTTCAAAGTCATATAACTACACAATGTACTTTAAACTTGTATGATGTCATGTATTTTATCTCTTATAGGATTTAATTAAGCTAGTAGACACCTTAATAATCCATCCTCTTAATTGATTGAGGATTTTCATTAGACTTTGTCATGTTTGTCTCAAAAATTTCCATGTCTACGAGCTTTTTAATTGTGAGTGATGAGACGAGCTTTCTTACCATTTTGTATCCATTTCTTGTAATATCTAGTTTGTCATAAAGCTGTCATTTTCTTCTAGATGTTTCTTGAAGCTAAAGTCTATACCTTGCATATTTAGACAAAAATTTTATTTAGGAGTTAACAGTGGTCTCTACATGCATTCTTAATGAAGGCAACAAATAGTTTGTCTTTGAGGAAATAATTCTCAAAGTAGTAGCAAGAATTTTGAGTGAGGCAACTTGCATTATGAATATCTTATCGTATATTTGAGTACACAAATGCTCTTAGATTGAGCCTTCAAGAGTTCATACAACCATCATTTTGAGTGAACAAAGGTTTCTCTAAGCATACCTATGAGGATATTTATGCTTCGAAGCTGCAAGCAGAAGGTGTATGTTCTCCCACCAGGGATATCAGAGCATCTCTACATATAAATAAATTTAAAAAAGATGAGAAGGAGCCATTTGATGCAAAAAAAGAGGTATGATTGTTAGAATAACATCGCATATGTGACATGAGACATGTGGGGCATTGTGGCCAAATATGCCAAAGTGTATGTCTATCAAAACAAAAACTCCCATGCTAAAAATGATGAGAGAGAGAGAGAGAGAAAACCTTGCAATAAAAAATAAAATTATTTCAGTGAACAAAACGTACATAAAAGGACACATATGTACCATAAATGTAGTATTATCAATATCGATGATAAATGAGATTTGACTATCCCATTGGATCCTCTCCTCGAGAGATTGCAAATCAAGGAGCACCTCAGTAAGACCTTACACGTATCCATCCTACTTTTCTACATGTTATGGATGAGTTCCAAGAACTACAAGATACATTCAAGAAATAAAGAGGGTAGCTTATAAAAAAAGCATGTGCATATATCTAATAAAAATATAAAACACTTACTAACAAACTCATGATAAAATACATCCATTCAAGCACTCCATGTCAATTGATTATGAATGCGTTTTCTTTTTCTACTATGAGTATCAATTAAGATCATTTGTCTCCTCCTACGATGGCTACAACTTCCTCTTAATAGTTTTCAATGGCTTTTGAATCCTATCATGAGCATCTTCCCTATATGAATCATGTGGAAGTTTCAGACTTTCAACCAGAATACCCTTAATCTAATTATGAGAACTAGGTATAGATTCTTATCTTGTTTTATACTCTTGATAGATACACTCTATAATCTAGATGAATTTATTCATATTATTCTCCTTCCTATAAAACCTAGTGCAGTTGTTGTACTATAGTTCTAAGAGTTATCATATATATTGCTGCATAGTAGTGCCAATTCTACCTGTATATATGAATCCATCGTAGTCACATTTTGTCACATAATCCTAGCAAGGCCTAATTTAACCATACCTTAAGAGAGAGGATTAGGAATTAATCCTCATCCATGGATTTTTGGGCTAGTGTTTAGCCCATCAAGCTCCTAGCTAGGAGTTTATGAGTTCAATTCCCAACATTGGTATCAGAGCCAGGTTGGATAACTTGGGCTAGATGGACATAAGGCACCTCATTTGGTGGGCACTTGGAAAAAGCAGTTATCCCTAGTGAGTGTGAAACTAGTCCTAGATGAGGGTGCATGGGCATTTGGGCACCCACAAAGGGTGGGATAGGTCCAAATTTGGTCCAAGTGCTAGAGGTTAAGGTTGCTAATAGCTCTCATACATGGAAAGTAGATCCAAGAGAGTTAGAAAGTGTCCACAAGTGAGCATGGAGGGCAATGCTTAGTCTAAGGGGATAGGAATTTCAATAATCCTAGAAAAGGATGGTTGAATGATACCTTAAGAGAGATAATTATGAAGTAATCCTCATCCATGGCTTTTGAGGCTATTGCTTAGCCCATCATACTCCTAGCTGAATGTCACAAAATTCTAGAAGGGGATGGTGGAACCATACCATAAGAGAGAGGATGAAGAAGTAATTCTCATTCATGGGTTTTGGGGCTAGTGGTTAGCCCATCATACTCCTAGCTAGGAGTTTGTGAGCTGGATTCCCATCACATGCATATATTATGGATTTTTGATGCTTGTTAGAACATCAAGATTACACCTGATTGAGCTCGATTTGTTTTGCTTCATTAAACGATCATGTGGAATGTACATATCCCTTTAAGAGGTTCTTCATCAATATTTATTTTTTTGGTATTTTCATAAGGATTTTTATGGATCATTAACCAATGTAGAAGCTAAAAGCTTCACACTTGTTAAAGGAGAGCTCAAGTTCTACAAACTTTAGGTGGTTCGGATGCACAATCAATCAATCACCAAAAAGTAGATCAAATTAGATCTTCCATTTTTCCTATATTATAGGAAAGTGAATTGATTCTCTTCAACAAACTATTCTGCTTTGATTCAAATTCAAAATCCACTTGTAGAAGTCTTGGAGCACTTCAAGAGTCCATTTAAAGACTTAAAATCACTTTTACATTAAACTGAAGCAATATGCATACACTTTGGGTCATCATTGTGTTGTTCCTTCATTTCTCTACACTATCATCTTCTATAGTAGTGAACTTGTAGAGGTCGTTCCTGCTCCTCTATGTATAGATTTCAAGATTGGATAAATAAGAAATCATTAAAAATGTATAATACTCCACGTTATCTATACAATTTTGCAAAGAATTTGTTTTTGTAGATTTGCAAAAACTATAATTTTACTACCTGCATGTCTATCTCTGCGTAGCCCTCAAAAATTAGCGGTACCTCTATTGAGTATTAAGTTCATTTCATGAAGTATGTCTTGATTGTTAGTTGTAGTATTGTTCATTTTAGATGATCAATCCTATGTTTAACATGCCTCCAAAAAGAAGACTTCCGATTGCAATCATGTTGGCTGCTATGAGCATTTAAAGTTGATTGTTTCATCCATAGAAGTCAAGTTTTTTTAGCTAGTCAAAGTGCAAACTTATGTGTTTTGTACCAACACTTTCTTCTTGATGCTCCAAAGTATATAGTGGATTTTATTGCACGAATAACATGCCTATAAGGTCTTTTTGACCTCCTAAAAGCTTAAGGAACAACGAGTCGTAACAAACGAGAACTATGTCATAAAAAGAGAACACCCTCTTCAAAAATCAAGCAAATGGCAGCTTATGTTTGAGATTCCTTTATATCAGTATACATATATTACAAAAATGAAGTGAAAACATGTGATTTTTTGAAATTTTTTGTCATTTTCTCATAAAAAAAGAGCTCAAAATGTAGTAACAAATTTCACTAGATAAGACATTGACATGTCCAAAATCTATATGATAAGACATTGACATGTCCAAAATCTATATGATAAGACATTGACATGTCTAAAATCTATATAAAGAATGTAAAACTGAATAATTCTTATACAAAAATAACATTTAAGACATATGTTCAATGGGTGGATATCTGTTGTTATTCAAAATTGCTACAAAACATGGTTTCATTAACCAAACTACTTTGAGGCCTTTACATAAGCACTAAAAATGTTAGAGAATTTCAATGCAACTCACAACTATGTCGATCTATGTCTACACCCTCATCATCTGATGCACTTGATTCAGTCTCATACTGTTGAGAGCTCTCTTCTTCTTCTTCTATATCCACAAGAGCTCTATCTTCATCCATGTACATACCAAATTCTGCAGGATCATGCACAAATCTTCTTGTTTGCCTATGATTTCCTGTACCACATACATCTGGAAGCTTTTGTTTTATCATATTGATCATTGCTTTCCTCAAGTGACCTGTTTTTGTCAAGGAAAAGTCATAAACAAGAATATCTACATCATCCATTTTAAGAGTGGATGTGCTTCGAATTTGCTTTTTCTTTCTTGAACCTATTCGTTTAGTATCACACACCATTTCTTAGTTATATTTACCTGTGAATGCATTACTACTTTTAGTGTAATACCAATGCACCATCAAAGCCTCTATTCTTCTCTGATCAATATCTTTAGTTATCTATAAAACCTTTGGAATCCAAAATGTTCTAGTAGCCTCATCACCATTAGCAAGTACTGCAATAAGTGTTCCAACATTTATCTCTATTAAATTTCCTTGCCATCTTGCTTCTGCCTATTTTGTTATCCTTGGGCCTACATAAATTTTTCTTTCTAGTGGATGTATAAAACTTTCAAGTGCATCTGCATTACATGCTTGGGCCACATTCACGGATCTTTGTGTACAAAAATCCCATGTGAATGGAACATCAATTGGCCAATGACCTGCAATTGTATACTGTATAATCTCTTCTTGATGATTGAAAAAGTCCTCCCACCAAGATACATCTTGATCTCCAGCATATTTTTTTGCATGTTCAATGTGTCTCTTCTTTTCAATGAGTGCATGCATCTAGCTTTTAGTTTGATCAACCACATTTCCACATCTGTCTATACTATTTTTATCTTCATATGGTGATTGTTCTGCACCATACACTATAGACAAATTAGGCACCTGCAATAAGAACCTGCATCGCTCTTTAGGCTCCCACCCAGGAGAAGATGAATACTGCTTTGCAAATAAAAGGGTTATTTCATCAACCCTCCTTATCAAGAATACATGGTTGAAACTAATATTGTGCAATGGAGCCAAAACCTTAGCACTGTTATCAAGGCCCATTGAGCAAAAGTGCTTAAAGTTATAAATCTGTGTGAGGTGTTGAACTTCTGGTTTTCAAGTATATTCTTCTGAAATCAGCTCAGATAAAATCAGAAGAGTAAAAGCATTGTTATGTGCCAACTTCTTAGAGACAATACTGAATATTTGATCAATGTGATCATGAGTGTGGTCAACCAGAAGGAAATTTACCTTAACCTTCTGAAATACCTATTTTTGAACAAGCATGCTTAAACATCCAAAGACTGTAGAATTTTTATTCTCTCTTGCAGTATTATCAAGTTGCAAATATAGAGTTGGTGGCAAAAGACCCTTCCATGATTGCAAAACCTGATGAATGACAGTAAATGTAAGGTTTGGATCATTATGCACATTCGGATATGTGAAGAAAACCTTGGACATTACAATTCCACTGTATACCAAAGCACCAACCAAATACATTCGCACAAGGACTTCATCTCCAATGTCCTTAGGGATGCAATAAAAATGTGGCAAACAAGTTTTTTTTTTATCCATACCATCGATCAACAAACACATATAACGCTCCGGATTTTTGAGTGCTTTACTTTGATTATGAATTGCTTTCTTTCTCTCTAAAGCTTGACTCTCACGATGGTTGTTAAGAAGGTTTTTAAAATTATCCTTTTCTTGTGGTGTTGTAGCCCCCTTTGCCATGTTTTTCAAAGTGGTGCAAACTGAACATTCACCCATTCTAACTTTACGAGGAATAGACACATTGTTAAACTCTTGCTTCCATAATCGAGTAAAGTGACGATACAACACATACTTCTCATTTCTATTTTCCATGTCTTCTCTATATATTTGAAATACCTCTCGACGAGTAAACTTATCTGACAAGTGCAACCTTCCAGTTGTAGGCATAACCTCACAATGCCAGCTAAAATAGTTCATCATCCAATTCGTTGCATGACGTCCAACAGATCCTTTGGTCCCAACATGGAACGTATCCAAAATGAGATCCCCATTCATAAGCCCCTGTTGAACCCTATGTATTCTAAAATTTTCCACACCCATTGCAATTTTAAACGTAGCCCTACAACATCGCATCCCTTGACTAAAGAAATATTCAGAAGCAACGCGTGTTACTGACATGTTATCCTCAATCATTTGCATGTGAGAAACAAGGTATATATCCTGCCTTTCACTATCTAAATGGAGGAATTTCTCTCTTAGGTGCTTTAGCTTCTTCATTCCTAAATTGTACAAACATTTCAAACCACAACAATGCTTCACAATATCCAATGCAAGCTGTCTATCTGAAGTAAGAAATTTAAATCTTTTTTGACTTACTTCACGAGGCCTTCTTTTAAAATGTAGATTGAGCTTGCTTTGCCTTTCCTTTGCTCCACATGCACTTGAGTCAGAAGGGAGATCAATGGTTGGATCAGATGGGAGATCAAGAGGTGCATTTGGTTGAGCAGCATTGCACTGTGAATTGGATAACTTAAATGACTCAACAGAAAACATAGAATCATCACCACGTTCTAAACCATAGGGATCATCACTTATGAGGAAAGGGTCAACTGAGAACAATGAATCCGAAATTGTATCAATATGAGCAGAGGAAGCATCATCTTGATGCCCAAGCATCCATTGAAAAGATTGAGCTCATCTTCACTCAATTCAAAGAACACTGAAGATGAATTACCTTTTTAAATAAGTATAAGTCCGAGATCAAGTGAAGATGTCATAATTGTTGTATTCCATTCTATTATGGCCTCTTTTGTTATTGTTGAACATTCTGACCTTTGGCTTTCTCATGCTTTTGTCCTTTCTTCTTCCCTTTCCACTTGCTCTTGCTTGCAAAGTGGGCTTGGGAAGTCTCGTCTTCATCTTCTTCCTTCTTGTTGCCTTGCAACTTCTTGTCCTTCTTATCTCCATATAGAGCACTAGTTGAATTACCATGATAGGACTTACCTTCCTTTATGCTATTGTTGGCCTCTTGATTGAAGAGTTGTCTAAGAAAGATGTTGAAGTCTAGAGTTTGCACATCCATTATGAGATCATAATCTTTGGTGAAAGATTTCCATTGCTTATCACTTCGAATCCCATTGCAAATTTGCCTCATAATAGTCTTTTCTTCAATCAGCTCTCCAATGGATGCTAACTAATCCACAACCTCCTTGGCCTTCGTAGAAAACTCTCTGAGAGTTTGTTTAGGTGTCTTCTTCATTTGGTTGAATGCATTCCAAAGATGATTCTTCCTAGCCTTTGTGCTAGCAGAAAAGAAAGTCTCTAGGTCATCCCAAGTTTTTTGAGATGTTTTGCATCCTCTAATATGTGGTGATAGAAAGCCAAAGATAGATTTTAGTATCTTCAACCTTTCTTGAGCATCTCCTGTGCACCACACTATGAGCGTATCTATCTCCTCTTGTGTAGGTCCTCATTTGGATCTTGGAATAGGCATAGCTTCATCACTTACTACAATTCCATAAGGATTTTTTCCTTGCAAATAGGCCTCCATTCTGTTTTTCCAAGCCGCATAGTTGTGCAAGTCAAGCTTCTCAATCATTGAAGGAAAGCCTTCACCCATCTTGATCTAGCTCTAATACCACTGAAGGAACTTGTAGAAGCTTGTAGAAGGTAGAAAAGTGAAGAAATCGCAATGTTTTTGTCTTTGGGTTTATATTTGTGCATTCCTAAAAAATCGAAGCTACCACTATTGAGTGTTAGGCTCATTCCAAAAGAATATTTTGCTTATTTCTTGTAATCTTGTATATTTTATACATGCAATCCTATGTTTATCACTCCTCCAAAAGGATTTCTACAATTGTAATCACACTATCTGCTATGAGCATTTGAAGTTGATTGTTTCATCCAAAGACAGTAAGTTCTTTGAGCTAATCAATGCACAAACCTATTTGTTTTGTATCCACTCTTTCTCCTTGATGCTCCAAAGTACATAGCTCATTTTATTCAACTTGTCACATGCTTATAAGGTCTATTTGAGTCTTGATAAGCAGAAGGGCTAGTCTTGTGCGGGTTGGTTGGATAGAACTTTATTGCTTTGCATTTCTCCAATTTGAAGCTCTGTAGAGAGAGCACTAGCCTCTGTATGCTTATTGTTGTTGAAAAAGATGCTGTAGAAAAATGAAGGAGCAAGACAATGATGGCCACGTGTATGTATATTTCTTCCATGTAATGTCCAGGTGATTTGAAGCCTTTATTTAGACTCTTGAAGTGCTCAAGGACTTCTACAAAGGGATTCTCAATTCAAATAAAGGCATTAAAGGTTGTTGGAGGGAATAAATTCACTTTCCTATAATCTAGGAAAAGTGAAGATCTAGTTTGGTCCACTTTTAGGTGATTGATTCATTCATTGATTGAGGCTCCACCACCTCCAATTTGAAAGGTTAGCTCTCTTTTTTGCCTTTACATATGTAAAGATCTACGCTTTTACAATGGTAAATGATCCATAAAATTACTTTTGAAAAACTACAGTAAATGAGCATAGGTAAACAAACGCTTCAATGGATATTTTGGCATAATCCAAACCATAACTTTTTTGATGTAGATCAAATCCCCGTGAAGCATAGTGTAAACTTGATGTTCCATCATCAACCACATGAAGACTCCTTGCTTCTAATGAATATAAGCCACAAAGGAGGTAAAAAAGATGATCATTTTTTCTACATAGATTAAGGATGTTCAAACCATGTTGCACGCAACATTGCTCTTGTTTTATGGCTTGGAAAGTCTAAAGCATAGACATGGATAAAAGAGAGGAGTGACACTAAGCACAATGTGGAGAATATTGGTAATATCAAAGATTACAATGATAGGGAAAACATTCTAAGTAAGGTTCTCTATGTGCCCACTATCAATTAAAACCTAATAAGTGTAGGCCAAATAGCTGAAAAATACTTGCAAGTTAGGTTCACCCAGCATGGAGCTTTAAAGGTAGATCCATGTCAAGGCTTCAAGAAGATAACCAAAGGTGAGAACATGGTATTCTCCTTACTTTTGAAGTAGGAGAAACCAAGAACATAGCTCTATTCAAGATTGTGTGTCAAACACTTATTGAGCTTGACGTGTGGCATAAGTGACTTGTTGATGTGAATAAAAGAACCTTGAAGGATATATAAAGAGATCAAAGTGTTATAGTGCTACCAAACATGCCAAATCAACACATGATCAATAGATCTCATGCATGTTAGTTTTTGAGGGCACAAAGACAACCAATCAACCACAAGAGCTACATCCAAAAGAAACTTTTGGACATAGTACACATTGATATATGGGGACAAAGTCAAGAACCTTCATTGGTAGGAACGAGCTATTATGTTTCCTTTGTTCATGATTATGGTAGATGGACCATTTTGTACTTTATCAAGAATAGGAATGAAGTGTTTGAATGCTTCAAGAAGTACCTAGCATATGTGAAGAATCACACAGCTAGATCATTAAAGAAAGCTAGATCTAATGGACGGGGCAAATACTTCTCCAAACATTTTGATTAATTCTTGTAGGATAAAGGCATCGAAATGGAAGTGAGTACTAGTACTTTTCTAAATTGGATGGAATTGCAAAGAGATGAAACAAGACTATAGTTGGATCAACTAGAACAATGCTTGAAGAGAAGTGGCCACATTATTTATGGGCAAAGGATATTCTGACAAATTAATATCTTATGAGCACATGCCCATCCAAATCTGTTCAAGGTATGACTCCTTATGAAGCTTGGAGTGGTAGAAATCCAAGCCTAGGTCATTGCCATGTATTTGGTTGTTTAGCTTTCATACATGTACCTTTACAAATCAGAGGTAAACTTGACGAAAGGGGAACCAAGGTAGTACTCATTGGCTATGATTCAAATTAGATGGGCTAGAGGTTTTATAATCCATTAGGTAGCAAACATGATACGCATCTCCAAGATCTAAGAGGTGATGGAGATGATGACCAAAGTGAAAGGGAAAATAATTACAAGATATGGAAGTCAAGATGAAAGGCTAAAATGCAAGAATGTGGAGAATTCTCCAAGCGTAATCCTAGAAAGTTAAATAGAGAAAAAGAAACAACCTAAAAGGTATGGACAATATGATACTTAATTTGTTACAGAGCATTCAATTTACCTGGAGAGAGATTCAATTTGAGAAGAACCTTCAACCTATGAAAATGCAAAAGGTAACCATAATTGGGAGAAATCTATGAAAGAGGAGATAGATGCCTTAAAAGAAATGGACACTTGGGAGTTGGATCCAATGGCAACTAATTAGAAGGTAATAGGTTGTAGATGGATCTATAAGCTAAAACAAAATTTGGATGGATTGATTTGCATGTACAAAGCTAGATTAGTTTCCAAAGGATGTGCTCAATCTCATGGTATATACTATGAGGAAACCTTCTCACAAGTTACAAAGATGATTATAGTCAACACATTGCTAATTGTAGCTACTACAAGAAATTGGAGAATACGTCAACTATATGTGACAAATGCATTTCTCAATGGCTAGATCACAACCTCTAGGAGCGCTAAGCCAAGTCATGCACTCACCAAGAAGACCACCCATGGAGGTAGAAATCTCTATGGGATTGTAGATGGTGATGAAGCTATGCTTACTCCAAGATCCAAAGGAGGACCTACATAGGAGGAGACAAAAATTCACATTATTTTGTGAAAGGGATGCTCAAGAAAGTTCATACATACTAAAATTTATCTCTGATCATCTATTACCACATTAAGAGGATGCAAGACATCTCAAGAGACTTAGAATGCACATAGGACCTTTTTCTCAGCTACTACCAAGGCTAGAAAGAACCATCTTTGTAATGGGTTCAACCAAATGAAGAAGAATCCAAAACAAACTATCATAGATTTTGTTACCAAGTTCAAGAAGGTTCCAAATCAATAAGCATACATTTGAGAGCTGATTGAAGAAGATGCCATCATGAGGCAAATTCTAAATGGAATTAGAAGTCATAAGCAATGGCAATCCTTCACCACATCCTATGATCTCATCATTGATATACAAACCCCTTATTTCGACATATTCCTTGGACAATGCTTCAACCAAGAAGCCAACACGATTTGGCAACACTAGAGGCAGAGGTGGACATAACTCAACAACAACAGTAGAGTTCATGATACAAGGGACTTCAAAAATTATTTAGATGATCAACCACATAAAGACTCATTTCTTCTAATGAATATCGACCACAAAGAAGGTAAACAAGATGATCATTTGTTTTTCATAGATTCAAGATGTTCAAATCATGTTGTAGGCAACATTGCTCTTCTTTTTGACATAGAAAGTCCAAAGCAGAGACATGAAGTACAAACACGGAATGACACTAAGCACAATGTGTAGAAGATTGGTAATATCAAAGCTTCCAATGGTAGGACAAAAAGTCTGAGTACGGTTCTCTATGTACCCACTATCACTAGATACCTAGTAAGTGTAGATCAAATAGTTGAAAACGGCTACAGGTTTGGTTCACCCAACATTGATCTTTTGTGGAGGATCCATTTCAAGGCTTCAAGTACATAGCTAGAGGTCAGAAGCATGTTAGGCTCTTTAGTTTTGAAGTAGGAGAAACCAACATAGCTCTATTCAACTTTGAGTCTCAAACCCTATGTGAGCTTGAAGTGTGGCATAAGAAACTTTCTCATGTGAATGAAGGAACCTTGAAGGATATATGCAGGGATCAAAGTGTTCTACATCTTCCAAACATATCAAAGAAACACATGATCAACAAATGTGATGCATGTTAGATTGGGAAAGCAAAAGGAAACCATTCAACCACAAAGGCTACATCCAGATCAACCTTTGGACTTAGTACACACTAATGTGTGGGGACCACATCAAAAACCTTCATTGGCAAGATCAAAATATTATGTCTCATTTGTTGATGATTGTAGTAGATGGACCATTATGTAATTTATTAGCAATAAGAATGAAGTGTTTGAATGCTTCAAGAAGTACCTAGCACATGTGGAGAATCATATCGGCAGATCATTGAAGAAGCGTAGATCTTATGGAGGGGGAAATTACCTTTCCAAAGAGTTTGATGCATTCTTTCAGGATGAAGGCATAAAAAGTGAAGTGAATACCAAGTATTCTCGTAAATTGAATGGAATATCAAAGAAAAGAAACAATACTCTAGTTGGCTCAACTAGAAAATTCTTGAAGAGAAGAATTTTCCACATTATTTTTGTGCAAAGGCTATTTCAATAGCTCTATATCTATTGTGAATAGAATCCCCCTCCAAATCTCTTCAATGTATGGCTTCGTATGAAGCTTGGAATGGTTTAAAACCAACTCTAGCTCATTGGAAGGTGTTTGGTTGTTTATCCTTTGTACATGCACCTTCACAAGCTAGAGGTAGACTTGATGAAAGGACAACACAGACACTATTCATTGGCCATGACTCAAATCAGATGGGCGACACATTTTATAATCCTTCTACCAAGAAATTCACCACAAGTAGGGATGTTGTATTAGATGAACACAAGTCATCCTATGATGAAGACAAATAGAAGTTAAACCTAACATATGATCTTGATTTTGATTTCCATCCATTAGGTAGCAAGCCTGACATATAGATCCAAGATCCAAAAAGGAATAAAAAGGATGAAAATGATGAAAGGGAAAATACTACAAGCCATGGAAGTGAACAAGAAAGTCTAAAATGCAAGAATGTGGAGAATGGTCCGAGCATAGTCCTAGAAGTTCAACAAGAAAATGAAATGAAACGTGAAAGGTATGGATGTGATTTTACATCTATTACAAAGCATTCAATTTGCTTGGAAAAAAAGTCAATTTTAGAAGAAAATTCAACCTATGAAGAATTAAAAGGTAGCCCTAATGGGGAGAAATCTATGAAAGAGGGAATAGAATCCTTAAGAGATATCACACTTGGGAGCTGGTTCCAATGTAAAATAATCAAAAGGTAAGAGGTTGTAGATGGGTCTACAAGGCAAAAAGAAATTTAGATGGATCCATTTGTAGGTACAAAGACAAATTAGTTACCAAAGGATGTGCTCAATCGCATGGTATAGAGTATGAAGAGACCTTCTTGATAGTTGCAAATATGACTTCAATTAGGACATTGCTAAGGAAAATCTATGGAGATGTAGATAGGGTAGGAGCTAGGGATGATATAAGAAGTACCTCTAGTTACTTAGCATCCTCAAGTTCAAAGCTAGTTCCATGGAGTTCAAAGAAGCAACCAACAATTTCTTTATCCTCAATTGAAGCAGTGTATAGAGGTTTCACCATATCAACTCAAGAGGCAATAATAGCATTGTGCTCAAATTTAGGACTTATGAGTTCCAAACCTCACATATTTGAAGATAATGTAATTTCTATGCATATAGCAGCAAACCCTATTTTTGATGCAAGAACCAAACACATAAACATTCATTATCACTTCATTAGAGAGAATATCATGGCAAAAGAGATTAATTTTTCTTTTCTTTCAACTAAAAAGAAAGTAGCAAATATGATGACCAACTAGATGGAAAAAATCTTTGTAGATTTAAATTAATGGCAGGTATTCAAGCTACTAGGGAATGAAGACTCAAGCATACTTTAGCTTAAGGGGGAGTCGTTGGAAGATAAAGATTACAGTATGCTTGGGGTGGATTTTTTCTACTTCATCAAACCATCATGTGGAATGTACCAAAGATATCCCTTGAAGAGGTTCTTCATCAATATTTATTTTTATGGTATTTGCATAAGGATTTTTTATGGATCATTTACAAATGTAAAAGCCTAAAGTCTCACATTTGTTAAAGGAAAAATGGAGGGCTTAAATTCTAGAAATTCGAGGTGGTTGAGCTTGATAATCAATCACTCAATGAATCACCAAAAAGTAAATCACATTAGATGTTCCTTTGGTCCTAGATTGTAGGAAAGTCAATTGATTCTCTTCAACAATTTATGTTGCCCTGATCGGAATTCAAAATCTGCATGTGGAAGTCTTAGAGCACTTCAAGAGTCTATATAAAGACCTTAAATCATTTTTACATTACAGTAAATTAGTATTATACATACACTTTGGTTCATCATTGTGTCTCTCCTTCATCTCTCTACACCACCTTCTTCAACAATAATGAACTTGCAGGCATTGCAAATTGGATGGCTGAGCATTCTTTGTAAAGGTATCAATTTCTATTTTATGCATACAATTTTCTAAAGCATGTAGTTTTTTATATTTGGAGATAATTTAATTTTATTGTCTCAGATTCTATCTCTACATGGGCCTAAAAAATCAAGGGTAGCTCCTTTGCATGTTAGGTTCATTCTAGAAACATATCTTGCTTATTAATTGTACTCTAAACTTTAGACATTGAAACCCATATATAAAATTCCTCCCAAAGGGATTTTTCCAATTCTATTTCATGCTGGTTTCTATGAGCATTTGAAGTTCATTGTTTCATCCAAAGAGAACAAGTTGTTCTAGCTAGTCAAAGAGCAAACTTATCTGTTTGTAGAAACACACTCCTCTTGATGCTCCAAAGTTCATAGTGCATATTATTGCTCTAATAACATGCATATAAGTTTTATTTGACTCTGTAGAAGCTCATGGGCTAGTTCTCTAGTGGTTGGTTGGACAAAACTTCATCAGTTGGGGACTCATTTTTCTACCTCTTGCAAGAATCTCCAAGTTCTCCACACGATTAAATAAACTTCACATGCGGATATGCAATCTCCATTTCTACTCTAGCACTTTCCAATAGATTCCACACTATCCACAAAAGTTATTTCTTTCTAGACTCATGCTACGTCATGTTATTTTGAGTTACAAGGATCTATATCTATTTTGGCAAAAAACGCTCCTCATGGTCCCCATGGGGGTTGAACTAAAGCCATCCTCCCTTTGAAACTTGAGACATAACCACTAGGCTAAGCGGATTAATAACTTTAGAGAAAAGATGAACCTATGTTTAAGTCTAATCTTGAGATCTTTAGCCTTACTCAATAATGACCAAACAATGGCCAATTTTAAATCTATTTGAACTAGTCCAATGCTCAAATCATAGAATTACTTTAAAATATTCTTTCCCCTTGGGAAAGATTTTATTTCTAGAGAATAGATGTATATATAATAAACTTTAGACATACTCTCAATCCTTATGTTCTAGTCTAGATGAAAATTTTTTTTATATTTGTGGTGGATTCACCTTGAACTTCACATCAATAGAGGGGAATCTACTATTTGATACTTGTGAAAATGGTTCATTACACCTATAGGGTTTTGTTGTTGATAAAATGAACGAAGAGAAAAGTTAAGAATGAATTAGAAAGGTGGATCAAAATATCCCTCACCAATTCAATCTTCCACTATATCATATACCACTACCAACATGTGAAATGGATGTTTTCAAAGTACTAGTCCATTTTCGAGCATTAAAAATACATGTACTTAGAAATTTAGGTGAGATCTCTATCTTGCAAAAGCCTCTGAAAATTTGGATCTAATTTGGAACTTGTAAGTTGAGGTTGAACAAAAGATTTAACATAGATATTTATAATATGGTTCAGTTTCCGAATAGGCTTGAAAACTTTGGACAAAATATAGATTTAATTGTTACATACATGTTTGATCAAATTCACTTGAACGTGAGCAAAGAAAGTTCAAAATGAGCTTTGTTCAATTTATGACACTATTATGAAGGACTTTAGCTTTACCTTCTTAGAAATTGTTAGTATTGTGATCAATTTCTAGTTTTCTTCTATTAAAGAATCTAAAGTCTTTCAGATAACTAGTTATAGTTCACTTGATGCACTACTCAACTTAGCACATTTAAATTTTGAATAGGTTTTGCATTGAATATCTATGTGTGATGTTAATTTGGTTCCCTAATCTATCAACATATCCGTAATCTTTAATGAAATGATTCAAATACTCTATCTAAACCAAATGAAAAGGTATTGGAAAGCTCAAAGGAAGAACCAAATCTTTTGGCCACCAGTTCATACTTTGAAGATACTTAAAGTGGATGTGAGTGAGACTCTATGTGATATAAAAATAACTTCTTAGATATCTATTTGATCACATTACTAATGAACTTTATCTATCTTTTGAAGAGTTAAATTGGATTTTCATTGATATTTCTTAGATTAAATATCATCCAATAGGTAGTCACTCGTGTGGTCTCAAAACATTGGTATGCCAACTCACCACAATTCTATTGATGATATGTTCTTGATACTAAAAATGTCGATCATTCATTTGATACTAAGTATTACAATGTCTTCAAAATATTTACTTAGAATGCAATTCTTATTCATTACTAGCCAAGAGATTGATCTTACCAAATTTAACTATCAAATGAATGCTTTTAAACTAACTTTCTAAGAGTAATTGAAAGGATCATGTCACAGTTTTATTTCTTTAAAAATTTGTATAATATTTCTATTACAAACACTTTATCATGAAGTGTTTTGTAAATCAAGTGGGATCATGCTTTTCTGTACTTGAATTCTAAATGAACTTACTTGAAGTTAATTAGTTCATAATGTCCATACTTACTTAATCTTGAAGGGTCTTTTTGGATCTTGCTTTTATCATCCTTGTAGTTTTCTTGAGGATCCAAACCTCAAGCTCCATTCTAGGACTAAAATTTTCTTATCATCTCACGGTTTGATGAACCATACCATCTTTCCTACATCATTTTGAGTGTGAAATGGCATACTCCATACCAACCTATTTTATATTCATATTGATGTGTAGGTGATGTATCCTAAATTCTCTCTCTCTCTCTCTCTCTCTCTCTCTCTCTCTCTCTCTCTCTCTCTCTCTCTCTCTCTCTCTCTCTCTCTCTCTCTCTCTCTCTCTCTCTCTCTCTCTCTCTCTCTCTCTCTCTCTCTCTCTCTCTCTCTCTCTCTCTCTCTCTCTCTCTCTCTCTCTCTCTCTCTCTCTCTCTCTCTCTCTCTCTATATATATATATATATATATATATATATATATATATATATATATATATATATATATATATATATATATATATATATATATATATATATATATATATATATATATATATATATATTTCACTTGTATTCTTTACAAAATCTTGAACTAAACGAATTACATCTAACTTGATAATTCTAGGTTTTCTCTCCTTCACAAGATTATCTTAGGATCTCATGATTTGACTTACACTTTCTCTTGGAAACTTAAAAATCTTTTGATGGAAAATCCACCCCTTGTTTTCTAGGGTTTTCTAAAAAGAATACCAACTATAGTTCCACGTTGTTGAATTTTGCATATTCAAGACCTATTGGTTCTTCTCAATCAACCTGTTATGACAAGATCATTTTACTTCTTGCCTTTAGATTCCTTTCTTATAGACTCTTAAAATAGGCACCTATGGGACTTTACAAAATCTATGTACTAAGTAAGTCTAAGCATCCACCATGCTTTTGGATTTCACATTTTAGAAATTCCTTTAATGATAAGTTAATTGTATATTCTTCCTTCCTTATAATTAATTTGTTGTCATGATTTAGACTTATCCCCAATGGGCTTCTTAATGTTATGGCCAGCTAAAGAGTGATACATTAGATTGTCAGCATGTTCAAAGAAAAAACTAAAGATGGTGCTTTTTGACTTTATACCCCATTCACTAGGCACTTCTTTGGCTTGCTCACGAGACCTAAGCTTCACCTTCAACTTGTTTAATTTCCTTCTCCTCGTACTTACAAAATTCCCTAATAAATGATGCAAAAGCTTAGCTAATGACGTGACATTCAATGATATTCACCCCACTTGATACCCAACATCAACTCTAGGGGAGAGGTGGATGCATGGCATCGACTTTTTGTGAGAAGTCTATGTTTAGCATCAACTTTGGAGGAGATGTCAATGCTTGGCATTGACTTTATGTGAGAAGTCAATGTTAGGAATCAACTTGGCCCTCAAGTGCAATGCCATGCATCATCATGTACGTTAAGGTCTATGTCTAGCATTGATAGGATAAGGAATAACACTAAATATATATGTGAAAATGACCTAAAATCAAATTCATTCAGAAAAAATATACAAAAATTTCATTATCTAAATATTGAAATCTTTTTTTTGTCTGACAAGATTTACCTTACCTGTGAGACATTCTGCCTTCACCCTTCTTCTCCATTGCTCAACTTTTTTATTGTTTTTGAGATTTCTTGCTCTAATGCTTTTCCTTTCTAGGCTCTCTCTTGACTAGCGGCTAAATTCAAAATGACACTCAGCTGCTTTGATCTATTTATAGATGGATGCATTCAACGAGATGTACTTGGATCTAACTAAGATTGGCCACATTCAACTGGGCAACTAGACTCTAGTAAACTTAGTTGGCATGCCTTAGCATCTCATAGTAAGCTTCACTAGGAAAAGTTCTTTACCTAAGGCAACTAGATCAATGTGATCATAACTCTTGTTAAGCCTAAATTGGAGAAGAAAAAGATTCCTAAGATTGGTGTAATACTATTTCTCAGTATCTATCTATAATCTATTTTTTCATATCTCTTTCATTTTTTTATTAGAGAACCTTAGTGCTACATGATCTCCTTCATGTATAACCCTCCTTAAAGAAAATGACTTTGAATGTTTCTCATATTATTGAACTAAAGTGAAATGTTAGCTGCTTAACCTTTCTAATATCCTATTTTGGTATCTTTTATCCTATCTCTAAGATTCTATCAAGATGCCAATGCCAATTGCACTTTGTGATACTTAGTGCTAAGAAAAAGTGGTTTTCCTTTCCATGAAACTCCTTCTATGTGTGTCAGATTGATTTCTTTTCTATGAGCTTATGAGGATTTTGTTTTGTACCTCCATCGTAAAACACACTTTATAGCTGAGTCTGAGATATCTATTTAAATACATATATATCTATCTATCTGTCTATCTCTTTAACTAGATATTAGTTTCACCAAGAGATATACACCTTCTAATATGAATTTAAATAGATGGAATAAAGATAGAGTGCAAGTCATGATGATACATTTTAAAGAAAGATAAGAAATACATAGATAAGATATATGAGAGGTAGACGAAGAGATGGATAGATAATAAGTAGATAGATGGATAAGGAAATAACTTATTATTTAATTAAATAGATAATAAATATATAGATACAAAATATGAAAGATATAATACATTATATATACTTAGAAATAGATAGATAAGACAAGTGATAGATAGATAAAAATATATAAATAAGAGATGGGGTGGATTCATTACGAGATACATAGATAAGAGTTATGAAACCTTCTAAATGAGTGAGCTCTTTATAGGTAAGATACAAAGTAAAGTATTTTATTTTTAAACCATAATCAAGATAGAAATGCATGAAATGCTATTCATTTGTAGTCTTTCTTTTTATTTCTTGAACATCCATCACGGTCATTGCAATCACTAAATTAATCTTATGCAAAAATTAATTTTAAAATTATTAAGATCCAACATCATACCAAAGATCTATAAGAAATCTTATAATTATTAATCATGAATGAAATTGTACCTCTTAATCATTGTCGATCATAATTCCAAGACATTATTGTTCACTTGTACAAGACATAATAATGGGCTCAATCAATGTTCACAATTATGTAAAGCCATGATTTGGGAGATATCATCACTTGATGTTACATTCTCATTGCTTACACTATAGAGGGAATGCTTCAACATTTGTCCTTGTGTCAATGAAGATGACCTCCCTATTTTTGGTAGATGCCCAAGCCTCCACTGTGTCTAGTGAGCTTGATAGGCTTTCAAATTCATTGTTTTTAATTGATCCTTTAATGAAAGGTGTCTGTGGATTAAAATGTGTCAATGACTCTATGTTCTCCATTGATTTATCTAAGTTAGATTCTCAACGCAGCAGTGCTCATCCTAGGATGCATGTTGATCCCAATCCACCTATTGATCTCTCTTCCCATTCAAGTGCATTTGAAGAAAATGTGCCAACAAAGAGACAAAGATTATACAAAGCATGTTCACGTTCTTTAAGTGAATCCCTCATGAAGTAAGTTAAAGAAGGTTTCGATTCCTTTCTTCAGATAGATAGGTTGTATTGAACATTGTGAAGCATCATTGTGGTTTGAAATGTTTGTATAAACTATGAATAAAGAAACTAAGGTAACTATGAGAGAAATTCTTCAATCTACATAGTGAAAGGAGAGATATGTACCTTCGTGTTCACATGAAAATGATTGAAGAAAACATGTTACTAACACATGCTGCTTTTGAATAGTACTTTAGTCAAGGGATTTGATTTTTTAGGGCTACATTTAAAATTTTGATGGACCTGGAGAATTTGAGAATATAGAAGGTTTCAACAAGGGTTTATCAGTGGAGATCTCATTTTTGATACATGTTATGGAATTATGACCAAAGGATCTACTAGTCCTCATGCAATGAGTTGGATGATGAACTATTTTAGTTTACATTGTGAAGATATTCCTACAACTAGAATGTTAAACTTGTCAAATAACTTTACACGTCGAGAGGTGTTTCAAATCTATAGAGTAGAGATGGAAACAAAAAATGAGAAGTATGTGTTGTATCCACATTTTACTCGATTATGAAAAGAAGAGTTTAAAAATATGAGTATTGCTCGTAAAATTAGGATGAGTGAATTCTCAATTTACACCACTTCAAAGAAACATGGCAAAGGAACCCACAACACTATAAGAATAAAATAATTTTTTAAGTCTTGTAAAAAAACATCATGAAAGTCAATCTTTAGAAAGAAAGATGGCAATTCATCATCCAAGTAAAGCACTAAGAAATCTAGAGCATTATATGTGTTTGTTGATTGAGGGTATGAATCAAAAGAAAACATTTTTATCCCTTTTTGCTCGAATTTCTAAGGATTGGAGATGAAGTCCGTCTGCAAATGCATTTGGTTGGTGCTTTGGTATACAATGGAACCGTATAAAGTTTTGAAATCATGGGAGGTCTTTTGCCACTAAGTTTGTATTTGGAGCATGATAACACTAGAAGAGAGAATAAAAATTCTATTGCCTTTTGAAATTCATGCAGACTTGCTAATAGACAAGTATTTCAGAAAGTTAAGGTAAATGTTCTTTTAGTTGGGCACACTCATTATCACATTGATCAAATGATCAATACATTCGCTAAGATTTTGGCATGCCATTATCCTTTTACTCTTCCAATATTATTATGTGTGTTGATTTCTAAATTATATACTCCAAAACTTGAAGTTCAACATGTTACAAAGATTTATGACTTTAAGCAATTTTGTTGAACAGATCTTGATAAAAGTACTAAGTCTTTGTCTCCATTGCACACAATTAGTTTCAAACTTGTATTCTTGATGAAGAAGCATGGTGAAATACCTATTTTATTTGCAAAGTAGTAATCATGTTCTCTTGGGTAGAAGCCTAAGGATGGATGTAGATTTTTATTGCATGTTCCTAGTTTGATTGTTTATGGTGCAGAATAAACACCATATGAAGATTAAAAACAATACAGAAAGATGTGCTAATGTGGGTGAGAAAACTAACAGGTGGATGCATGTACTTATTCAAAAGATGAGGCAGATTGAGCATGTAAATATATATGTTGGGGATAAAGATGTATCTTGGTGGGATAATTCTTTTTAACCATCAAGAAATGATTATAAAGAATAACATTGCAGACCATTGGCCAATTCGAATTCCATTCACATGGGATTTTAGCACACAAATATCAATGAATGTGGACCAATCATGTAATGCAGATAAGCTTCAAACCTTTATTCATCCACCAAAAAGGAATATTTATTTAGGCACAAGGATGACAAAGTAGGTTGAAGAGCAATGGCATGGAAATTTGAAAGAAATAAATGTTGGAACACTTGTTGGAGTCCTTGGTGATGATGATGAGTCTACGAAACCATTGTGGATTGCAAAAATTTTAGAGGTCATTAAAGATAATAATCAAAGTAGAATAGATGTTTTGATATTCCATTGGTATTATACTAAAAGTAGTAATGCATTCATAGGTAAGTACATCTTAAAAATGGTATGTGATACTTGTATGTTGGAGCTCCTCCTTGGTTTTCCCCGTACTAAGGATCTATTTCAAACTCTTGTCCTTTCTCACACATGAAGAACCCTTATTTCAACTAGAATATGTTTCTATAGGTGCCTTGGTCTCCTCATGTTTTGCTTCATAGTTTTGTATTTCTTAGCCTATATTCTTGAATGAATTCTCAAACCTATGAATAAATCTACTTGAGTAAATTTTCGGATTTTTGGCATTCCATTTTCGGTTATTCATCGAATCATTCAAAGTATACTTTACAACTTTATCACCCATTCGATTTCCAATCCGTCCAAGGCCAACAACTTCATGTTTCATTTTCATTGTTTATTTTCGTATGATATTATTGATATAATTGATAAGTTATTTCAGCCCTTTTTTGAATTGAATGGTCATTTCCTTTGTTAACATTGAACACTCTAATTCATTATCTACATATTTTTTAGGCCATGTAAGTGGTAAAAAATGGTGTAGCTTGTTGCTTGAGACGAGCTAAATATACACCAAGGACCTCTTTCATTTCAGTTCACAATATCATATTTGATCTTGTTGATGGAATGCTTATGCATGTGTAATTTTGGCTTCATGTCACGTAGTAAGATCCATAATATCTTCCATCTAGTAGTTCTATTTGAACGAATAAAAAGGACGATGTGCCCACTATCAATTAAACCCTAATAAGTGTAGTCCAAATAGTTGAAAAATACTTGCAAGTTAGGTTCACCCAACATGGAGCTTTAAAGATAGATCCATGTCAAGGCTTCAAGAAGATAGCCACAAGTGAGAAGCATGGTATTCTCCTTACTTTTGAAGTAGGAGAAACCAAGAACATAGCTCTGTTCAAGATTGTGTGTCAAACACTTATTAAGCTTGAAGTGTGGCATAAGTGACTTGCTGATGTGAACAACACATGATCAATAGATCTCATGCATGTCAGTTTATGAGGGCACAAAGACAACCAATCAACCACAAGAGCTACATCCAAAAGAAACTTTTGGACTCAATACACACTAATATATGGGGACAAACTCAAGGACCTTCATTGGTAGGATTGAGCTATTATGTTTCCTTTGTTCATGATTATCGTAGATGGACCATTCTGTACTTTATCAAGAATAGGAATGAAGTGTTTGAATGCTTCAAGAAGTACCTAGCACATGTGAAGAATCACACAGGTAGATCATCAAAGAAACCTAGATCTAATGGAGGGGGCAAATACTTCTCCAAACATTTTGATTAATTCTTATAGGATAACGGCACCGAAATGGAAGTGAGTACTAGTATTTTTCTAAATTGGATGGAATTGCAAAGAGAAGAGACAAGACTATAGTTGGATCAACTAGAACAATGCTTGAAGAGAAGTATCCACATTATTCATGGGCAAAGGATATTTTGACAGCTTAATATCTTATGAGCACATGCCCATCCAAATCTCTTCATGGACTCCTTATGAAGCTTGGAGTGGTAGAAATCCAAGCCTAGGTCATTGCCATGTATTTGGTTGTTTAGCTTTCATACATGTACCTTCACAAATCAGAGGTAAACTTGACAAAAGGAAAACCAAGGTAGTACTCATTGGCTATGATTCAACTTAGATGGGCTAGAGGTTTTATAATCCATTAGGTAACAAACATGATACACATGTCCAAGATCTAAGAGGTGATGGAGATGATGACCAAAATGAAAGAGAAAAGAATTACAAGATATGGAAGTCAAGAGAAAAGGCTAAAATGCAAAAATGTGGGGAATTCTCCAAGCGTAATCCTAGAAAGTTAAATAGAGAAAAAGACACAACCTAAAAGGTATGTACAATATGATACTAAATTTGTTATAGAGCATTGAATTTACTTGGAGAAAGATTCAATTTGAGAAGAAGCTTCAACCTATGAAAATGCAAAAGGTAACCATAATTGGGAGAAATCTATGAAAGAGGAGATAGAAGCTTTAAAAGAAATGGACACTTGGGAGTTGGTTCCAATGGAAACTAATTAGAAGGTATAGGTTGTAGATGGGTATATAAGCTAAAAAAAAAATGGATGGATTGATTTGCATGTACAAAGCTAGATTAGTTTCCAAAGGATATGCTCAATCTCATGGTATATACTATGAGGAAACCTTCTCACGAGTTACAAAGATGATTATAGTCAAGACATTGCTAAGTGTAGCTACTACAAGAAATTGGAGAATACTTCAACTATATGTGACAAACACATTTCTCAATGGCTAGATCACAACCTCTAGGATTTGAGAACCCTAATTATACTTCTTATGTATGAAGACTCAAAAAGGCATTTTATGGATTGAGACAAGCTCCTAGAGCTTGAAATTTTATATTTGTAATCTATCTTCAAGATCAAGTTTTCACATCAAGAAAAGCATACCCTTGATTTTTCATGTAGATGAAATAAATATGAGAGGAGATGAATTCAATCGCATAAAAAAGATAAAAAGGTGTACAAAAAATGAGTTAAAAAATAGTGAGTTAGGTGAGCTCAAATTCTTCTTAGGTATGCAATTCATATACACAAATGAAGGAATGTATTTGACTCAAAGAAGCTACATTGAGGATCTACTTCTTTAGTTCAAAATGCAGAACACTAAACTTACAGGTACACCTTTAAATATGAATCATAAACTTAGTGTTTATGAAGGTGATAAAATTGAAGACATTAAAGAATATAAAAGCTTGGTTGATAGCTTGATATATGCTACTCATTCTAGGGTATATATCTAATATAATGTAGGAGTGCTAAGCCAAGTCATGCACACACCAAGAAGACCACCCATGGATGCAGCTAAGAGAGTATTTAAGTACCTCAAATGAACAATCAATGAAGGTATGTTCTATCCTTATCCTTTATATTTTGATATCAAAATCTATTCAGATGCAGATTGGGCAAGAGCTAAGGATGATAGAAGAAGTACCTCTAGTTACTTAGCAAGAAGCGACTATTAGTTGCTTTATCCTCAACTAAAACATAGTATAGAGGTTTGACCATAGCAACTCAAGAGGAAATATGGTTAACAACATTGTACTCATATCTAGGACTTGTGAGTTCCAAACCTCAAATATTTGGAGATAATTTAAGTTTTGTGCATCTAGTAGCAATCCCTATTTTCCATGCAACAACCAAACACATAGAGGCATTACCACTTCAATAGAGAAGAGCTCATGGCAAAAGAGATTGATATTTTGTTTGTTCCAACTAAAAAGCAAGTAGTAGATATGATGACAAAGGCAATGGATGGAATAAAGCTTGCAAATCTAAAACAATGGTAGATAATCAACCTATTAGAGAATGAGGAATCAAGCATACGCTAGCTTGAGGGGGAGGTGTGGGAGGATCAAGATTACAATATGCATGAGGTGGATTTATTATACTTATTGAAATCATCATGTGGAATGTACCAAGCATATCCCTTGAAGAGGTTCTTCATGAATATTTTGTTTTATGGTATTTTCATAAGACATTTTTATGGATCATTTACCAATGTAAAAGCCTAGAGCTTAAGAATGGTTAAAGGAAAAAAGAAGAGCTCTAATTCCATGAATTTGATGTGGCTGAACTTCAAAACCAATCAATCAATCAATTACCGAAAAGTAGATCAGATTAGATTTTCTTTCCTAGATTAAATGAAAGTGAATTGACTCTCTTCAAAAAATTATCCCAACTTGATTAAAATTCAAACTCCACTTTTAGAAGTTTTGAAACACTTCAAGACTCTATATGAAGACTTCAATTCACTTGTGTATTACATTAAATAAATATGCATGCATACATTTTGGGTCATCATTTTTTAGTGCTCCATTTCTCTCCACCATCTTCTTCAACAATGTTTAACTTGCAAAGACTGCTAGTCTCTCTACAGATCTCCAAGTTATGTGATTGATGATTAATTAAAAATCTATTATCATCTAATTTATTTCTACATATTTTTAGAGCATTTGGCTCTCGAAATTCGGAGATAATTATTTTTTAGTATCTCAGGGTCCATCTCTCAATAGCCTTGACAAATAGGGGTACATCTATTGAGTGTTTTCATTCCAAAATCATAACTTGCTTATGAATTGTAATACTGTGCATTTTAAACAACCAAGCCTAATTATAACATTAGTCAAAAAGGAAGTTTTCGAATTGTAATCATGTTGGCTTCTATGAGCAGTTGAAGTTGATTGTTTCATCCAAAGATAACAAGTTTTTTTAGCTAGTCAAAAAGCAAACTTATCTGGTTTGTACCAAGTCTTTCTCTCTGATTCTCCAGATTACGTAGTGGATTTTATTATACTAATCACATGCTTATAAGGTCTATTTCACTCTCCAAAAGCTCACAGTTTGATTGTGTGCTCATTGGCTGGGTCAAACTTCATCACTTGGGAACTGACTTTTCTACCTCTTGCAAGCTTCTCTAAGTTCTCCGAGGGGTATGAGAGCTATATCAAGATGCGTAATGACTTTTTATCAATGATTGAGAAGCTTAATAGAGACAGATATGTTACTTGTAAAATACGAATGGAGGACTTTTTGTAAGGTAGAAATCTCTATGGAATTATAGATGTTGATGAAGCTATGCTTACTCCAAGATCCAAAGGAGGACCTACATAGGAGGAGACAGAAATTCACATTATTTTGTGAAAGGGATGCTCAAGAAAGTTCATACATACTAAAATTTATCTCTGATTATGTATTACCACATTAAGAGGATGCAAGACATCTCAAGAGACTTAGAATGCACTTAAGACCTTTTTCTCAGCTACTACCAAGGCTAGAAAGAACCATCTTTGGAATGGGTTCAACCAAATGAAGAAGATCCAAAACAAACTATCATAGATTTTGTTACCAAGTTCAAGAAGGTTCCAAATCAACAAGCATACATTTGAGAGCTGATTGAAGGAGATGCCATCATGAGGCAAATTCTAAATGGAATTAGAAGTCATAAGCAATGGGAATCCTTCACCACATCCTATGATCTCATCATCAATATACAAACCCCTTATTTTGACATATTCCTTGGACAATGCTTCAACCAAGAAGCCAAAAATAATATTAAGGAAGGTATCTCTTATCAAGCTAATACTACATGTTCTCTTTATGTAAATAAGAGAGATAATAAGCACAAAGGCAAGAAGAAGTAACATGATGAATAAGAGAGTTTCCAAGCCAACAATGCAAGCAAGAGCAAGTGCAATGGGAAGAAGAAAGGATCAAAGCATGAGAAATCAAAAGATCAAACTGTTCAACCTTTTTCCATCTATGAGATGACCAACCACACTACCCAAAATATCTAGTTTAATGGAAGGACTCCGAAAGGAGGTGGAAAAGGTGGATTTGGCAACATTAGAGGCAAAGGTGGACATAATTCAACAACAACAGTAGAATTCATTATACAAAGGACTTCAAAAACTATTTAGATGATCAACCACATAAAGACTCATTTCTTCTAATGAATATCGACCACAAATAAGGTAAACAAGATGATCATTTGTTTTTCATAGATTCAAGATGTTCAAATCATGTTGTAGGCAACATTGCTCTTCTTTTTGACATAGAAAGTCCAAAGCAGAGACATGAAGTACAAACACGAAATGAAACTAAGCACAATGTGTATAAGATTGGGAATATCAAAGCTTCCAATGGTAGGACAAAAAGTCTGAGTACGGTTCTCTATGTACCCACTATCACTAGATACCTAGTAAGCGTAGATCAAATAGTTGAACAAGGCTACAAGTTTGGTTCACCCAACATTGATCTTTTGTGGAAGATCCATTTCAAGACTTCAAGTACATAGCTAGAGGTCAGAAGCATGTTAGGCTCTTTAGTTTTGAAGTATGAGAAACCAACACAGCTCTATTCAACTTTGAGTCTCAAACCCTAAGTGAGCTTGAAGTGTGGCATAAGAGACTTTCTCACATGAATGAAGGAACCTTGAAAGATATATGCAGGGATAAAAGTGTTCTACATCTTCCAAACATATCAAAGAAACACATGATCAACAAATGTGATGCATGTTAGATTGGGAAGGCACAAAGAAAACCATTCAACCAAAAAGGCTACATCCACATCAACCTTTTGGACTTAGTACAAACTAATGTGTGGGGACCAAGTCAAAAACCTTCATTGGCAAGATCAAAGTATTATGTCTCATTTGTTGATGATTATAGTAGATGGACCATTATGTAATTTATCAGCAATAAGAATGAAGTGTTTGAATGCTTCAAGTAGTACCTAGCACATGTGGAGAATCATATCGGTAGATCATTGAAGAAGCATAGATCTTATGGAGGGGGGAGAGTACCTCCCCAAAGAGTTTGATGCACTCTTGCAGGATGAAGGCATAAAAAAGTGAATACCAAGTACTCTCCTAAATCGAGTGGAATATCAAAGAAAAGAAACAATACTCTAGTTGGCTCAACTAGAAAAATTCTTGAAGAGAAGAATTTTCCACATTATTTTTGTGCAAAGGCTATTTCAATAGCTCTATATATATTGTGAATAGAATCCCCTCCAAATCTCCTCAATGTATGGCTTCTTATGAAGCTTGGAATGGTATAAAACCAACTCTCACTCCTTGGAAGGTGTTTGGTTGTTTATCCTTTGTACATGCACCTTCACAAGTTAGAGGTAGACTTGATGAAAGGACAGCACAAACACTATTCATTGGCCATGATTCAAATCAGATGGGCAACACATTTTATAATCCTTCTACCAAGCAATTCACCACAACTAGGGATGTTGTATTAGATGAACACAAGTCATCCTATGATGAAGACAAGTAGAAGTTACACCTAACATATGATCTTGATTTTGATTTCCATCCATTAGGTAGCAAGCCTGACATATAGGTCCAAGATCCAAGAATGAATAAAAAGGATGAAGAGGATGAAAGGGAAAATACTACAAGCCATGGAAGTGAACAGGAAAGTCTAAAATGCAAGAATGTGGAGAATGCTCCAAGCATAGTCCTAGAAGTTCAACAAGAAAATGAAATGAAACGTGAAAGGTATGGATGTGATTTTACATCTATTACAAAGCATTCAGTTTTTTACCAAAGGATGTTCTCAAACTCATGGTATAGAGTATGAAGAGACCTTCTTGATAGTTGCAAATATGACTACAATTAGGACATTGCTAAGTGTAGTGTTTGCAAGAAATTGGAGACTACTTCAACTAGATGTGAAGAATCTATTTCTAAATGGCTGGATAAATGAAGAGGTTTCCATTTCACAACCTTCAAGATTTGAAAACGCTAATTGTACATCTTATGTATGTAGACTCAAAAAGCCATTGTATGGAGTAAAACAAGCTCCTACAATTTGGTAACCTATCTTCAAGATCAAGGTTTTAGGTCAAGCAATGCAGAACCTTCTTTGTACATCAAGAAGAATCATAATGAATTTATCTATCTGTGTGTATATGTAAATGACATGAGTATGAGAAGAGATGACTTCAATGGCATATAAAAGATCAAAGGTTATATGCAAGGGGAGTTCAAAATGATTGATTTAGGTGATCTCACATTTATCTTAGGTATGTAGGTCATATACATAGATGAATGAATGAATTTTAGTCAAAGGAGATATGTTGAGGATTTAGTCCTTAAGTTCAAAATGGATAACACTAAACCTTCAAGTACACCTTTGGGGATGAATCATAAAATTAGTGATCATGAAGATCACAAAATTGAAGATATTAAAGAGTATCAAAGCTTGGTAAGTAGCTTGATATATGCTACTAATACAAGGGTAGATATCTCATCTATTGTAGGAGTGGTAAGCAAATTCATGCACTCATCAAGAGGACCACACATGGATGCAGCTGAGAGTGTACTTACGCACTAAAGGGAACAATAAATCAAGGTATATTCTATCCTTACTCTTCAGATTTGGATATGAAAATCTATGGAGATGTAGATAGGGTAGGAGCTAGGGATGATATAAGAAGTACCTCTAGTTACTTAGCATTCTCAAGTTCAAAGCTAGTACCATGGAGTTCAAAGAAGCAACCAACAATTGCTTTATCCTCAATTGAAGCAGTGTATAGAGGTTTCACCATAACAACTCAAGATGCAATATGATTAATAGCATTGTGCTCAAATTTAGGACTTATGATTTCCAAACCTCACATATTTGAAGATAATGTAATTTCTATGCATATAGCAGCAAACCCTATTTTTTATGCAAGAACCAAAAACATAGAGGTTCATTACCATTTCATTAGAGAGAATATCGTGGCAAAAGAGATTAATTTTTCTTTTGTTTCAACTAAAACAAAACTAGCAAATATGATGACAAACTAGATGGAAAAAACCTTTGTAAATTTAAATCAATGGCAGGTATTCAAGCTATTAGGGAATGAAGACTCAAGCATACTTTAGCTTAAGGGGGGGTTTTTGGAACATCAAGATTACACTATGCTTGAGGTGGATTTGTTTTACTTCATCAAACCATCATGTGGAATGTACCAAAGATATCCCTTGAAGATTTTCTTCATTGCATAAGGGTTTTTTATGGACCATTTACAAATGTAAAGTCCTAAAGTCTTACAATTGTTAAAGGAAAAATGGAGGGCTTAAATTCTAGAAATTCGAGGTGGTTGAGCTTGATAATCAATCACTCAATGAATCAACAAAACTTAAATCACATTAGATGTTCCTTTGGTCCTAGATTCTAGGAAAGTCAATTGATTCTCTTCAACAATTTATGTTGCCCTGATCAGAATTCAAAATCCACATGTGGATGTCTTAGAGCACTTCAAGACTCTATATAAAGACCTTAAATCATTTTTACATTACAGTAAATTAGTATTATACATACACTTTGGTTCATCATTGTGTCTCTCCTTCATCTCTCTGCACCACCTTCTTCAACAATAATGAACTTGTAGGCATTGCAAATTGGATGGCTGAGCATTCATTGTGGTATCAATTTCTAGTTTATGCATACAATTTTCCAAAGCATTTAGTTTTCTATATTTGGAGAGACTTTAATTTTATTGTCTCAGATTCTATCTCTACATGGCCCTAAAAAATCAAGGGTAGCTCCTTTGCATATTACGTTCATTCTATAAGCATATCTTGCTTATTAATTGTACTCTAAACTTTAGACATTGAAACCTATATATAAAACTCCTCCCAAAGGGATTTTTCCAATTCTAATTCATGTTGGTTCTATGAGCATTTGAAGTTCGTTGTTTCATCCAAAGAGAACAAGTTGTTCTAGCTAGTCAAAGAGCAAACTTATCTATTTGTGCAAACACACTCCTCTTGATGCTCCAAAGTTCATAGTGCATATTATTGCACTAATAACATGCATAAAAGTTTTATTTCACTTTGCAGAAGCTCATGGGCTAGTTCTCTGGTGGTTGGTTGGACAAAACGTCATCACTTGGGCACTCACTTTTCTACCTCTTGCAAGCTTCTCCAAGTTCTTGTGATTCTCATGTATATCCCAAGGTATAATGAATGTTGATCAAGTGGTTGGCTATGATACACCATCGTGGTGTAGATGCATCATATGCACTATAATGATCTAATCGGCTTAGGACCATCATATGCTAGAGTGATGATCCTCATCCAAACCTTTTACCTCTATATATAGATCCTTGAGTCAATGATGACCACACGATTAAATAAACTTCACTTGTGGATATGCAATCTCCATTTCTACTCTAGCACTTTCCAATAGATTCCACACTATCCACAAAAGGTACTTCTCTCTAGACTCATGCTAAGTCATGTTATTTTGAGTTACAAGGATCTATATCTATTTTGCCAAAAATCGCTCCTCATGCTCCCCATGGGGGTTAAACTAAAGCCATCCTCCCTTTGAAACTTTAGACTTAACTACTAGGCTAAGCGGATTAATAACTTTAGAGAACATATGAACCTATGTCTAAGTATAATCTTGAGATCTTTAGCCTTACATAATAATGACCAAACAATGGCCAATCTTAAGTCTATTTGAACTAGTCCAATGCTCAAATGATAGAATTACTTTAAAATATTCTTTCCCCTTGGGAAAGATTTTATTTCTAGAGAATAGAGCTATATATAATAAACTTTACACATACTCTCAAGCCTTATGTTCTATTCTGGATGAAAAATTGTTTTATATTTGTGGTGGGTTCACCTTGTACTTCGCATCAATAGAGGGGAATCTACTATTTGATACCTATGCAAATGGTTCATTACACCTATAGGGTTTTGTTGTTGATAAATGAACCAAGAGAAAAGTTAGGAATGAATTAGAAACGTGAATCAAAATATCCCTCACCAATTCAATGTTTCACTATATCATATACCACTACCAACATGTGAAATGGATGTTTTCAAAGTACTAGTCCCTTTCTGAGCATTAACAATGCATGTACTTAGCAATTTAGGTCGGATTTCTGTCTTGCAAAAGCCTTTGATAATTTGGAACTTGTAACTTGAGGTTGAACAAAAGATTTAACATAGATATTTATAATATGGTTTACTTTCCATAAACATTTTGTCCGAATAGGCTTGAAAACTTTGGACAAAATATAGATTTAGTTGTCACATCCACGTTTGATCAAATTCACTTGAATGTGAGCAAAGAAAGTTCAAAATGAACTTTGTTCAATTTATGACACTATTATGAAGGACTTTGGCTTTACCTTCTTAGAAATTGTTAGTATTGTGATCAATTCCTAGTTTTCTTCTATTAAAGAATCTAAACTCCTTCAGATAACTAGTTATAGTTCACTTGACGCACTACACAACTTATCACATTTAAATTTTGAATAGGTTTTGCACTGAACATCTATGTGTGATGTTAATTTGGTTCCCTAATCTATCAACATATCCGTAATCTTTAATCAAATGAGTCATATAATCTATCTAAACCAAATGAAAAGGTATTGGAAAGCTCAAAAGAGGAACCAAATCTTTTGGCCACCAGTTCATACTTTGAAGATACTTAAACTGGATGTGAGTGAGACTCTATGTGATATAAGAATAACTTCTTAGAGATCTATTTGATCACATTACTGAAGAATTTTATCTATCTTTGAAGAATTAAATTGGATTTTCATTGATATTTCTTAGATTAAATATCATCCAATAGGGAGTCACTCGTGTGGTCTCAAAACGTTTGTATGCCAACTCACCACAATTCTATTGATGATATATTCTTGATACTAAAAACTTTGATCATTCATTTGATACTAAGTATATGTCTTCAAAATATTTACTTAGAACGCAATTCTTATTCATTACTAGCCAAGAGATTGATCTCACCAAATTTAACTATCAAATGAATGCTTTTAAACTAACTTTCTAAGAGTAATTAAAAGGATCATGTCAAAGTTTTATTTCTTTAAAACTTTGTATAATATTTCGATTACAAACACTTTATCATGAAGTGTTTTGTAAATCAAGTGAGATCATGCTTTTCTGTACTTGAATTCTAAATGAACTTACTTGAAGTTAATTAGTTCATAATGTCCATACTTAATTCATCTTGAAGGGTCTTTTTGGATCTTGCTTTTATCATCCTTGTAATTTTCTTGAGGATCCAAACATGAAGCTCCATTCTAGGACTAAAATATTCTTATCACCTCACGGTTTGACGACCCATACCATCTTTCCTACATCATTTTGAGTGTGAAATGGCATACTCGATACCACCCTATTTTATATTCACATTGATGTGTAGGTGATATGTACCCTAAATTCCATAAATATATATATATATATATATATATATATATATATATATATATATATATATATATATATATATATATATATATATATATATATATAGTTATATATATATATTATCACTTGTATTCTTTACAAAATCTTGAAGTAAACGAATTACATCTAACTTGATAATTCTAGGTTTTCTCTCCTTCACAAGATTATTTTAGGATCTCATGATTTGACTTACACTTTCTCTTGAAAACTTAAACAAAAGTTTATGTAAAATCCACCCTTGTTTTCTAGGTTTTCTAAAAAGAATACCAACTATAGTTCCACGTTGTTGAATTTCACATATTCAAGACCTATTCGTTCTTCTCAATCAACCTGTTATGACAAGATCATTTTACTTCTTGCCTTTAGATTCCTTTCTTATAGACACTTAAAGTAGGCACCTATGGGACTTTACAAAAATCTCTCTACTAGGTAAGTCTAAGCATCCACCATGCTTTTGGATTTCACATTTTAGAAATTCCTTTAATGATAAGTTAATTGTATATTCTTCCTTCCTTATATTTAATTTGTTGTCATGAGGGTTATAGACTATATACGTGGAATGAATTGATATTTTTTCAAACTTTCCTTTGGCTAAGTAGAATTTGTGCATGCTTTATTTACTTTTGTTGTTGACAACTAGCTCTAGATTCCCATCATTGTAAAATTTCGCATGCCATAAAGCTCTTTTACAAACAAATTTCTTAGGCAAGCATCTATATTTTAAATATGGTTACTCTCTTTTATCCAATTAATCAATTATGCTTGTTGATTATGTCCTTTTCCTAGAACAATATACTTGAAAACAAGTCGAAGCTTCTTTCATGTGATAGCTTCTATCTTTAGCCTGTGCATACTTCTAAGGGACACCATCATTTACCTTTCTTAACATATTTATGAATGTATTCTCGTTTTGGGGAAATCCCATGGATGAATTGAATCCATTACTTGGAATTTCTTGCATTCCCAAAAGATAAGTTCATGTTTAACATGGTAGGAGAATGGCTTATTTATGAAATAGAATACTAGTATGTAATTTGTGCGTCTCTTAATGAATGCTCACTTTTCAAAAATATCACTTATCAACTTTTCATCCTGAGATGGAGATCTCCAAAAATGAAAATTTAGAGGACTTCCAACCGTTCTAAGAAATGGTCTTTCAAATTTTCCATGTTTCCTTGTCACTATGCATCTTTAATATAAATCTGAACAAGGAATACAACATGGATCTATTGAACTTCGAAGTTCACTTTATTTTAAATTTTCTCTTTGATTTCCATCACTTCTTTTGACGTAATCAAGAGAGAGCCCTCATTTCAACGTGCTCATGGAACTTTAGAAACTATCTTAAGGTGTCATCATATTTGGATTCATGAGAGGTTACACAACATAGTTTAAGATCTCATTGTAAACTTGGATTTATGGTTCTCTAAGTATATCCTATACTTGCAGTAGTCATAAATGCTTATGCGTTGGCAATATTGATGTATTCTTGCTTATAGATATAGCAAGGAAATTTAAATCTTGGATTTATGTTTATGCCTATTACTATGCAAGACATCTAACGTTCTTGATGTTGCTCTTCATTGAGTATCTCACATCTAAGTATCAATTTTTCGGAAGGAACCTTCTAACTACTTGACTTGAAAGGTTATATCTTTGCTACTAATTACTTTGTTTTCTTCCCGAATGTCAATCTTGAGCTTTAACATGTAAGTGAAAAACTAGTAAAGTACATCCATTTATTTACTATGTGAACAATTATGCCCCTTTTTCATGAAAATCCTTTATACCAATGTAATGAACCAAGAGAACTAGGGCCACCAAATTTTTATGATGAAATCCCTTAGCTATCAAAATATTATGAAAATTCAACATTGTTTTTCGATAGAACTATGTTTTTTTTATTGATTCTGATCTGATTCTTCACTCTTATATCATATCTACACTAGGAACAAGACAAACAAAAAGAAGATTTTAGAACTTCATGAGTGTATATGTTTATAAATGTGAATATGTGTGTAACCCTAAATGTATTTATTCTCCTTAGTGATTGTGAATATGCATGTGTGTATTATTCAAAGTATTGGGCATGTGTTTGCATATGTATGTTTCGATATGTGTACATGAATGTTACCCTAACTAATAGTATGTGTGCAAGTATATATGTTTTTATGTGTGTGTGTACCCATAAGTGCAATATGTGTATGTGATTGTTGTATAATACTTGGGTTTTTGTGGGTTATTAAACCCAATTTTTTAAACCCCTAAGGCCCTTAGTTTTCAACCCCTTGTGTATATACATGTAAAATTAATGATTTAAGATTTTGCATGTGTGAATAATGTAAATTAATTGAACCTAAGTCTAAGAGAAATAAAATAAGAGAAAATAAAGAAATGAAAAATGAAAAAGATAAAATGAGAAGCAAAAGAAATAGAAGAAAAGGTGAATTGAATTGAATAAAAAGATGATCCCTAACTAGAATAGAAGAAAGGAAGAAAGAAGAAACCCATATGTGTGTGAATGAGTGCAAGTTTTGGAAGTATGGCTCAATTTAGAAACTTGGGATCTTTGGAATGTACAAATAAAGGCTTGTTAAAACATTAGGTGTTTTCCATGTATTTTTCAAGTACTTTATTTTTTCTCTTCTTCTTCTCCTCATACAATTTGTATCTTGTGAGAGAGAATTAACTCTCTAACTCATCATCTGCCCATCTCTAGCAAAGCAATGCCTATATATATAGAGAGAGAGTGTGTGTGTGCTAGAGAGTTGGCTATGGGAGCAAACAAAAATATTGCTCATAGATCTGAGAGGAAGAGAGGGAGAGAGAGAGAGAGATCCAGAGAGGGAGGGAAAGAGAAAGATTCCATTGCATTACTCTCCCCTTTGTCAATTCCACACAGATAGCCTATGAGAGAGAGGGGGGAGAGAGAGAGAGAGAGAGAGTTGAAAGGCTTGGTGGCACTAAAGAAAATAACACAAAGGCCACAAAGATGAACCAAGATGCTACACAGATTTATATAGAGAGAGAAGGAAAGAGAGAGAGAGATAGAGAAAGAGACACAAAGAGAGAGGGAGAGTGAGAGAGATACAAAATTAGAGTAAAACTTCACTGCCCAGAGAGAAGGAATTGGCCTACATAGAGAGAAATGGAGTCCCTATACAGAATGGAGAGAGAGAGAGGCTGGAGCTTTTTGCACTACCAAATTTGATGATTCTACTCTACTTAGGGCAAAGAGAGAAAAGGTGACCTAGAGCTGAATTCAATAGAGAAGACTACTATGCATAGAGAGAGAATGAGGCTTGAGGCTACTCAACACACAGACAGAGAGGGAGATGATGTGAAGAGCTTGACATCACTGCAAATTGAGAAAGGCCATGGGGGGGGGAGAGAGAGAGAGAGAGGGAGAGAGAGAGAGAGAGAGAGAGAGAGATAGATAGAGAGAGAGAGAGAATGAGAGAGAGGGGGGAGAAAGAGAGAGAGAGAGAGAGAGAGAGATCTCATGGGTGGAGAGAATTCCGTGTGCACTATGCACACACACATAGAGAGATATAGACACTTGCTTGTAAGGGCCTCCATTTTGAGGGATTCCATAGAGGTGGTGCAATGAGAGAGAGAGAGATAGATAGAGAGAGAGAGAGAGATTGATGAGTAGATAATGATATCTATTGCAGATTAGATGCAAAGCAGTGAGGTTTTGAGAGAAAGAGAGAGCAAGAGGAAGGGAGAGAGAGAGAGAGAGAGAGAGATAAAGATAGAGAGGGAGAGGGAATTTGGAGCAAGCATGCACATAAAGTAGAGATGACATGGCCATTGACTTAAATACCTTGATGCAGAAAAATGAGTGCATCTCAAAAGGTGGAACAGAACTACCCTATCAAGTTCTGCAAAACATGTAGTAGACTGCAAGATGCTTATACTGGCAAACAAAAACATGTATATATGTTTGGCACAAAAAGATAAAATTACCTACACAAGCATTATGATAGTGCATTCAAAGGCCGAAACAAGCTCACATCAGGATTTTGGCACCACAAAGAGAATTCATTTTTGAACTCCTAATCACCCTGAGTATGTTCATTGAATTTTATGTGATTCTGAGATTGTGATCGGAGGGGTGTTGATGATGACCTAGATGAAGCAGTGACCTACTCTGATACCAATTGTTGGAGTTTGAGGTCTCTAGAAGCATGCGAACAACACAAGGAAGAAAATGAAGCTTGGAACACAACACACAAAATTGAATGTATTAGTACAAAGATAAGTGACCCCTTAGGGCAATACGCATATATACAAGCAAGGGGGGAACCTCCTAAAGAGGGAAAAAAGTGCCCCACTAATCCTAGTGTGTTCACACACATCACTACCTAAATATATCAACAATTTTCAATGTTGTTGAAGATATAAAGATGGTTATAGTGAGTAAGAAGAAAGAAGTGGTTGTTCATGATCTAAGGAAGGAATTTGCCTTCAGGGTGAGAAATGAGATTTCATTAAGTTGAATCAAGAACCATTTTGAAGGCATAATTTTAGCATATGCTTCATCATATAAGGATTCATCTTTTGCAAAGGAAGGCACAAATGTTTGTTTCATCTTTGCGCTAAGAAAAACCAAGATGAAGGAGGCTATGAAAGATTGGAAAAATGAGGGAAGGAAGTGGGAAAGAGTAGCCCATGGTTAAGATACATGCATAAGAAATTAATCTACCCATCTTTGACTTAATATAGAACCTAGAGAGAGAGAGAGAATTGGGACATCAATCCTTGCTTTAGAGTCATACGCAATCTGGTCCTCAATGTAGTTGCATCATCCGTGATCATGAGTAACGTTTTCACACTTTTAAATGTTTTAACGTTTTTGTACAGAGAATGGAAAGCTTGAAAAGGTAAGGTTGATTGGATTAGAGTTTTTTTGTGCATATGACATGAGTAATTTTTTTGGAGAAACATGAAAGCGGCATATACCACTCATCAAGGATGAGTTTGCAAACAAGTGGAGTGAAGCATGTCAGAAGTAGATTATTGATTTTTGTGCACTAACATGTTTCCTATCTATAGAGTAAATGCTTGATTGTACTGGTTTTCCGACCCAAGATGTTTGTTAGTGGTAATAAACTACAATCAAATGTTATGACTTGAAAGAGGTAATAGTATTAGGTATATACATAAGGTTTGTGAGGAAGAATGGAGCTAGAGAGAGAAGGAAAAAGAAAAAAACAATACAAATTCAAGCAAGTTAGGAAGAGAAATAAATGGAAAATAAAAATAAACAAGACATCAAAGGAAAATAAAAATAAAATACGAATAAAAAAGAGAATATATATATATATATATATATATATATATATATAGAAGAGAAAAAAATTACATTAAAAACATAGTAAAAAATTATTAAAAATAAATAAATATGAGCCCATGAGATAGATGATAGTGCCATGTCGCATTGTATAAATCAATTGTTGACATCAGAGTCTACAACACATCCATCTCATGTTCATATGCACTCACTCATCAATCGTTAGGTCACAAGAGTAATGCGCATTTCACTATCAGCAATTCAGCATAGCATGGTGAATGGAGGCACCGTGACAATGCATGACAAAACTCTGTGATCAATTAATTTTTGAAGATGCTCTAATGGTTTTGTTGAAGTTCGCTAGAACTTGTGGCTTTTTCTTTTTGTTAACGATAATATTACTTCAAAATAGAAAAAATAGTGCTTTTAAGAAGGTTTCGCTGTGAACTAGAGCAGCGCTGACAGTTTTGGAAAAGTTATCTCCTGGAAAACAACAGATAGGGAAGACAGAAGGTGGGAAAGAATTATGCATGACTTCAGAATTAGGAAGAGTTCTCATCCTTTGAAGCTAGTTGTTCTACAGATAGTTTTGGTCACACTTTAAAGTGCAACAATTCAACTGAAGGAAGAGATGTCGAGCTGCTTTTAGTGGGGATGTTAAAATGTAAATTATCACATGATATACATACAAATTGTTGAAAGAGATCCATGGAGTAAAAGAAGTTCATTAAAGCTAGAAGCCAGGAAGGAAGGTGATCCACATGAGGGAGAGCATTCTAGAGGGATGGTGACTCAAAAGACACCCAAGCTGGAGATTTAAAGGAGGGGTATGTGTAGAGGATAGAACAATTGTGGTAATTGAAACAGATGCATGCAGCCATTGTGGGCTAAACTTTCGCAGATTGTTAAAGCAGATTATTAAAGTTGATGGAAGAACAAAACCCAAAAATCTTGTTTTCACCTAAGTAGAAAGAAAATTAAAGTGTTAGTGCACAGTAGATAGAGTTTTGTTTTTTAAATAAAAGAAGTTCGGCGTTAGCCTACTCTCCCGGACTTGAATTAATTAAAGAAAAGTACAAGAGAAGGGGACTAGTGCCCACAGGACCCCCCAAATCCCACAAAGCAAGGGAAGCTTTTACCGAGTTTAGATGGCATTACAAAGAAGGTTAATCACCCTCATGTGGGGCCCATTTGGGCTTAAGCTTGTTATTGATCAAAAGGAGCACTTGATGATGCCTGAAGGGGGGGATTTCTTATAGTTAAGGATCCTTTTGCCAAGGAGGAACAATGATTTCGCAATTGACCACTCTTTGGGGGAGTCGCCAAAATTAAAAGCACATCTTTCCCGCCAGATTTTCCATAGGACCTCCCCTCTAATGGCGTTCCAGAGAGTCGCGGAGTAGCCGATCGCTTCTCCCAACAGGGCTTGCTTCCAAGAGAGATGTTTCTGAAGACTAATTTTCTTTCCAACAGTTTGTGAGAGTCTGTTGGACGTAAGACAAGTAAAGAAGATGTCAAAAACATCTTTGATCGATCGGTAGCATCGTTTGCACCAAGGCGGTATCCCACAAAATTTTCTAACCTTAAGGTTGGTCCACATTCCACGATGAAGAATTTGCCATAAGAGGACAGACTTTTTGATTTCTATGAGGGGGTGCCAGATAGCCATGAACTTCATGTCCCACTGAAGCCGCGTCCATGACAGGGACCACTTCTTGTTGAGGTGAACCTGATAATCAATCGTGTCTTTGATGTTCCGGATTTTTGATAGGCTATTCCCATTGTGCCATTTGAGACCTAGCAAGCTCAACGTGTCATGCCCTATGAGAAGGCGTACTCTATAGCGGTCCCAGGCGAGACATCTGCTTTGCAAAGTGTTCCATTCTTCATGCGAAATGTTGAGGCTAGGGTCAATATCCTCAAAGTTGATCCACCGGTTGGTGTCTTGTTTCGAGAGATGTTTCCATTTTTTGAAGCCTTTGTTCCATAGCTTCTTGGCGTTTTCAATGTTCCAAGATTCCACGCTCCGGATGCCATGGATCCGAAACCTGATAGAGTCATTTTTTCTGATACCGGCTGCC